>JBAGKO010000015.1:9142750-9154504 GCA_037177275.1 Acacia concinna | reverse complement strand
AAAGAGTATTTTAGAAATGAAAGTGCCATCGGAAACAAAAGCAAGAAATAAAAGTTTTAATTTTTATGAAATTCCGCTAAAAGAAATATGTTTAAGGACGTTAAGTGACCTAGAATGGTCCTAAGTAAAGGTGTTACAGACACTGACATTAACACTGTTCATCTGACAAAGGAGAGAGAGGAATGTACGCGTGATGTGAACAGTGTCGGATTTTCACCATTTGAGTAATGGTTTTCACCATAAGAATAATGGTTTTCGCTACTTCATGTTAGTCACTATTCATGTCAGCAAAATTTCAAAACCCCAATTTGGTCCATGGTACCTTAGTATCTTTTTGAAATATTAACATCCCTTTTGGAGTTTTAGAATTTGGGGAGATATTTTTCTGAAATTCTCCCAAAATTCTTTCCTTTAAATGTGCAGATACAATATCCAATTGCCATATATCATATAGGACCCGCAATAAACACATGTATATTATTATTTACTTTAATCTTTTTCTTTTTCCTGCAAAAATCAAATATATGTTTAGATTCGGCATAAAATATTACTTTTATTTTATAATTAGATTTAAGAAAAAATATGTCTAAACAAACCAAATAGATATAAAATATTTATAGATTTAATATATTTCATTCTAAAATTTATATATATTTATTATAAAATATGCACTTATCATGTTTATCTTATGCTTCAACTTCAAACCATTCATCCCTTGACATATATATTACGCTGTGAAGTGAGAAAAAGGAAGGAATCAAATATGATATGCAGTACTGTACTGTTTAACTGAAACAAACAAATCACACATGAAATAGAAAACTGCCTAACATGATCCCATAAAGCTCATTTCATAGAAAACTATTAATGTACCCTTGCATTGTTGATTATTCCTCCCCCCTCCATCGTTCTTCACAGGAAATGACTCTCTTTGTTACACACATATGGTTTATCAGAATAATGGTACATATTTGCTTGAATTTTTGTTTTTAAAGGTAATTCTTTATTGTTGAATATACTTGGTTTTTAAATTTTAATATTTTAAAGTCGGACTTTTTTTTCTGGAGTGTATCAAAAGGAATTTTAATTTCAACCATAATTGATATCTATCATCTAATACATCTCACCTTATCAATCTTTAGCATATATGAGCAAGCTAGCCTCTGGTGGTCGAGATCAGATGATAATCACACATGGTTATTGTGATTTTGTTTATTATATATATATATATATATATGATTCTTGGTAAATCATGGCTTATCTAAAATTATGTAATGTTATGTGTTTCACATTGATGACTGGAATATTCTGATTTTGCTTGGAATAACTTAAGCTACCATACAGTATAAAAGCAAAAGTTAGGAGAATTATTTCAGTTAACCCACAAGTTTTGACCATTTCAATTTTCTAGCCTCCGTCACGGATTCAGATTATTGTGAATTAAAGGATTAATTAGAGTTCGTAAGACGGCAACCAACGAACAGATCAGAGCCATCATATCAGATGGCGGGAATTCTGCGACTGCAACGTAACAACAGATTTTTTTTAAAAAAATGGAGTTCATAGGCTTAGACAGACATTAACGGCATGAAGTTTTGACGGGATCGAACCCGTGACCTTCTCCCACTTGAGAGATATCATTATTACTAGGCTACAAGGTCTTTGGTAACGTAACAACATATTTATTACTGAGTGAGATTAAAGGAAGAAAGGCATGGGCTATCTGTTGTTGTGCCAACTCCCAAACAAACAAATACTCCTCCCGTGAGGCAATAAGTGCCCCCCCCCCCCCTCTATCTAAAAAACATTTCATTAAAGTTTTGATAAAATTGAATGTATAATTTTATTTTCAATTTATTGGTACGTTAATTTTATTTTTATTTAATATTATATATATTAAATAGGAACATGTTACAAAATTGTTGAATTTTATAGTAAAATTAATTAAATTTAAGGTTTTTTATGGAAAATACTTAGATCAAGTTCTTTATATCCATTCTGTCATGTTCTCCAATCATATGTGACCATATGTCCTATTTTTTAATTATGATAATTTAATTATAAATTCAAATATAATAAATAAGACAAATAGACATGTATGATTGGAGAACTTGACGAAATGGATGTAAGGAACTTGATGTAAGTATGTTCCTTTTTTTATCTACGTTAAAAATATTACAAGCGTCATATATATATATAAGGCCATATGAGTAGTAAATAATAAAACAAAGGATCAAATTTGTCATGGAAATATGTCCAGAGGGGTAGATTTGCCATGGAAGTTTCAAAAGTGGGGCGGATTTGCCCCTGTCATTAGTTGACAAAATATGTTGAACTGTCAGTCCATAGGTCATCCATTTTATTTTTGTTAAGGTGAAAATTTGTCCCCGACTTTTTAAATACGTTACTTTTGACTATTAATTAACAAAATATGGTGAATCGCAATCCACATGTCATTCCGTTTATTTTTGTTAAAGTGGAAATTGTCTCAAAAGTTCATCTGTCATCTAACTCATCTGTTTTAAAAGTTAGATTTAAAAGTTACAGGACAAATTTTCACCTTAGTAAAAATACAGTAGATAACTTGTGAACTATCAACTCAACATATTTGGTCAACTACTAGTCAAATAAAGGTCAACTAACAATATGGGCAACTCTGCCCCCACTTCTAAAACTTTCATGGCAAATCCGCCCCTTATAAAACTTCCATAGCATATTCACTCCTTTGGGCATACTTCCAAAACAAATTTACCTCTTTACCCTAAAAACAACAATAACAATAATACCGTCCCCATGAATCATAATAAATTTCATGATGCTGGAGGGTGTAGAGTAGACTGAGTTACACAGAGTAGAAAGCATCACGAAGCTAGTAAAAAATTTTAAACGGAATATCTCATGTAAACTTATCAGTTTACTTAATTTTGTCACTTTATCATTTTACTCCATGGATCTTTATTTATTATAAGTCACCAACTATCATTTCTCTCAAAAAATGAATGAATGAATAAAAATTAAATCATTAAATTAGTTTAAAATTAATAAATTTTTTCAACCACACCCCTGCAATGATGTTTATTCTGCTTTCATTTTCTGTACTTTAATTAATACTATGCTTCTTCTCATGAAAAGTTTGAGCTTCCCCAAACCATAAATCCCGAACTGCTTCTGGGAAGAAAAAGTGATTAAGAGAGATTACATCACCCCTGCTAATCAATCCTTCTTCTTCTCAAAAACTGACAGAAGCAGTTCAAGTCAAGTTGGATGTTGTCCCGTCCATGCTCTGGGTCAGGACTTCCAATGATACAACCACTTCTACCATCTGTAAAGGAGAATCAGAGCAATAGGCGGAAGAGAGATGGAAATGAGTGGTCAATCTTATTTTCTAATCTGTACATGAGTATATATACAACTAGAGTTAGAGAGTCAAAGCAATGTTCTTAGACTAACTAATTTGGTTATAGTCAAACTAACTTAGTTACAAGAGTTGTTAGTCTAAACTAACTCATTACTTGATTACACTATCATGCCCCTTCAATTTGAGGTACCCTTCAACACGTAAGTTTCTTCAAAAATTATCAAACACAGAACTAGAAATCGGCTTGGTTAAGCCATCTGCAACTTGACTTGATGCTGAAATATGATAAACAGCAATTTATTTACTAATTGCTCTCTCACGTACAAAGTGAAGATCCAGTTCTAAATGCTTTGTCCGAGCATGTAATACTGGATGTGCCGTCATCAACACAGCTCCTTGATTGTCACATAAGATTTTTGGAACAGTAGGTAATTGGATTCGAAGTTCAGAGAATAAGGAACGAAGCTAAAGCAGCTCACCAACTGTGGATGCCATGCTGCGATATTCTGCCTCAGTGCTGGAAATAGATACAGTGGTATGTTTCTTAGAGGACCAATAGACCAGATTTCGGCCAAAATATATACAACACCCAGTAGTACTTCTACGATCATTACAATCTGATGCCCAATCAGCATCACAATAAGCAATAACATATCTATCTCTTGATGTCCTAAAATGTGACGCATGAGAAACAGTACCAGCTAGATATCTGAGTATACATTTAACTACTGTCCAGTGTTCTATGAAGGGAGTTTGCATAAATTGACAAACTTTGTGAACAGAAAAACAAATTTCAGGCCGAGTTATTGTTGCATATTGTAAGGCACCTACAATAGACCGGTAAAGTTCTGGATTGGAGAAGAGGACTGAGCCTTCCTTGAATAGTTTTAAGCTAGAAACCATAGGGGACCGAACACCTTTTGCCTTTTGCATACCAGCCTTCTTTAGTAAGTCTCTAATGTATTTGGCCTGAGATAAGATCAGTGTACCATCTGATTCACGATGAGTTTCAATACCCAGAAAGTAGCCAAGTGGTCCCAAATCTTTAAGAGCAAATTCCTTGTTTAAGGCTAAAATAATGGTAGCTATGCTTGAAGAAGAAGAAACAGTGAGGATTATATCATCAACATAGGCCAACACATATATGATTTCAGAACAAGTAGAACGAATGAATAAAGACTGATCACATTTGCTACTATGAAATCTTAGTCTAGTAAGTGCAGCTGAGAGTTTTTCAAACCAAGCCCTGGGCGCCTGTTTTAAACCATATAAGGCCTTATCTAAGCGACAAACCAGAGATTTATTGGCCACTTCATAACCAGGCGGCTATTGCATATAGAATTCTTCATGCAAAACTACATTAAGAAAAACATTATTCACATCAATTTGTCTAATACTCCAATTTAAGGAAACAACAATAGATAATACAACACGAATAGTGACTGGTTTTACCACTGGGCTAAAGGTTTCATTGAAATCAAAGCCTTCTTGTTGATGAAATCCTTTGGCCACTAAACGAACTTTATACTTGGAAGTAATGCCATCTGGGTTAGTTTTGTGTTTCTAGACCCATTTGCATCCAATAGCATGCCTATGAGAAGGTAGGTCTACCAGATGCCATGTCTTGTTCCTCAAAAGAGCATCATATTCATCATCCATAGCCTTTTTCCAAACTAGAGAGTCAAGTGCTTCTCACACACATGTAGGTTCAATTTCAACAACAAACACATTAGGCTTATAAATGTCATTCATAGATCTAGTAGTCATGCGTGGGATTGTATCAGACGAGATGGTAGGTGCTGGTACTGTCTGAAGAGAGGAATCAGAAGGTGCATCTGATTGAGTGGGGAGCCTGCAAGAATCATTAGTAATAGAGCTAGTAATATTAGGTATAGTGCACAGACTTGACAGTACAAGAATGACAGGAGGAGAAGACACCTGAATAGTGGACTGAGAAGACACATGGGACGACTGAACAGAAGAAAAATTGGAATATGGAAACTCATTCTCATTAAACAAAACATCTCTTGATACATACACTTTTTCAGTAGGATCCCAACATTTGTAACCCTTATGAGAAGCACTATAGCCTAGGAATATACACTTGACAGATCGAAAATTTAGCTTGTGTTTATTGTACGGTCTGGTGAAAGGAAAACAAGTACAGCCAAAAAATCTGAGATGTTTATAGTCAGGAGATCTACCAAAAAATCTTAGATGTTTTTGTCTCAGAAGTCTATCTGTTATTTAGTTCTTCTTTTTAAAGTTAGATTTAAAAATTCCTGTAGAAATTTTCATTTTAGCAAAACTACACTGGATGACCCGTGGACTGTCATCTCAACATATTTGATCAACTGACCGCAGGGGCAAAATTGCCCCATTTTACAAATTTCCGGGGCAAAATCCCCCTCATAAAATACTTCTAAGGCAAATTTGGCATTCAACCCATTAGTTTTTAAGGCGGTAGTAAAGTCTTAGATTTCTTCAACATTAATTACATTTCCATGAAATAAACAGTTTTCATTGTTTTTAATTAGAGATGTTGAAATGTTGTTGAAGAAGACTTCACTCCAGCCTTGAAAGTAAAATGAAATCAAGTTTTTGTGTGAAAAAACATTAGACTGTTAACAAAAAGTACAAAGAAATTAACTATTCCCTCCGGTACTAAATATAATATCTAATTAATTTTTTTTAGAAAGATTTAATAATGTAAATAAGTTATTTAATTACATCATGTATCATTATACTCTCTCCGGTTCTAATTACAAGGGCCCGTTGACTTTTTTAGAAAATTCTAAAAAAATTCTAAGAAAGCTAATTACATAACTTTAATATATTAAAATTTATCGTTTTTTTTCAAACTATATTATTTTATTTATGAACTAATATATAATGCAATAAAACACAATATATAATATGATTAAATAATATAATTAATTTTTCTAAGATTTTTCTAGGATTTTTCAGAAAAAGCCAATGGGCCGTTATAATTAAAACCGAATGGAGCATTATATATCAGTTTATAAGTTAAACAAAATAATTTTAAAAAAAACTAAAGTAATGTAATGACTTCTTTAAGATTTTTTTTAAAAAGTTAACTAATTGAATTACAAGACCCAACTATATGAGTGACGTATCACCTGGACTCTTCCTTGCATGCAAAGCGTTCTCCTTTCCCTTTTTCATTAATATTTTTCTTTTTTTGCCAACTTTTTTAGTCCTCTTCTAATTAAACCTTACCAGTAACAACCAAATTCAACAACCTTTTATTCTTCCAATATATGCACGTAAAAAATGATTTCTCATGGAACCAGTAGGCGCCGTCCAATTCTCAAATCCCAATATGCATGTCATAGACAATTCTTCCTCTAATGCAAACATTGTTAACCAATTTATATAAATTAAGAATGGTTAGTTACATCATTTAGTCAATCTTAAGTTGATAAAAATTTACCTATTTTATTATTATTAAAAAATATGATTTTCAAATTAGATTCATTATATTTTTCCAATGAACTAGCGACAAGTCGCCTGATATCGATTCAGGTAATAAAAATAGTTTTATGTAGGAACTATTGGATGGGGTTCAAGTGAAAAGAAGAAGAGGTTGGAAAAAGAAAAGAAAAGAAGGGGAACTGTTGAGAGAGGTTCACATAAAGAGCAAAAGTCAATGAAATAAAGCTTTGGTTGGAGGCCGACAAATAGGAAAGAAATAGAGGGGAGGATTTAAATTTGTGCTTTCTTCGTCGTAATCAAATTGCAAGAATATTTCATGATTTTGAAATCAGCATGGTCTTTGTCCCTCCCTCAAACTATTCAACCATGAAGACTTTCCTCATCCACAAGACCAAAACTTGGTGGCTTCATATTAACTTCCTGCTACGTATCCGATGCTTCAACTTCCAATATGATCGAGATGTACAACTACTGTCTAATTGAAACAAACAAATCAAACAAAAAAAGAAATCTACGGTCTAACATGATCCGGTCCATAAACTCTGATTAATGATCCCTTACATTATTCCTCCTCCCTCACTCTGTACAGGAAATCATTCTCTTTGATATCCCACTGCAAAATCTCGACAGAAACATATCGCAAGAAAAGGATTAAAATGGTGTATGTATATGTGTGTATAGAGAGCACTGAGCAGAGTAATCTTTTATCTTAAACTGTATTTCTATAGCTTGTGTATCAGAACAAGCATGCACGGTTCAAGGCTTCAAGCTATATGGGGAATTTTCTCAGACATGATTATTAGCTAGTCAGGCACTTGAATCTCTCGTTCTATATATGAAGATCTGAACCATCAGATGGACCACTTTATGTTATTTTCTCAGTTCTTCAGGAACTTGCTTATCTTCAAATCACACATCCATGCGAAGGGAATTTCTGATCACTCCTCTGGCTGAAAGGCGGTATAAGATGAACTGGCCTCAGTCTTAGTAACCTGCAAATGAGACCCATATGTTTTTGGTGGTGTGAAGCCACACAGAATGTAATGGGTGACTTTTCAGATGAGTTCTAGAAATATAATCATTAACCAGCATCAAACGACAAATAACATTGCGCTAGTACTTATTATAACAGAAGAAATTAAGTCTGGTCAACATGTGATGAGACGAGCTTTATGAGATATGATATGGTGTTGATTGAAAGGATGTTCTGAAGAAAACAAATTCTTTCAAGTTAATGTGCATACTTCGAAATTGCAGATTGTTTTGTTTTCTTAATGTTCAAGTTTCTTTAGTAAACTTGTGATCTTGAATATCATCAGTAAGCACGTAATTCACAATAAAAAACTACCAACCTCAGCATTACGGGGAAGGCCAGCAGGAAGCATAGGAATAAGAGACGTCCAGAGAAGAGGATCTACTAAGGGATCGATGGTATTATAAGCAGTCAAAAGGGGTGCAGACAAGAATGGAACCATTGGGTTGTAAACATTCTTTTGAAGAGACAAAGCACCGCTCATCCCCATTACAGATTCAGGTCTGTCGCTACTTCCGCCATGATGATTTGATGGCTTCTCAACTGCCTTGCCACGGTCCAACTTATCAATGCTGTTTTTGTTTTCATTCTCATTAGGGTCAGTGCTATTTTCCTCTTTCGTTGATGCTTTCTCAAGCAAACTCTTGTAGGCAGCTGATCGAGACAAGATACTCAAGGCAGAAACTGAAGCATTCTTATGCTTTTTTTCATCATGGGACGTGCCTAACTGTGGCATTTGATATGGTTCAGTAGGTTGTGCTTGCTGTTCCAACGTTCTGAGTTCGCTGCAATGATCTCCAGCAAAACTGTGTTTTTTTTCTTCTGATGATTTTGTCCCGGCATCAGCTTGGCGGCTCTTATTAGATCCCCACCATTTGATATAACTTGTTAAATCAATCTTTCTGTCTACACCGAATCCACTTAAGTATTCACTTTCTGCAGCAGAATCATCACCTGTACCTTTCAATATTACAGAGCAGCAAGTAAGGTGGAAGTGATCTAGTAGATAAACTAGTTAAAATAAGCTGAGTTCATGCAGTGCCAAAGAATGTGGTTATATTTTACCATAAAATAAGAGGTTTATATAAATAGGTTTGATAGATGATTGCTTGAGCACTAAATATAATTAGAACTTACCATAATGCATACTATTGAAGTAGTCAGATCCAGCCGTGCGACCATATGATGGTTCCCATCGACTATTATTTTGTACCATCACATGCAATATGAAATGCAGAATTAAAATTAACAATCAAATCCGTGTCAGGCCCTAAATGTGCACAGTGAGGAGCATTAATATTCAAAATGTGTGATAGAAAGCTTATAAAGCAAGACTCCTATTTGAAAATCATTATAATGTACTCTCTAGCAGAGAATAAAACACCAGTGTGCAAAGGAAAAGGATATGTTTTGGGTGTGTGGTTTTCATGCATTAATTTGGCATCCTTCAAGATGGATCCACACCTGGAGAGTCCACGATATTTTGAGATTCCTCTTGAAAATCCACTGCTCTTCCTGCAGAAAGCATCACATATAAGCAGCAGTTGAATTCCTGATAGGAAATATTTGGTGAAGTATACATATGTACACACCGTCGTAAAGATGCCAGGTATTCTTCTCTTGAAAAATTCTGCATTTCTTCCAGATCTCTTGTATAATCAGACACCTGCAGCACACAGATCAAAACTTGATGCAGAAATTATTGTATATACCAGAAATAGAATATCTTGCCCTCACTCTTCCTGCTGAAGGTCACCAGAGTTAAGGAATTTAATTCATAGGCTGGTCATTATCAAAAGGCATCTATTTTGATCAATATCTTAGGAAAATTAGACCCTTCATATGTTAATAGCCCACAAATAAAATGGGTATCTGACTTTATCAACCAGAAGAGAATAGCAGAACAGAGCAATGACTTTGTTGAATTCATACTATAAGTTAATTTAGAACAAAATATTGAGTATTGTGTAAGTAATGTCTAGGTGAAAAAATGCATTATAGATGCTTTTTTTTTTTTTGGGATAAAGAATATAGAGGCAGTTTTCAATTTCAAATTCATGTCATTCAAAAAATCTTTTGACGTCAGAAAATAATGTAAGAAATGAATAGACAAATAACCCTTTTGGCTTAAAAGAAAAAGAAAAAGAAAATTAGACACATAATTTCTCCTCCAGTGATTAATTCCAGCTAAGAGCATATATTACTAACTATCTAGGCACTTATCTTACTGGAAAATTAATGAGGGTCCCAGGACCCCAGTATTTTAGAGCAGCAAGGTCATAAGCTCTAGCTGCAGCCTCTTCATCATCATATGCCCCTGCATAAACGCCATCAAGGCCAATCATCACAATGAGTAGCTGCAACAACTTCGAGAAAGAACAAGAGAGAAGGAAGCCAACATACCCAAATAAACTGGCATCACCAATGAATTATTGTCCAACATATCCATGCCCAATGCACAGCAAAATAACAAGAGTATGTAAGTAATTGTAGGATCATAAGAGTGTGAAATTCAAATGTGTTTACCGCCAATAACTTGGTAATATGCATGTATTTAGAAAGAGACAGAAGTAAGGAAGGAAGATAAAGCAAAAGACCTTGCTTTCCTTTCTTATTCTGATTCTGGTTCCACGTGCTCTTATCCCAAAGATGTGCTTCATAACGACCAGTCCATCTATGCCTGATAATTCATGAACATTCAGTCCGTGTTTCAGAAAAGCTTCCACATCTCAAAAGCAGAGCCAATTCAAGAGATTCAAAACAGTTAGAAACCAGAGAAGCTCTCTCAGTCCCATCCAATGACAGAGAAAAGGGCATCAAAACCGGGTAGCAGGTGAACGACAGCATACGGTGAAAAGAAATTTTGACTTGTTACCGTAAGCATTGTGACGTGGCACACGACAATATCTGTCAGTTTACCGTTCTGTTTTATGCCCACTTTCCCATTTAATGAAAGAAATGAACAGGGACAGTAAACCTCAGAAGAATTAAACATGACTACAAATCAAGAAAAAAAAAAGTTAAGCACTTAAGCAAGAGAGGACACAAGACCAGTTTGGCAAGATATTTAGTCATAGAGGGGGGGGGGGAGAGCAGAGGATTAAACGGACCTGGTTACACCACGATATATGGAGCTGCGCTTGCCGGCAGTACAAGGAGGCATTTTGCTGATTCGCTCTTTGGCCGTACATCCCCTCTCTTTCTTCGGCTTCTTGAAATCCCTGTACAAAAACACCTGATCGGCGGTGGTGGCAGCTTCCGAAGTGGTTGCCACGGGAGGGCCAAGCTCGGACTTGGCAGGAGGAGGATCAGAGGAAGAAGAAGCCATGGATATAATTGAAGGTTAGTGGGAGAACAGAGTGAGGATTTGGGTCAGATGGTATTGGGAGTGACAGTGGAGGAGATAACTACAAAGACAGGGTTGAGTCAGGAGAGGGAAGCAAGGAAGGGAGCTAATTACGGAAGTGGCCTTTTGTGGGGTTTCATGTGGCGTTTGGGAAGATTTGATGTAACGGCTAGGACATGAGGAGGGGCAGATGCGTCATTTAAGGGGGGTGGTTCTGGAAAGTAGTCAAAGAAGTATAAATATGAGGAAGGTGCATGTTGGGTGCCACATGTCGTGGGTTTATGAGGCCAGGGTGCATCCAGCCACCTGCTGACTCTCATGACTGCATCTATGTCTAAAAGGCATCCGAGAATCAATAATGTTGAGATTCTTGTCACATTAAATTACCATTTTTTTTTCTTTTGCATGTTGTGCTTGTTATGATGGAATTTCACTAATCACTAACTAGTGATGGATGTGGTAATAAGTAAAAGGATGGGGGGGGGGGGGGGGGGGGGAAGAGTTGGGAAGAAAAAAGTAAATGAAAGTGACAAAAAGGAAAGGAATGAACCGTCTTGAGCT
>JBAGKO010000015.1:9130995-9141756 GCA_037177275.1 Acacia concinna | reverse complement strand
AGGAGATCCTTTCCAATAAACCCAGTCAGATCCTTGTCTGTCCCTCACCTCAATTCCTTCCATAAAAGAGCCCCATACCTTAGTGATGGCCTTCCAAGTAGATGAATTTAGCTTTTTATCCACCACCCTAGGTATAAGCCCTTCTCCACATTGATAATGGGCTCTCAGACATTTCACCCAAAGAGTTGAGAAATTAAAAAAAAAACAAATTTTTTAATCAATAGTATACCTTGTGTTTCATTATATTATACTCCCCCAATCCTAATTATAAGGTTTAGTTACCTTTTTTTTTAGAATATTAAAAAACTAATTACATTATTTAATCATATCATATGTTGTGTTTTATTATGTTATATATCAATTAATGAGTTAAACAATATCGTTTGGAAAAAAAAAAGTTTTCTTAAAATAATGCAGTTAGCTTTGTTAGGATTCTCTAAAAAAAATTCAATTTGACCTTATAATTAAGACCAGAGTGAGTATATTAATTCATAATTCAGTCAAATTAATTAAAAGAAATAAAAATCAATATTTAAAGTAAGTTATTTATCTTCCTTTATTTTTTTTTATATTTCTTCCTGTCCTTAATGTCAAGAACCTTTTTAATTATTTCATATGTCCTAATTAAAAAGAGTTAAAGTATTAAAGTTGCTGTAAGATTCAATTAATTTTTAATATCATGGTTGTTGATTACACTGAACCCCAACCATCCACTAGTTGTGTTGATTTTCATATCTTCACGCTGCCCTTATAAATAAGGGTGTTTATAAAACAAAAAGGACTTGATGATCTGAAAGTATATAAAGGACAAAAAAAGGACAGTTTTTTCAATTAAAAAACATAGCAGGCATAATCTGGGGCTTTCGTTTGGGCCTACGTATAAGGCCCATGAATCACCAAACCCACATTTAGGCCGGTGACAAACCAACCAACCGCCATTTTCAAACCATGACACGCTCTACTTTATGAAATATGAATGGACAAGGGTGGACAACTGTACATTTCCAATTCAGGCTTATTTTGTCTGGGACTTATATTTGACGGGTCTAAATATGGGTCGGATAATTTGTTCCGTGATCTTAGCATCTTACCCATCACGTTTTGTTTGATGCCGTTGAAGCAGGGAAGAGGTGGGAAGTTTCGGCGCTCAACAGTCAGCAGTAGAGACAGACATGTAATAAAGGGGTGACTGTGAGGCTATTACGAGTCTTCTGTGTCCTGTCTATTGGAACCTTCCACCACATGTCTCCATCTAAATCTGCTTCTCCCTCTCTCAAATTGCATCACCTTATGTATGTGCGTGAAATTTAGGACAAATCATTGTAAATCATAATCAACGTTGCTATCTTATCCATTATTTTAAATTTGATATAAATTATATTATTCATAACTCATAAAAATACTATGAGTACTCATACTTTTGAGTAGTATTTGTTTGTATGTATGTATGCATGCATGCAATCCAAAATCAATTGTATTATTTATGACTTGAATTAGTGTGAATCGGTACAAAATCATACTCACATGTGATATTATTATCAGCCGATTAATTCAAAATAGACTTAATTAGTTTATGGCGTGATTTATATTACGAACTATACAAATTGACTAGAAATCAAGTCATATTTGGTTCTATTCTACTTATAATAACAAACCAAAACAAACAAGCAAGGTAACAATATTTTATTTATGGATCATCTCATCTCGACACTAAATGCACGTTCCCATCCTGTGCCTGTGTGTGTGTGTTATACAGTAGCAAGTAATTTACTACATTCACTCTCATGTCTCTGATTGCTTCGTTGGAAACGTAAGAGTATGGGAATACATGGCGTGCCCTAAACTAAATCAAATCTGCTTATTCAACAATAGAATATAATTTTTATCTTCAACTCACAACTCACAACTCATAACTGCATCTCATCACAATGCTCTCTTCTTCCCTTGCAACTTGCTATTTTTGTCGGTTCGCCAGCATTGGCCTCTCGCCCCTCCTCTAATTTCTCTCTCTCTCTCTCTCTCTCTCTCTCACGCTGTTTTATTAGACATTACTTTAATTTAACATCACCAAAGCGGGACCTTCTTGCATTTCCTATCCTATTTAAGGTTCATATCCATGTCTTCTCTCTGGAATTAACACCCTCCATTTCTTGTACCCTTTTTATTGCCCACTTCCCGTCACGTTGAATGCTGTAACAGCACATGCTTCTCCTCCATTACGTTGAATGCTGTAACAGCACATGCTTCTCCTCCATTTTACAGTACTCTCTTTTAAAGGCAACGTCATCTTCTTCTTCTTCTTCGACAAGAACAAGGCGTATGGTGTGAATTTGAAATGAACGAGTAGGAGAAGCTTCATGAATCTTCCCTTCCCCAATACACAGGAAGCACAAATCTTAACGGAATCATCCTCCACCACACAACCAAAGAGAGATTCGGGGTTTTGGGCAAACGCAAAGGCTGAGGTCATGGGTTTCCTCTTAGTCTTCTTTCCTGAAGAAAGCTCCTCCATTGCTGACAAATTTAAGTTCTTTTCTTCACCTTCTTCTCCCCCTCCAACTACTTCCTCTGTCAAGAGAACAACCAATCCCGTTCGCATTTTCAACACAGCTCAACGCATCATTTCCATCTGCGCTCTCATCCTCTTTACCACTCTCATTCTCTTCACTCTATCTACCATCGAACCCACAGCCCATCGTCGATTTTTGTCGCACAAATCTCCCTCTATTCGCAATCCCACCACAGAACCCAAAGCTAGCGACTGGTTCTTCAAGCTGGGGAGAACCCAATTGGGAAAAAGTGCCTCCAAGAGCGAGCATTTTCCATCTCGCGCTCTGCAACGGATGGGTACTCTGTACAGGAGAGGAACCAGAGCCGTGAAAGATCTCATTGTGGGTCACGCGGTTGCCAACACCACCGACGAGGAGTTTCGCTTGTTTCTCAGAGTTTTGCACAGGTCAGGCATCACTGCCAGCGCCGACGTCATTTTCATGTTCGATTCTGCCTCCATGTCATCGAGATTCACCCCCATTATTCAGGAAGAGAACGAGTCGTTCTTCTCACTTATTCAACACTACACCCAAATGAATGTGACCCATCATCACAAAAAGCGGAAGCATTCTCCCAATTTCGATGTGACCAAGTTTTTCAAGATGGTCAAGAAGGGGACGGAACTCGAGGAGCCATTGTGGGGTACAAGAACCAGAAGCAATCTCTCAAACCCAGAAACAGGGAATGGCGGATCAGAAGAGAGCGTCCCTTTGTTGAGTTACGGGTCGATTCTGAGATTTGACCCGGAAGAGCTCGATCCGGAGAACTCGCTAGCCGGGTTCCTAGACCACGTCCCTCTGAGTTTCAGAAGATGGGCGTGTTACCCGATGTTGCTCGGTCGGGTCAAGCGGAGTTTCAAGCATATAATGCTCGTAGATGTGAAAAATACCGTAGTAGTAAAGGACCCGTTGGGAAGAGTCAGGAACGGGAGCCCCGATTCGATTTTGTTGCATAGAGATCCAGATAGTAGTAGCTTTAGCACGGCGAAGAGTAGGAACAACTCGGAGAAAACTCAAGGAAGTGGTCGAGTGAACTCGGCGATCATAATGGGCGGAGGGAAAGGCATCCGGCGATTATCAAACGCGATGCTGACGGAGATTGTTCGGTGGGCAATGAAAGGACGCGCGAAGAACTCAGAGTCAGAGTCGGCGGTACTGAGTCATCTGGTGGGGAACAGGTTCACGTTGAAGAACGTGAATTTGATAACTGAAAACGAGTCAATATCGGACGCGAGATCACTGGCTGACCCTAGCTCAGCCTCTTCCACGTCGTTGTGGGATCACGTAATAATTCAACGCTGTTCAGATGATCGTGATTGTCGTCTTAATTCTTTTATTAAGAAGCACCTGTGCTCGTCTGAAGTAGATTCTTCCCTATATAGAGATTGTTAGCATTTGGCACGTAGAAACAGAATACAGCAATTCTTTTTAAGATACTGTTACAAGTTGTGATTTGTGTTACGTGATGTAGATTCCGCGTCGGGAAGCAAAAAACAAAAAAACAAGTATCATGTGATGGAGATCTGGTACGCAGGTGTTGTGATTGTGATAATGAAGCCGCCGAAAAGCTCGTGACAAAATTCAGCTAATTTTTTATCCGCTATAGACAAAATTTAGACATAAATATTGGCTATGATTTATATTATTAGCTAATTTTTGTCATATGTTAATATGTAATACGCTTTTGCGAAGGCAAGCATGAATACTTATCGAAACATTCTTAGCTTTTCCATTGTCACACCAGGACACTTGTTAAAAATGTTCACATACAATAGAGTGGTTGAATGAGTTTATTATTATTATTTCTTTTTATGGAAATCAAGTCCATTAGATTGTTAACGTGCATCCACCATGTGAGGAGGTAGGAGAGAACAAAATATTCTACAAACCATCTACTAATGGTTGATAACATATAGAAGATACTATGGAGGTGGCAAGTCCCAAAAAATCAAGGCTTTCATGTGGTTGGCTGCTCATGGTAAAGCTCATATGTTCAAACTGCAATTGCAAAAATGACTTGAGACATCTACCTATTGCCCCTTTAGATGCGAGACCGAAGAAGACTTGATGCACATGATGAGGGATTGTCCAAATATCATGGAATGCTGGAAATATGTAATCAAATAAGACGAATGGGACATGTTTTTCTCTTTGCGGGGTGCACATTGGATCAAATGAAACCTGACACATGAGATTGGAAGGAATTTCACTAAGAAGGTTCCGTGGTTGACATTGTTCGAGTGTCTTTGTTGGGATGCATGGAACTTATGTTGTAATAAGCTTTTTGATGGCGAGAGTTCTAATGTGAGGTGGAATGCAGATCATAGTTTCTTTCAAGCATGCTTAAACAGTGATATTTTAAGAGTAGGTGATAAAAAGAAGAAGTTTTTCCCAACACATAATGACCAAAAACTAACAAGGGAGAATGTTGTCAAGTTGGAAGTCAATGGTTTAGTCTTAGAAGATGGGAGAAGTGGATGTGGTGGATATATTCAAGACCACAACAACAATTGGCTCAATGGCTTTAGTTGCAAACTTGTGAATGTTCCTCCAGTTTTTGCAGAGATACTTGGCTATATTTAGGGCCTACATTTGTGTTGGTCCAAAAGCTATAGGAAGGTGCTTTTGCTCACTGATTGTATGGATGCTATTAATTATACCTTAAAAGGGTGTGATAGAGAACATCTTTTTAAAGAAATTGTAGATGACATTAAACTTTCACTCCACGGAGATTGGCAAGTTGGGGTAACTCATGCACTCAGGAAAACCATCAACATCACCGACAAATTAGCAAAACATGCTCACTACATAGAGGAATCTTTTTGTATCATTGATCAGCCTCCTTAGATATGGATAGATTACCTTAGATATGTTCTAGTTTGTAAGTCTCAATTAAGATATTAAATCCAGCTATTATTTTTAAAAAAAAAAATCAAGTCCATTGGATATGTGATCTAGCCTATAAAAATGGGACTCAGCTTCTACGTCCAATGCCCTCCTTTATTTATGCCGTACTGGTGTAGACTCTCAGCTTTCTTTCTTTTTTAAATAATATTAAATGTCTTAAAATACTTTTTCATTATTACTCATGATCATGAAGTATTTTTTCAGTATTATAAAATAATTTTTGATCCACTTAACACCTTAAAATATTCCGTTAATATCACCTAGCATCTAATTGTTATCATACCTAATTATTTTTTTAGATGTATTTAATATTCTAAACTAATTCTAATTCATACAACACCAAAAATATTTTACCATTAACCTTCAATATCTGAAAGTAATTTTTTGTGTGATGTTTTAGGATATTTGATGCACTAAAAATTAATTTAGGACGTAGATAACAGTGAAAAAAATTCTTTAGTGTGTCAAGTGTTAGATACAGGGTGGTATGAAAGAAAATTTTAAGGTGTTAATAGTAAGTGATGCTAAAAAAATATTTCAGAATCCTACGTATTACTAAAAAAACATTTTAAAATACACAATGCCATTTAAAATAAAAAATAGAGAAAGCTGAGATTTTGCACCAAAACTGTGCCACATAAAAGAAAGGGAGGGCAGCGGACACTCTTCGCAAAGGAAAGAAGCGGCTTGCATAAAATTGGACATGATGCTCAGTACAATTCAATTACTTTTACAGGACAAAACATAGTGGTAATATTTCAATACCCAAATATCAGTATATTACCCATACATGGATAATTAACAATATATAGATTTTTAATCTTTGCAAAAACCATCGCCCAATTTCCCGGCAAGAAAATCACGAACCTACCGGCGTAACTCACGAAATTTCCAGCTTGGGAATTACTCACTGATTCAAGTTGTTCTTTTCACTTCATAAATTCAGTTTTCTTAGCCAAACACAATCGCAAAACTCCGGCCGTGTAAGTTAGTTGTTGGGTTAATTGAGCACTTCATAAAGTAATGCTTTAAATGCCTTATCTTATGCATAACAAGAGACAGCTCATAAACGGAGGTAGGATAACCAGAGAACAAGAAATAAATAACTCGTGTACCCAAATATGGCCAAACAAAAAAAAAAGTAAAGAAATAAATAATTCAAAATCATAAATAACAAACAAGCAAATTTTCATTCTTTATATTTAAAAGCAGTAAATATACACCCGCCCCCGGGACCAATAGCAACATGAAGAAATCCATGTATTAAAATTACAAACCTGATCAAATGAAAGAATGGACCTGTCCACCGGTTCATAGCTACAATATGTGACATGAGGCAAAACCAATTTCAAAGGAGAAACTAAAACTCACTCTCCATGCAGTATCACAATCAATTCCGACACTAACCACAGGCTTACTTCCATCAAAGGCCAAACAGCAAATTCCTACGCACCAGAATCCAACTTGGAGTTTCAATAATACCACAACCATCCCACAGATAAAAAGTGGACTCCAGGAAGAGTATGTTAGGATGCAAAAACAGCAGATAGCAGATATATATATCACTCATTGTAATAATTGACTCTAAAACAAATCAGCTTTTCTTTTCTGCATGTCTTGCTTCCATTTTGGCAATTTATAGAATGCTTCTTTTGTCATTCCAAATACTGTGTTGAAGTCTTCATCTGATAGATAGGCCTGGCATACACCAATTGGAGAGAGAAGACATTACATTAACGTCACTCAAAACGGCATAAATTAAATCAACAATAGCAAATCAAGACTAACCTCTCTTCGTTTGAAATCTATTCCAGACACAGGATTACTAGATTTGGCCTTTAGTTGATCATAACTGAACGTGCGCTGACTACTTTCATTATCATTCACATCCTCAACGTTTTCCTGTTTTGGTTCTAAATCACCATTGCTACCGGTTTCAGTAGCAAGTTCTTCAGTCTCCTTGGCATCTGCAACTTCTTCGGGACCTTCTGTTTCAGACTGGCCACTTTCACTTTTAGCTTCTGCTACAATAATTCACACTTGTCAGATATTCCAGAGCACCCAGAATTGGTTGCACAAACGAGAAAAGTATTAGTCACAGCTGAAGGTTGTGAACATTCTGAATTTTTTGCATCAACACTAGCATATGACTGGAGCCTCCCTTTGAAGGAAAAAGCTTGCACAAGTTTATTTTAGGCAATAGTAGTCCTTTATCTTGCGTCTAAGAAAACCAGGTTTCATATTTTTCCAAATAAATGTAAAAATGACAATAGTACAGAGTTGTTTGAAAAAGGAAAGATGGGCTCTTGCAAAATACTGAAAGAAGCAACCAGTTGTAGCATTATTTAAAAGAGGGGGAGGGAGGTGGGGAGGGGGGATTTGGATATAAAACAACACCTTGCATAAATAAGAACTTTATCGTACCAGAAGCAGTGCTTTCTGCAACAGGACTACTGCCTGGCCCAACAGGAGAGGAATCAGGTGAGTGCTTCTTCTTCTCAGCAGTAAGAACATTAGAAAGAGCAGCTACAGCAGCTGCTCTTTGTGATCCTTGACTTGATCCAGCAGGTCTGGGACCAACAGTTCTACTTGAGGATGATGAATTAAATGCAGAGTTCAATGCAGCTAAAGCTTCAGCTCTTTGTCTCGGACCTCCTTGATTAACTCCGTTCAGTTTATCTTTATCCTGTGCCAGTGAAAATACCAAAAATTAGAAAGAAGCGCCAATTTTCATTTTATTGTTTTCACCCATCTTGCTATCCAATGGGAATAAAATCTTTGTTATCTACCCAAGTTGCCCCTCCCCCAATTTAAATACCCGACCAAAGCCTTGACAGTATAGGAGCACCAACATAATAGATGACATGATATATTAATAAAATTTAGTCGCAACATGAGAAATCATAGAACACTGTTCTTTGTCACATTTTTTAGTACCCTAGTCAACTATGCCATTAATAAATACTTGTCTGAATGATCATCAATTTATAATCAATAATAGTACAAACAAAAAATTACAATAACTCATCTATTTGCAAGTTAACATACTGTGCCGGATGTTCTCTCAGAAGGTGAATTAAATGCAGAGGATAAGGCAGCTAATGCTTCTGCTCTTTGTCTAGGCCCTCCTCCTTGATTGGATCCATTGGACTTATCCTGTCACCAAATTCAACAAATCATTCTTAAACAAATACAGGACGACAAAGTTAAAATAATGATATCCAACAACAATTAATTCATATATGATTTCAAACACAGCATTTCAGGCTTAGTTGCTTACAGGGATTGGTGTATCTTAAAAAAGGGGAGACATGAATTGAAGTCAGTCAAAAGTTATACACAGAATTACATATCCTGGAGATAAATTTTAAGCCTTAACAGTAAACAGAAAAACAGGAATTTCTGTGAGTAATTAAATAATATGATTTCTTCTTTAAATTCTTCTGACTAATCCATTTCAATTCTTATATGAGAACCAGAAATGTTATCTGATACTGACAGCCTGTGTACTTCACTTTTGTCTTTCCACAATCTGAGGAATGTTAAAATATCTTAGCAAGGAATCAGCAACGTATGTTTGTAAATCATACAGTTGGCACCAGATGCACTTTTTAGTATCATCAAACAGAAAATTCCGCCAAAATTCATTTTGACAAGGAAAATATTAAAAAGGCTCTAAACTAAGACAATTTACACAGCAATATTCAGAAAAATGATGGAGCTAAAGAAGCAATACATGAATCAAAATATCTATTGAACCTCACGCACATGAATAAATTGCTCTAAAAAGTTCAATTTCTACATCAGGTATGAATAATAACATACATGCATTCCCTAAGCTGAACTACATTTATAATTAATAATACACTCTTCTATTAAATTAAATTAAATTAAATAACTGCTTTTACCTCCACAGCATGACCAATCCCAAAAAGTAACGACACCTTTTTCTGGAACGAGTTTCCTTGAGTCTGCAATTCAACAGGAGAATAATGCATGGGCGAAACCTCAGTGCCTTCTATCTTGGCATGTTTAAATATATTTCTATATAATATAAAACTTCACGATAACATCAATCAATCACAATTAGCATGCTAATCCAACAACCTTGCACTGCGTAATTACAAGTATATTAAAATCATCTAGTAAAGCTGATTCAGACAGGAAGCAACTGCTTGCTTTTTGTTTTGGGGGCAGGGGATACAGACAGCAACTAATCGCCATAGATTTTTGCTATAAGACTGGACCTTCGATTTTAAGAATGTAGGGGGACAGTGTTATATGACCTTGATATTTTGGTTTCTGCACCTCTTAGTACGAAATAGATATACACATTTCAAATATAATACTTTTAATTAGGAAAAGGGTTGTGCAGAAATTCCATCATTAACCTTCTCTGTTCTTTTTTATAGAAGAAAAAATTATATAGGAAAGAGAAGAATCTACTGCTAGTTGGATGATGAGAAACTGTCAAACCTGAAAATATAGACAGCTCAAACTTCACATGGTAACAAACACCCTGAAGAGCAAAATTGAGCAATAGAGATGTCCAATCTCTTTGCACATACAAAAGGGAGTTTACCTTAAAAGGATTGTAGAGTGCCAAGGGGAAGTTAATGGAGACTAAGGTAGTATGATGCCAAAAGTCCTATATTGAATAGTATGGAATACTATACAAAGTACTTAGCTGTTATCCCACATCAATAGCTAGCTTTTGGGGGAAGGTTCCTTATTCCACTTAAATACCCATAAATTAGCATGTTGCCAACTATTGTGTTAGATCTTTAAATTAAAAGTAGAGAAAGATCTAAGAAAATGATAATCAAGTATCTAGAACCAGAATCTGTAATTCTAGATAGGAGAGAAGAACAGGATTTTCTGAATAATACTTTTACATAGATACCAGATCTGTCTTACAACATATGTTTAAATAACATCACAAGATAACTGACTCATAACTGTTAATAGCCACCTAGTGTCTTAAAATAGCTACCACACAAACTACTACATTAGAAATAACAGGAGACATAGTATATATACTATAACATAATAACAGCAACATATGACAATATACCCTTGGACCATGCGCTTCTTCCTGGAATAAACCAGGAGAGGACGTGGTTCCCTAACATATCGCTGGCAAGTATATCCTTTTCTCTCCCAACTTAGAAATACCAAAAGTTTTGACCAGTAATAATGATGAATAAAAAAATATAGACGAATGATAAAAAAGGAATCCCAATGTTTAAAAACATACAGTAGCTTTTGCATGATCCCATGAAAAGTACATCGTGAAAAAGCAAGG
>JBAGKO010000015.1:9106139-9116264 GCA_037177275.1 Acacia concinna | reverse complement strand
TAAGATTTTTCAAAAAAATCAATTGACCCTTATAATTAGGACTGAAAGGAGTATATTAGTTCATAAGAAAAATAATAAATTTTAATGATTTAAAATAATATAATTAGCTTTCTTAATATTATCTAAAAAAATCAATTAAATCTTATAATTATGACAAGATTTAATCAGACATTTTGCACGCCGGAATACCAAACACACTTTTTAATTTTTTTCTCAAAATCGGACGTTGGAGGCTTTTGATCAAACGTTAAAGGGCAATAACGACATCCCAAGCACAATGAATATCATCTATTTGATTTATAAAGTAAGAGCACAATCATTTTCCATCTACAGATTTTAATTTCAGTTTAATCCTCAAAGTACAGTGAGATTTCATAAAGTTTTGAATCAGTTTGATATTGAATGACTATAGAGTGGTGAATCTATTTTATTTGGTATTGGGGAAGCGGAGGGAGAAAGCGAAATATATACTATTGGTAAGAACTAAGAAGGGAGGGCGTGGAGCTTGGAGTGGACGGTTAGGGCGGTGGCTTTTAGGCTGTGGAAATGGACAAGGGAGACACAGTACTTAATAACCAACATTACAACGACTTCTTTTTTCCAGTTGGCGCGACCGCCACCACCGCCATTTCTCCATATTCTTGCTTTTCTTTTTATGGTTTCTGTTTCTCTGTCTGTTTTTTTTAGTTATTTAAATAGGCAGACCTTATCTTTCGGAGATCATAAATTAAACCAAACTTATAACTTCTTGTTATAGAAGAGTGTCCACGCCACTAAACCACATAATCTAATTGGATCTATCAACTGTGTTTTGTGTTTATAGTATAAAATTCACATTAACCATATAAAAATTTGGTTATGGTTGCGATCTTTTTGCATGACATTTGTTAGAAAATTAAGGAAATCAATTCTTGATTTCATGTGATATATTTAATGTGATATATTATACGAGATTACAAGCATTAATGTACATAATTAGATAATTAGGCAGTATTAATTTTTGTCATTATTTTTATTTATTACTCTGTCTCTTATCCTTATATATAAATAGGATTATCATGTATATATAGAATTATACAGAATATGGAATCAAATTCTTCACTTTACAACATTGACTCTATTTTTTTTTATCTTTTTATCCTCTTCACTGATGTGGTTTTTTTTTTTGGAAAGTCAACTCTCCAATGATTAAATCCATTACGTTCTTTTTTTTTTATCCGCAATCCATTACGTTCATAATATAACTATATATACGCAATTCCTTAAACTTTATACCTTTTCGGTTTTAATTATAAGGGTCCATTGACTTTTTAAGAGGGATTAAAAATAACAATCATTATTAAAATATAATCTAATCTTCTAAAAATACCCTTAATTTTCACCATATCCCCATACTCCATCCATCCTAATCACCAACTTTATATATAGTTTAGAAAAAAAATAGTAAAATTTGAGAGACAATGTAGATAGGCCATTATATTTAGGATTAAATCAGATTTTCAATAAAGCTTTACAATTAGAGCCGGAGGGAGTATTATGCACGATAAACCTTTCAACATTTAACATGTCACAGCAAACTTCTTTAAACGCTAAGATTAGGGATTGATTTCAGAACCGACCAATTGACCTGTAAAACTGGTTTAACAATAGGCAGCGAAAACTAATTATTTCAATACCGTCAATATCCGTTTTTATATCATCATCATTGTAATGTCCTAATTAAATATTGAAAAAAAAAATCAAACAATAGACAAAACAGGTAAACCCTGTAAACAAGTGATGGCAGGACACCAATTTTGGGCCATGACAACCAAGTTGGCGTGTTTTTCTTTCAAGGTGACTTGTAAGAGTGTGATTTGCCATTCACTCAATAATTTCTTCGATCTTTTTAAGAAGTTATGTACGAATTTTCTGCTTAAATGGAAACGTAAATTTATTGTTTGGTTTTTGGCTTATGACATTACTTCATCCAAAAGTAATGTAACAATATCTATTTTTTATGCCAGTACTAACGGGATTTTGATTTATTTCTGAGAAGTTAAAAATTTCATATAAATTTATGTAAGACTGTGTTACTATAGGGACTTTGAAAAAGTGTCATACTATTTATAAACGAGTAAGAGGGGTGATAGTAATTACCCCCAGGCTTCCAACTAAATTAATACTGAAGATAAGAACAAGGAAGTGTGCTCTGCAATCAATTAGATCCAGGCATTAATGCCAAACTTTGATTCTCTGTATTCATATAGTGAACTTCTAACTATGCAAATTTCATATTTGCTGAAGCTCAACTTTCCTTGCATTTACATTTGTCCTCGATACTGTGATCGTAAAAGAAATATTCCTAGTTGCATACAATTGATAAAATGAGCTGTGTTCTTACTTGTATCTCAAGAAGCACCGTTAATTGCACAGCTTATTGGTGCTGCAGCCTCAGATGAGTTTCTCATATGGCTTGCCCATGCTTCCAGTTTCTCCTTCAAGTCACAAAGGGTATTACTTACAAAAGCACTTGTTTCCTCAAATTCAGCAGCAACTTCAGCAACAGAGTCAAATTGCTTGCATAACAAATCGAATCTTTCCATTCGAGGTTTAAGTTGTCTGACACTGTAACTGGTCCTTACATATACGTGTCTCCTCTTTAGATTTGTTCTCCATCTATCCAAGATATACTTGCACGGGATCTCTTTAACTCGCTCTTGGGACAGTACAGCAAGTGAGTGCCTACAAATTATTCCTTTGAACTCAAACATGTGGCAAGCGCACTTCACATCACAGTTCACCCTGTCAAATATAACTCCATACGAAACGTCTTTAGCTTTACCTTCCACCATCACATCTTCAATAACATTATAACGACAAACAGAACCTTCATCACGGACAACAACCATGTTACAATCAGCCTTTCCAACAAACTCTCGCTGAACCTCCAAAAACTTTGCATGAGTGTAAGCAGTCTGAAACTGCCGCTCAAATGGAGACTTGGTAGCACAAGAAAGGGTAATGCAAAATGAACGGAAATCAGCTTCAAACTCTTTCTCTGCCCTGGCTTGCAATGCATTGTCATATGCATCAAGAAATTGTTTCAACGTAGTTTGGCAACCAACAAATCCATCAAAAAAAGGATGCATGATTTCACCGTATCGAATAGTAGACATTCCAGCCCAAAACTCACTCTTTACAAAGGTAGGCACCCATCGATGTCGCTCAAGGTACAACTCATTCAGCCATTCATTGTCCTCTAGACCAAATTCCTTCATGGTTGTTTTCCAATTCATCTCAAATTCATTGGGAGCAAGTGCATCGTATATAACAGATTTTAAACGACAACTTAAAAGCTTGTAGTCAGCATGTAGACCTAACTTTTCAGAAACTTTTTTCATTATATGCCATAAACACCACCGATGTCGAGCAAAGGGGAATACAATTTTAATTGCATTTTGCAGGGCCTTGCATTCATCTGTTATGATGCCTTTTGGTGAAACGCCATACATGCAATGTAACCATGATTGTAACAACCAAACAAATGACTTTGTATCCCTGCATGACATCAACGCACAACCAAAAAGTATAGATTGGCCATGATGGTTCACTCCAACAAAAGATGCGAGAGGTAATTTGTATTGGTCAGAGACATATGTTGTATCCAATGTCACCACATCACCAAATGACTTGTATGCAGCTCTACTTCTAGCATCAGCCCAGAAAACATTCCTCACACATAAATAATCATCAAAATCTACGACATAAAAGAAATTGCAATCTTGTTCTTGCATGCGCATGAAATATTTATAAAGAGCATTTCCATCTCCATCTACACCAATCAACCGGCCTCCTGTTCGAATGTAGTTTCCACAATTATTTGGACACAACGTCACACTGTCATAAACCCCATTTCCAACTACTAAAGACCGGAAACTCTTGTTCATCTGCTCCTCAGTTTGATCTTCTGGGTCTAGTTTCCTTTTAGCTCGCATGTCAATATCAACATTAAGCTTGGCCTGACCTGGACTTAGTTCATGATTGTGATTAAGTGTAACTGTTTGAATCCGGTAAAATCCATCTTTACATAAAGAAACATTGATCCTGGCTTCACACTTCTGTTTCCTTGATGGAACACTTCTGATGGGATTTCTTCTACCGTTTCTTCTAAATCCTTCTCTAGAACACGCAAGTATAAAATATCCAATCTTGCCATCAGCTCCCTTCCTTGAGGTTCTTGTCATGACTCCAAAACCTACTTGGTTGGCATATTTTGTATAATATGATCTCACCTCATCCTCTGAACCAAATATCATACCATTATGTGGAGTAGGAACAACATCATTATCATCTGAATTACGGATTTCAGGGCCACGTTCCTTTGGTGAATGATATGTCACATCAACTTCACAGTCATTGGCGTTAATGTCTAATGGAATAAGTGAATCAGTGTTATTAGCCATTTCCTGTAAGACAAACAACTATTTTAAAGTTTGACTAATCAAGACTAATCAATAAACATGTAGTTCAAGCAAGTAACTTCAACGGGGTAGCTTTCATTCAGTTAAGAATTCGATCCACAACCCTACCTTTCATGCATTGGATTATTATCGCTAGAGGAAGATTCAACTACGTTTGCCCATCGATATAGTGACTTAATGCTGGCTGCAAAATCTTTGGATTATTCGCTACCAAATTTAAACTTACAATTAAAACATGCAAAATCCGAAGAATTTTAGCTCAATTCAGAACTGAACAGCGAAGATCAAACAATACACCAAGACAACCAAAAAAAACAAATCAACTATCAATAAAAAGCATCAAATAAGTAGAGTTGCAAAAGAAAAAAACCTACCCAGAATGTTAAATAGCAAATAAATACCACCAGAACTTATCATATAAGACGCTAAATATTCTCCTTCCTTTTCCCAATTCACTACTGGAGCGTGAGAACTGTGCTTGATCCTTGCCGTTCTTCAATCCTCACGCTTCCGCAAGGGTCAACAGGGTTCCTTGGGCAGACCCAATTCGGGAACGAACTGAGATACGCTCATACGCACCAGGTGGAGGCGAATCGTTAAACGCTGCGTTTTGATCATTGTGAAGCCATGTGGGCCGATTTTGAGTTTTTCCACGCAACCAAGTGGGCCCAATAGACCATGAAGCCCACGAGATGAAATAAAATCCAAAACGCAGAGTGCTAGAACCCTGTTACAGTGCCACTGAGGAAGCTAGCCTTGGTTGGAGTAGAAAGGCTACTTTTCGACCAAAAAAGTAGAAAAGCTACTGGACAAGGAATGACGACCTCTGCAATGGAACAAAGCAGTTTGGATGTTTCTCACTTCCATCACACTCCTTATTATTGGTAAATGTCTCTCTTCAGTGTGAGATTAATTTAGGGTTTTCTGCCTAGGATTGTGATCATGTTTGGTTCCAATCACTGATTATATAAAAGCTAACGTTATAGATGTTGATGGAAACAAAGTTTTCATATCAATATTTACAGATACCGAATTCATTTTACAAATTTTTTCTTCTTTTGAGTTTTACTTTTGGTGTTAAACAACGATTCGGATCCAACCTTTGCGTTTTGTTACTATTTCAACGTCTTAAAAAGTGGCAGTTTCACTCTGTATCGTCTTTTCAAAGCAACTGCAGATAGTCTTTTCATTTTCTTTTCAATTTTGTAATAAAAACTAAATTAGGAGCTGCATTTTGCTTGAAACTTGAGGGGAGGATTGTTAATAGCTTATGAAGCTCTCTATAGATTTTATATTATATATAAATACATATCTATAGATTCGATGCCACGAACAATGCCTGTTGGTCCTTGGTAGTTGTTTTAAGGATTTTATCCATTATAAAGCTGAAACTACAGCTGCTGTATCAACATATGATTTTCCTTCCCTGTTTATTTGTAGTGAGGAGAATGTATACTTCCTTTGCAAAAAGTTATGCGCTGATGGAATAGCAGATGACGACGGATCTGATATTTTTGTTGTTTTCATTTCCAATGAAAAGAAACAGGCATGCTTTGTTTTTTTAATGCAACATTTCACCTTCTCATGGTAGAGTTGTTTGTTGACCTTATTTGAATGACACAATTTTACGAACTAGAGTTCAGTTTCTTCTGAAATATGCCAATTCTTTTTTGTTGATATCATTGATATTGATGATGATGATTTAGAACATATTCACACACACTCCCGCGCACATGGTGTGAATGACAGTGAAGAGAGAGAGAGAGAGTGATACTTTTCCTGCCAGTGAATTAGGAGCTGTCAATAATTGTTATTTATAATGTATCCAGTTCTTATCTTTTTCATATTTGCTGTCACTGTTGTGATGACATGGAGGCAGAGTACTAAGAACATGTGTAACTATTCTACACTGTCGTTTTTATACATTGCTCAGCGTATTTAGTGTCCGTTTTTATTAACTTTTGAGAATAGCTTTTATGGATTCTGAAGTAAGTATGTGAGAGAAGTTTTATCTCGATTTGCGCAAACCTAAGTTTGGTGGCTTCCCAAATGGACACACTTGTTGGGGTTGCTTTTTAAATGTTTATTTGCTTTTCATTAATATTTGTTTTGAACTCTCTAGATCGCACTATGGAATCAAAAATCAAGCAAAAGAGCAGATGGGATTGTTCTCTGGGATTATCATGTCATTTGCATTCAGGTATAGCTAAATACTTTTTTGCTGTGAATGAGTAAACAAAACCTGTTCACTAAGTTTTAGAAGCTGAACAAATGTTTATATCTAGATTTGGCAATCAAAAGCTTTTATTATTTTATGATTGATAATCCAGAGAAGAAGGGGAGGTGAGTCACCTCTAGTGTGGGATTTGGATTCAAGTCTTCCGTTCCCTTCACCTCTAGCTTCATATGTGTTGGAAACGATTCGTCCATCGTTTCAGCTATTTCCTGATTATCATAGGTAATGTTCTGCCAGTTTTTCTGTAATTATGTTATGTTTTATCTGTGTAATATGGCGCATTAAAATGTTGCTTCTTGTTCATATCACAGAGATGTAAATATTTTCAGCTCTTTTTTTTGTTTACAGTAATTGATGATGTAAATATTTTTACATTAGCTTTTTTAGTTCAATTATTTCTTTTAGGATTTGGGTCCCAGAGATGATAATTTGCTTTTGGCGTCCTTTGTGGTGCTGTGTGCTGATTTTGGGTTTTGCCATCGTAGGATCACCAATCCAGTCGAACAGGATAATGCTTAATTTAATTCTTGTTTAAAGATCAAGACTCAAGTAGTTTCTTTACCTCACCTTGATAGTTTGATTGTCTGATCAGTGTTCATTTTTAGCTGACCGAGCCACTTTAAACTGTAATGGCTACGGTTCTTTTGCATTGTGAATAAATGTGAATGTGTTTAAGAAGTGTTTAAGAAATGATTTACGTATTATTGAATGCTTTCCAAAATAGAACACCTGTACTGTCAAAATTTAGTAAACAAGGATATCTCATTGTCAACGTTTACAATGATATCTCTCTTTTTGTTTGAAGACAAACCTTAATGAAAGGCTTCTCTGATTATCAGGTTATTCCGAATTGTGCATGCTCCAGTATTTCTTCGTTATTTTGCATCTGATAGAAGACACATGAAAGACCCTGATGGAAATTGGGTTGCAGAACCTCCTTTACATGAACCCATAGTTGCTGAAGGTAATGAGTGGCAACAAGTGTCATAAAATTGATTATTATTGCTAGAAGCAAAATCACCCGCACTGGGTTATGAATATTCTCTCTGGACTATAATTTGGTAAAACTTAAATCAATGGAAAACGGGGCTGTCCTAAAATCTTTCCTATTTTATGCTCCTTTTGTTTTTGAACATAAGGATTGATACTTTGGATCATACTCTTCCATATATCGTATGATAAGGTTAGAGTCCCATTAATTAGTATTGTTCATTACGGAACTTTAACCACGCAGATGGAACAATGCACAACCTGAATGAATACTTCACCATATCTGCTGCTGAGGCTAATGATGCAAGCATTGATTCTGCCAAAGATACAGTTCTTACTCAGAAATACGGTGTGGTAGTAAAGGAAAATCAGCTGGAGGAATTATTTTCTCAGCTCGCCACACAGTAGCCACCTTTTGATGTCTAGTCATACACTCACCAATACTTCACGTGGTTCCTTTCTATAAAGGAAAATCAGCTGGACGAATTATTTTCTCAGCTCGCCACACAGTAGCCACCTTTTGATTTCTAGTCACACACTCACCAATACTTCACGTGGTTCCTTTCTATATATTTGGAAACATTGTTTTACATAGAACTCTGTGTGTTTTTGTTAAGATTGTGGGATAAGAATGTGCCGATGAAAGCTTATAATTTATATAGCATCATTCTGTGTATGTTAAACTCAAGGTCGTAAATTAAATGTTTTACAATTACTCAGCAATAAATTGATGGGTCTGGGCTCAATATGAATTGCAATAATCTGTAATAAAGCATTACCTTTTCTTTTTCCTTGGGCAAAAACTAATCAACATTTAAAAGCTCTTAACGGTCAAGATGCAAAATCGAACTGATATCTTTGACTGTCTTCTCTGACTCGTTAGAAGGAATTGGAGAAACGGAACTTTCGTCAATAAATACAACTCCCACGCCGAATACTGGCAATGATCTATCTCTACTTGCATCAAAGTTCTTAAGGGTTCTATGTTGCATGTCATGAATAAATTGTAAAGCTACCCTGAAAAGCATGCATTTTTATTACGAGAATGATCCACCAAGAAGGAAATCCTTTTACACTATAACTTTTTTCCTATCACCCATCATTATTATGCTTGAGATACCGTTTATGAGATTGTAAAACATTCAAAAATATATTTTTATACCATTGCTGAATTATGGGTGATCAATGGTTCACTCAGCAACGACTCCGCTCACACATGCACGGAAAAACAAAAACAAAAAAGACACAGAGCAATTGCAGTAGACGGAAAGAAAGGAGAAACCTTGGAGAAGGACCGCCAGAGAATGCAACGAGAACCTTATCCGTCGGCGTAATCATGGCGTTCGAAGTGACGGCGAATCTAAACTTCCCAAACAAATTATTCCTGAAGCAATCAGCGCAAAACCGCCCATCATCAATACCGCCGTAACCGGAAATGGCCTCGTTGACCTTACACCTGATGCATAGAGTGTTAGCCATTGGATTGGCTTCTGCAGCGCCTGACTTGGTCCGCTCAGCTGATTGGGTGTACGAGGCTACTTGTGCGAATCCCACCTCATCATCTCTGTAGCAGTTGGACTTGCATCCCGAGCCATTGCATGCCATGATCGTTGATGCCCCGTTTTTTCTGGTTCGGTGAAGTTGATGGGGTTTTAGGCGCTAATCAACCCTCTCCGTTCAGGGGATCGATCCTTTGCATATCGGCGGTATCACCCGGGAAACCGCCCCGCGCCTGATTCTTCTTTTATTCCTATTTTCCAGTACTCGCTCTGCCCCAATATATACTTTTTTTAACGGGAATCTAATAAAACGGTCAAAGTTAGGTAAAGGTAATAAATATATAAAAAATTGGAAAAATTGCATTTCAGTCCCAACTAACGAAATATACGACAATACGGTTCCGCGAATTCTCGTATTTGCAAAAAAGTCCCATGGTACTTTTTTACAATTAATTTCCTTAATAAACAATAATTTCTCACTCCTCCCTCTGATCTGACGTCTGACGCGCGTCAGTCGCGTCAGACTCTCTCTCCTCTCTCCTTTCTCTGTGTGTGCAGTTGTCACAAACCTTACATATAGTTGTCAATACCCTTACATGGAGTTGTCATTGGCCTTACATAAAGTTGTCACGCATCAGACTCTCTCTCTCTTTCTCAAGTTGTCACAGGGCTTACATAAAATTGTCAATGCCCTTACATGGAGTTGTCAATGGCCTTACATAAAGTTGTCAATAGAAAGTGCACCTCATTCTCTCATTCTATTTTTTTTGTAAATGCCATTAGAAATACTTTGTCTTGTCTAGAATATAAGGAACTTCAACTAATTCAATGGAAATAATAAGTGTCCTATATTGTGGACTAAACCATTCTTCTAGAAGTGCCTTATATTATGGACTGGAGGGAGTACGTGTGTTTCCATTGACAACTCAATGTAAAG
>JBAGKO010000015.1:9028090-9053204 GCA_037177275.1 Acacia concinna | reverse complement strand
TTGCGAAAGCTAAAAGTCTTAAAAGAAGATGAGGCGGGGCCTGTACAGGTGAATTTTGCTAGGGAAAAATTGCAAATAAGAAAGGTAGAAAGAGAAGTCAAAAGCGGAACAATTATTGACCATTAGATGTGATTATACAGAGAGTGACAGTGGGCATCGTGAACTGTTGGATCTAAATACCCATGAAATGCACAGTTTTATTTAATGCACCAGAATGTTGACCTGATCATAACTGTAAATCTGGATATCTGAGATCTAACCCTGACAAGTCATCGCGCATACTTAGAGATTAAAAGGGAAGCCAACATGTGCCATCATCTCTACCTTCTAGAGTCAGCTTGTGTTTAAACTAGAGCTGTTGGATCCCAATGGTCATCATTGTTCACCCTCCTTCTTCCTTCAGCCGGGTCCCACGACCTAGAACCATGACCCGCTGCTGCACCATGACCCGCGGTACATAAACGTTATTCCATGATGTTCTAAGCCATTCTGGGTCATTCCTTTTGCCCATATGAGATCAAGAGTGAGAGAGGGAGCTTTTTGGAGGGATTTAGTGGTCCGTGAGAGCTTGTCACCGAAGAATACAATGAGCAAGATGCAGATTCCGGTAAACCTCTGGCGACACGAATTCTCTGTTTCCTTAATGATCCAGAGCTAGATTCTTCAGTCTCCATGTTTCTTGAGGATGGTTTAAGCCTTTGTAATAGCTTCTAGTCGTTTTGATTCAGGATTTCTTCTTCCTCTTATTTTCTTGATTTTTCTGGCGAATTTGTGAATCAGAGGGTGTGATCTGAAACTCTGTGAAGCTAATGCAACTTGTATGGGTTTTAGCATGTAATTCTGAGTAATTTGTGAATGAATTTGTCTAGGTTTAGCCATTTGAGTTCATGAATGAATGGATTATGGTTTAATTAGTTGATTGAAGCCTTGGTGACTTGGTGATATTGTACAATTTGTGTGGTGCTTTCCAATGCTTTTGGTCCAATGAAGTTTCTGAATTAGATGACAATTTTTATGATGTGGTTGTGATAACCTAATCTCAAGAATGCATGGAGAATGACTTTTAATGTGGATTGTTTGTGTGTGAACATCATGGATATACTAAGAAATAGTAATTTTAATTCCTTGATTCATGTTTTTGAAAACTCCACCTTATTCAACCATGAAACTTGCTTGGGATCTTGGCATCATCTTGGAATCAGACTCAACAGAGGTGATCAGCCTCATTCAAGAGTCTTTATGTCAGACTGATGCGGATATGAATGTAATTAGGATAGCCCAAGAGATTTTAAAAAGAGACTGGGAAGTGAGAGTTTCTTATGTCAGTAAGAGGTGCAACGGTGCTACAGATTGTCTAGCCAAACGAGGTTTAGAAGCTGCTAGTGGATTACACGTAGTGTCTAATCCACCCAGTGATTTATCAGAGGTTTTGTTTTCTGATTGTTCTCTAGGGAGTAGATTGCCAGGGCATTTGATTTAAGGGTGACTGATATATGTTTATCAAACAAAAGAAGAAGAAGAAGAAGGTGTATATTGTAATAAATGATGTGAGCCATTCATTGAAAAATGAACAAAAGTGCTTTTTTATTTAGACAAGGTCAAATTAAATGAGATTTTATAAAAGGGATAGCCCAATTAAGAAAAAAGGATCTTATACATAGAGAGGGAGGGAGTATATAATGAAGGTGGCCATTGGACCACCTTACTTCCTTGTTTTATAGATTCACAAACAAATACTCTATTCATTCCTATTTATAAGACCTTTTTGAAGAATCCTAAGAAAATCTTAAGAAAGATAATTAAATTACTTTAAGACATTAAAGTTTGTTGTTTTTCTTCAAATTATGTTGTTTGACTTCAAACTATTATATAATATAATAAAACACAACATATGATATTATTAAGTAATGTAATTAGTTTTCTTAGGATTTTTTTAAGATTCTCCAAAAGGATCTTATAAATAGGAACAGAGGGAGTATATTATAAATCACAATTAAAAAACGTTTTTAAAGGCTTCAATTGTTATTACAATCAAATTGTTGCCAATAGAAGGTGTTAAAGCAGGAGTAGCTTTATATATTCTACGGTTGAAAAGAACATGAGGAGGTGAGTCGTTGTTCGAAGTATGTATAAATGGGATCCACCACCAAAAGTAGAAAACTATACTATGCGCTCACAGTGTTGAGCAGTCATATTCATGTTTTTAATTTCTTTAATTTGCTTGATTAAACATTTAAACGTATTTGTGAATTTAGTGTTTTATATATATATGGAAAAGGGAAGAGGACTTTTAACATTGTTGGAGATCCCTGAGACTATTATTTGAGTTGATACGGAAACTATGTTGCCATTTTGATGAAGTAGCTAATGGGTTGATATCAATGAATGATTACACCTTTGATCATTATTCAGTCTTTTATTGCAATGCTGAAACATGCAAATTCACTTTCCTTTCTCATGATATAAAGGAATGTGCCCAAAATAAAATAAAATAAAATAAAAATTCTTTGGTGATTCTTAGCATGTAATTATCCTTATTTCTTAAAATTTGGAAATTACAAATCCTTATATAGAAAAATTAAACTTTATATATATATATATATAATGAGAAATCAAGGTTGTTAGAGGGCTTAAACAGTTGGATAGCTAGCTATAACTTATTAACTTAGTCCAACTAGATTAGTTATCAATAATCACCACTTTATAAGTTGATGTACACTGTAATCATTATTACAACACATCAGTTCAGCTCACTCATTCTTTTCGGCTCTCTCATTCTCTCTTTCTATATACTACTACATATGTTATTTTGTACAATTTTAGAGATAAACCTTTCAAGATTCATTCAAAACGACCTTTAGAGATAATGAGATTGCATCCATCTCTCATGGGTTGACTTTGGAGTTGTTTCTTCACTGATTTAGAGGGCTTCACTACTTGTACCTTGCGTAAGGAAGTCAAGGACCAGAACTCGTCAGGGAGAGCAATCAACCTGTCGCAGTCTTGAATGATCAAACTTCTAAGATATGGCATTACATCTTTACCTAATTCCCAGCGACAGAGATCATATAGACTGCTCATTTGAAATACTTCTAGTTGGGGGAACCCATTACTGCAGCAAAGCACTAAATCAGACGATGAGTCTTTTGTAAAATCATAGCCACCGAGTTTCAAAATTCTGAGGTTGGTAAGACTCCCCAAAGTGCTCATGGCATTGTTATTTAAGTCAATGGCTACTATTGCTAGCTTGGTCATGTTGGAAGGAAACACATTGATCGATGTTGGAATATCGGGAAAGCCATAAATCTTCAATGCATTCAAATAATTTAGATTTCGAAGATTTTCCCACACTAGACCAACTCCTTGTTTACGCTTTCCATCCTTACAGAAACACAAACCCAATCTCCTAAGCTTTGGGAATACACCTTTCCCAATTAAAGACACAATAGCTGAGTTTTTGTTTACGGCAACCCAAGATAGCGTTTGTAGATTCCACATGGTTCTACTTTCTATATCTGGAAACTTGGGTAAAATCACAGGCCCGGCCGTATAAAGATGCCTTAGTCTTTTGAGCTCCCACATACTACTAGAGAAAGGTATGGATATTAGACATTTAGAATGCCCTAAGTCCAAAGTTTCTAGATTCCAAAGATTGCATATGAATTTAGGAACTGCTCTGATGAATCCTCTATAAAAGCTTGTTTGTAGGTCTAGCCTTAAATACCTCAAATGTACTAACATGCATAAATTGGTAGGGTTCTTACGCTCATAAGTTAATGGAAGCCCTAGATCCAACACTCGAACAAGCTGAAGCCATTTCACAAGCCTTTTTGATTTTCTTGAGTTAAGGTCGTAGTAGGACTCTTGATCAAAGCATAGCACAGAACGAGTGCTCGAAAGGTCTTTGTTGCTTGAAACATAGAAATCTAACATATGACATTGAATGGACAACCTGCGAGGTTTGGTTTTCTCCAAAATGTTTACATCCCTACAAACTTCAAAAGCCTTCTCCTCCCTACTCTCAGATATGCAGAGTTCTCTCAGAAGATCATGGATGCGAAATGTCTTGATTCCCCCATCACTTCTTCTTCTCCCTACCTGGATTAAGCTACGGTCAATAAGCTCAAGCAAGTAGTCCTCTGCAACATCCTCTATAATTCTGAATCATTGTGAATAATGAATCCTTCAGCAACCCATAGTTGCATCAACTGTCTAACAGGAATCTCATAGTCTTCAGGAAACATACCAAAATATAGAAAGCATGGCCTCAATCTCGAAGGCAAACTATCATAACTGAGTTTAAGTACTATATCATGCACTTGTGTTTCTGGTTGAGAGATATATGAGTTTACATGATACATAACCTTGGACCATTCTCGGTATGACTTCTCCTTGTTTGCAATAATTCCTGCAAGCACCACAATGGATATTGGCAACCCCCTACAACTTTTTACCATGGGCTTACCTATTAGCTCTAGATCATAAGGCAAGGCTTCTCCTCCAAACACCCTCTTTGAGAAAAGCTCCCAACTCTCTTCTGCACTAAGAAAAGGAAGATAATAGGGAGAAGATGAGCTGGCATGAGAAGCCACCTCTTTCAAACAGCTAGTGATAAGGATCCTACTGGATTTATTGTCATTAGGGAAAGCGTACTGTAGGTCATCCCAATGTTGAGGATTCCATATGTCATCCAACACTACAAGATACCTCTTCCCTTTCAAACATTTTCGCACCTTCTCTTTCAGTTCTGCCTTACTCAAACTTTGAAAATTATCAAACTCACATTTACCTTTGGCCTTTGATTTCTTTTTACGTTTGTTGATGCCGTTCTCATTGTAATCACATGTATTCGCAGAGATTGTCATCAAGCATTTAAGGAGGGCATGCAAAATCTCTCTAGGTCTAAAGTCATTAGACACATAAACCCAAGCGTGACACTCAAAGTAATTCTTGACATCATGACTTTTATAGATCTTGCGAGCAAGGGTAGTTTTACCTAATCCGCCCATGCCAGTGATGCACACCACATTACGACCCGAGCCACCTTGCTTGAGGAGATTGATTACTTCAGTTGTGTCATGCTCAAATCCCACCACGTCATCTTCCTCCACGTCCCTTCTTCGCTTGTGCAGTAGTTGTAACTCCTGATCTGTTGAAGACCCTGCTACTTCCTGGGTATCATATTTGATTCTGTTCTCATAAATCTGACCAATAGTGACTTTAATGTTGTCTATTTTCTCTGCAACATGATGCAGCAGCTTTGCGTGGCCAACACCATGGAGCATCTTGGACGGCCAACTTCTCCTTCGATTGCTGAAAACGTTGGCAACAAAGGTGTCGATGACATCCTCAGCTTCATGTGCCACGTCTCTGATTTGCCGTACAACCTCTTGTTCGATCTCCTTCTTCCTCTGGTTTTGATCGCAGCTCTTAAGGAAGACATGAATCATTCTGAGCTCACTCTCAAGGGACTTCACTTTGTCTTCCACGCCACATAGCAAGTTGGCTTCGTGTGCCAAAAGCCGAGACAAGTTCTCCAGCACAAAACTAACCACACTATCTGCCATCAAGTCTGCACTAAAAACACTACAACACAGAGACAAGTGAAGGAAAATTTGAAGCGCAATACATTGGCAAGACGTTCAAGGATTTAAGTACTAGCTTAGTGTATAGGCATTCCAGTTCGACGAGGTTGCGTCAAAGACCAGAGGTCAAGACTTCCCAACACTTTCTTTTTTGCTTCGTCCCAGCTGGTCTTTTTGAGTGAAAGATAGGAAATAAAGGTCTGTTGGGTCTGAAAGTGACAAAGTAGAGTGTGGGTCCACCAAATTAAACATTAGCCATGACGTGAGGAATGAAGTTTCGGAGGAGACTTGGAGAGAAGGCTTCATGTTGCTCAGCTTGGCTCGAGTACCTTCTATTTTTTTTAAAAAATAATTGTCTTTAATAAAAAATATATATGTAATTGTAGGATAGAAAAATAGTTTTTGGGTATAAAAATTATTGTCCAAAAAAATGTTTCACTATTCAACTTAAAGCATAATTCAACTAGAAAAAATTTCTTCATAAAATAATTTTATAAAGCTAAAAAGAAAAAAAGTACCCAAGCAATGCAATTTAAAAGATAAAAGCTAGCTTGCGTGTTAAAGTTTCATAATTCAACTTACAATTCTTAGTAGCGAAGCAAAAAGTTTCTTCAACAAATAATAATTTAAAGTTAAATAAAAGTACCCAAGCAATTTAAAAGATGGAAGCAGCTAGCTTTTTCGTTATATTTAAACCGTTTAAATTGATATCAATTGCATGAATGTTTTTTATCCCAGAGTTGCTGTTGGCATGGTTTCCATCCTCCTCTCTAAATGAGTCTATATATATACATACATATATATATATATATTCATTTTGGCCAGTTTCTAAAGTGTCTATCTCCAAAATATTCCGAAGGGCATTTGACAGTTCAAATACGAAGATGAAAAGAATTGGCAAAAGCTAATAAATTTATCTTAGTCATAGTAGTACCAGTTTTTCATTATTTCTTATGAAAATTTTCACCCATACACAACAACATAAAAGACATACAACTAAGACAAATCATTTGCTTGGGTTAAAGGGGCAAGCTAGGAAGTAAGCCTCCAAGGGTAAACAATTAAAAATTTGATTTAAATACATTAAATTTGAAACAAGCTAGTTTGAAATAATTGAATTTAGGGACAATATTCCCAATCTTAAATATTTGGCACATGCAAATAATTGAATAATTTCTACATCACTAACAGTCATCCCACTAACTTTTCATCTTTGATCTAATTTTACCTAGAGTCTCCATCACTTTTGTGTTAACCACAGTTCTGTATTCTTTTGGGGAATGGATTTCTATGGATGAATTCATTTAAATTGTTTATTTGTTTTTTTTTTGTTTTTTGGCTGCATACCGTTTTGTTCTTAAAAAGACAATCTAACCAAAGCAATGTTACGCCCTCAACTTGTTATCTAGTAAATCTAATTTAGCTATTCAACTCTTGCGTATGGGCTGTAACCTCTTACTAAGGAGTTGCTTGAAAATTTGAGTACTAAACAAGTTTTTCCCTAGCCAAAGACAATTGAACATGTTAATTTCCCTCATTTCCTTACAGAGTGTAATATAATAAATGCTTATTATAAAAGTTGTCTACAAATTAAGATAGTTTGTACTATAGCCAAAATGGATGGGTTCTTCACTGTATATATATTTTCAGGAGTATTTTTTTTTTTACCAGTAAGGAGTCTAAGTTAAACCATATTATTTGTAACCAATAAATAGTGTGCTTTCCCAATTTTTTTTATATTTTATATTGAAACTCTATTTTGTCATACTTACTTTTAAAATTTAAATTTTTTACGATAGCTTTTTTATATAGAATGAATTATATCATGAGGATTTTGGTTATAGAATTTCGAAAAAGTATAGAGTTGCTTGGAATAAGTACAAACTCATTCACATCGTAGAGAGAGAGATGACATCCTTCCTTGAGTTGGCAAATTATAGATTTAATGTGTAAAAATATCCATCAATTTATTGTTAAAATTAAAAGTGTACTTACCGCCGTAAATTTTTAAAAAAGAGAGTAAAAGTGATATCTCCATTGAAATAAGTGAAAATTTTAAAAAAAGACAAGTGAAATAGGGAAATCTCAATTCAGTACAACGAAATCAAGAAATTTTAAATCAGTCTGTTTTGTATTTTTTTGGGTAATTACAAAAATGCCACCGAATTTTTCACAACACGAGTTTCGTAATTCACAACATCAGTACAAACAACTCACAGTGAAAATACGTAGTACTTGGTGTTGTTAATTTAGAGATTCGTGTTGTGAATTACGAAACTCGTGTTGTGAAAAATTCAGTGGCATTTACGTAATTACCCAAAAAAAAGTACAAAAAGACTTATTTGGGATTTTCTGATTTTGCTGTACTGAATTGTTTTTTCCCTATTTCCAATGTCTTTTTCTAAAATTTTCCCTTGAAATAATGTAACTTTTGTTATCTCTTATAGTGGGCCCCACTCTATTTAAAAATTAATAATGCCCAAATTCTTAAATTTTCCTTTCTACCTGTGTCCCTTTAATTCATTCGCCTGTCCCTTTAATTCATTCGCCTCAGACTCTCTCTCTCCCCTTTTCCTTCCACCATTTTATTCTAAGATCAGGTAATTATAGCCGTCATTGCATGTCACAATGTGAAGCCTCCATTACATTTTGGACGATCGTGCCCTTCGCCATGGTCTCCAATTTGACAACTGGTGTGGATTTATTTGAATTGAACACGTATTTTGATTATTTATATATTGGACATCATTGCTCGTTAAATTTGAGACACTTTAATTAAAATTTTGTCTGTTTGAATTGTGGTGTTACACCTGCAAACACTACTATGGATATTAGCAAGCCACCACAACTTTTTACTATGGACTTACATAGTAGCTCTAGATTAGAAGGCAAGCATTCTCCTTGAAACACCCTCTTTGAGAAAATCTCCCAACTCTCTTCTTCATTAGGAAAGGAAGATCTTAGGGAGGAGATGTTTATGATATCAATCATCATCAACAAATGTGCCATATGTTTACAATATCAATCATCATTAACTATATATTTAGAAAAGCCCTGTGATCCACTCCACAACCTGACTAGCCTTAAAATGGGTTGTCTAATTATCCTTTTATTATTGAATCATATTTATTTTTTCCCTTTTTACTCGAACATTTTTTTTTACAATTTATAATTGATTATGGTTAGTAATTATCTTCAATTTGAACAAAAACATTAATTCTCATTTATAATAATTGTCAACAAATAATTTATGCTTTTGTTAACGTAATTAAGTTTGGCAGGATTTAATATTCCTTTTAATCACACATTTTAATAGAATTATTTCTAAAATGTACTATTAATAGAATTCACGTCTTCTTACAACGCACGGGGTTAACACTAGTTCTATTCCAAAATACCATGTGTTTCGTCTTAACACTACTACCAGAATTAATGTTTTATTGATAGAACAGGTGAGAAATAATGTGAAGGCAACGCTACTACCAGAATCACTGTAAAACCAATGACATTTCTGGCTCCACAGTAATGTATCTAGGCCTATATATAACAGTTGATAAAGATAGCTATCTACATACAGTTACAGAGGATGGGAACAGCACAGAAGGTGGAGGTAAATAATGAAGGGCTGGTTTTTGTGTGTTGGCCTGCTATGGTCAGCCAGGGGTCAGCCAGGGGTTACGTGTCCAACGTAGGAAGGACACTTGAGCATTGTCGCATGAAGCTTTGGAAGCTTCCCCTGTTTCAAGTGTCAAGTCTAGGTTCTGCATCACAATCCCAGGCATGGAAATTGGAAAGTTCTCGCTGCAATCAAATCTTACGCTTCGTGCCTTTTTTGTTCTGGTATAATACATTCTTGATCTGAACCGCTGAGTACTGCTAAAACCAAAATCATCCTTAACAACTTCATTAATACCAAATATATATAGGACACGTGTGTGAATGTATATTTTCATCTGTTTTTACCTGTTGTTTGCAGGGGACCTTCTGGTCACAGTAGTTCTGATCTATTATTATGGGGTTGGTCACATTGTTCATTTCTATGTTTTGGAACTTGATGTTGCTTGCACTTCCCGACCCACCCTTCACACACAATTAAATTATGTCATATGAGATTGATTAATCGGGCTCTAATTAAGACTTTATATAAGTGGATTAGCAATAAGGTAGTAAAACAGATTCAAAAGTCAAGTTTGTAATACCTGCCATGTCTTAATTCTCACCCCATTCTTAGTTCCAGATAGCTTAGCTCCTTTTACTGTTATGTCAGAAACAGAAGCTTCAGCTTGTTTGGCCCCTAAGCTTCCAATGCTGATGTGTCAAAATTAATTTCCTCTTCAATAAAATTGGATGCTTTTGTGTCAAAATTAAAGGGAGATTTTGGATTTTAAACAAGTTTAAGGTAAATTACCTGATACCATGGCCTGGTCCACAGGTTATATCTGTAGCCTGTACATTCTGGGATCCTCTTACAATTGATATACAATCATCTCCTACAACGTATCCAGTTACTAATATATATATATATATATATATGTTATGCTTACAGAGCTTGATTTTGAACAATGAACCAAAAACATTACCGGTTGCTATAACAGAGCTTGAGATTTGGATGTTTTGAGTATTAGTGACATGAATTCCATCAGTGTTTGGACTATCCTGAGGTGCAGTCAGAGAGAGGCGCGAAGCTCTAACGTACGTGGAGTCCTGAAACGATACATGAATTTGTTGTGCGTCTTTTATCTTCAAATTCTCAACCACCAAGTTCTCGCACTCATAGAACGTCAGAGCCTTCAGCAACCATAAACAATCAATTATATATAGCTATCAATACTCAAATTTTAAAAGCAACATACAGACAAATTTAAGAAATCTGTAGGGTACAGATATATATGTACCGTAGGGGCATTCTTGCAGGGCTACCATAGGAGAGAAAGCAAAAACAATGAATAAGGAATGATCAGTAGGTGAATAAGATTAGTGTGTGTGTGTGTGTGTGTTATATGTATGGAAGTTACAGCTGGTATAAAAATATGTTATGGCCTTGTTTCGATATGGCTTACCAGTTTCTTTTTCCTTTTGCATGAGTTTTGCCACCATATGTTTCCATTTCCATTGAGAGTTCCATCACCTCCAACTGATAGACCCTGCACATTCTTAAACTCAAGCCAGTGTGTGGGATCGTATTTGTAGTCTGAAGGATTATTAGACGCTTCAAGCACTCCATAAATCTGATGAAAAAAACTCATCACATTTATATGTGTTTTGTACTCATTAATATCGATATATACATACAATATATTGTGACTAACCTGCACTGTAATATTGCTAGATTTGCATGGCCCCGAGAATCTTATCTGCTTGAGTAGATAATTCTGATGAGGCACCACAAGAGAAACTGCTTCCCCAGAAGAAGAGCATGCAACTTTCCAAGCCTTCTTGAATGCCTGCAGAATTAACCCACATGATCACGACACGATTTGAAAAAAAAAAACAACTTCTATCAGTAAAAAGTGGGCTAAGAACAAGGTTAATGAAGGTGAATATACCTTTGTGTCGTCAGTAATACCATCCCCTTCAGCTCCGTAATCATTGACATTAACCGTGTTAAGCAAGAGAGAAGGGCCAACCAACTTATCCAATATCTTCAACCTTAAATGATCATCATCTGGCCTTTGCTTGATCAACTTCTTCAATGTCCCACCATCATCAATCGTATTAGGTGAATCCTCAGAACGAAGAATATGTGGGTCCTCCTCTTGCAAAGTACAATAACAAGCAACTAAAGAACCTATGATGACAAAGAACTGTAAGAGATGCTTTTGGTGGTTCGCCATCGCTCCACTTTCTTTCCCTTTGTACATAAAAAAACTGATCGGTCCTGATTGCTGGCTGGCTACCTACCTAGCTAATTACTTTGGTATTCAGCTTAAAGGAATGTCATGAGTATTTATAGACAGAGAAAAAGGTTTAGGATATTGGTCTTAATCCTCAAGACTATCATAGGGCATGGAAGGTTGGGTATGAGATTGAGAGTTGAGACTAATTAAGGGACCCTCTCACTTTTCGCTTCATACACGTTAAATAGCGTACTTCCACGAATAAATCATTTGGTGCATAAAACTTATCCGTCCCCCAAAAACTAAAAGGTGAAAAACGGTAGCACAAAGACACACCTTTGTTTCTTTTAAGAGCTCATCGTTAGCAAATTAAAAATTGGAAAAATTATGTGGTGATTTTTAAAGCCTGATACGTTATAAATTAAATTTATACAAGAAGGTAGCCGGCAAATTAAAGCTGATTTCATTAACTATGTACGTGGAAACATCATACATGTGCTTCTTATCATCAGTATCCTTAATTGACTGGTATAAAACAGAAGATCAACTATCTTTAGAGTTTTGGTAGTAATTATATAAATTAGTATAAGATGGTTAATTTTATGGTTCGTTGTGTTGAATAATCGGCCTCGTTTCATCATTCCATATTTAAAAATTTATATAAATAGCTTTCCAATAGTTGGCCATGATTAATATTGAGGCGTTTCCTTGTAAGAATTATGGAAATACCATGATTACTTCCTATAATTTAAAGCGCGCACACATATAGAAAAATATAATATGTATTCAAGGGAAACCATCATTTGAATTAAGACTTCTAATGAGTTATGGTATTAATTGGAATGCTCCCATCCTATCCGTAATCATTTGCGGCTTTGGATATGGGAAATTGGATTAGATTAGAAGGATTCTTAGTGCATTGGATTTTGCAACTTTTGAGGTTCCATGATCATCCGTAAGAATCTTAACATGACAGCCAATTAAAATTAGTACTTTGGTAATGAGGTAGGTAGCTAGTTTATATCATAAAAAACTGTGGATTTAAATTCTGTTTCATGCTTGTTTACTTTTAGGCGCTCTCTAAATTTTTAAACTTACCTTATTCCTAATGAGTTGCTAACACTTACCTCGTACAATTAAAAAATAACAATTAAAGAGGGACATGAACAACTTAAAAAGTTGTACTTTTTCACCTTTTTCCCCCATGTTGTTCAATATTTATCAAATTGGGCAAAATTTTTATGATTTTGATCAATTACTAGAATATAATGCAATCCAAAGTGAACACATTACATGTTTGAGAGTGGCTAAATTCTCATAAAACTTGTGGATTATTATTATTTTTCAATACAACATCATTCAAATTTAATCCAGTTACTGACATGAAAAGTAGAGGGGGGGAAGTAATTAAATAGAGGTTAAGTGATCGGGTATGGAAAGGTTGGAGTGGAAGAAATTACTTGTTCCCTTTGAATTGCAACTTTACGTACGTGGCCTTGATCACAAGGCGACATCTCCTTGCATTTCTTCATGTTCACGTGCATTTTCATCATGTCACAGTTGACTTAGTATTAAAACCAAGCATGGCATAATGAAGGGAACGTTTGTGTTCAAGTGGTTACCTGTCGATAGTTTATTGGTGGTGTTAGGCAAACAAGTGTATAATCTAAATGATCCATCATGGGTTTTTTAAAAGGTCATAGACTAATCAAATGTAGTATATAACAGCTTGCTACCTTAGGGCTTGTTTGAGGAGGCAAGAAAGCTCCTTATAATTAGAAGTTAAGTAACTTATCATTAAGAAGTTGTTTGGATAAATAAAAACATTAATAGGCTTTTATAAAACAACGGAACTTTTTTAAAAGTAGCTTTCAGCTCATTTTGCCTCAACCCCGATGGACGTTTCAAGCTCTCCTTCTCTGTCTCTTTTTCACTGTGCCCGTTCTCTCTCCAAAACGAAAATACCAGCTCGCCCCCTTAAATTATTCTCACTGTCCACATTCTACCACCTTCTCTGTCTCATATTATAAATTACTTTCTATTCAAATATAAATCACTTATGATAAGTAATTTTTAATTTTTATTCTGAAATCATTTTTCATAAGTTACTTATCATTATAAGTCATCTATACCCAAACAAACAATTACAATTATTTAGCTATTTAGGTATAAAAAACATTCATTTCATGTTGGCAAAAAAAAAAACATTCATTTCATATCAGACAATAGATATCTGCATGGCTTCATTATCCTGTAAGCGTTGTTGCAATTTTCTCCATAACTTTTTGAGATCTACTGGTTTTTTGTTAGTTGCCATATATGGGTACACATATAAGGTAATTTCTGCAAGACTAATAGGCTCACTTGAAACATATAAGAAGATAATAGACAACAAAAATGTATGAGCTTTTATTTAAAAGAGAAAAGCCAACAAGGTGGGGTTGATGAATTAGGCTGCTTCCTTCTTTTTTTCGGTTCCAAAAACGTTTAGGTGAGTTGGACTAATTAGGCTGTATTTCATCCCACTTATCACAATGCTACAACAATTGCCCCAGATTAAAGACTCAAGGTTGGATGTGAATAGGGCATCTGTAAACCTCCTCTGCAGCAACTGGGACAATGAAGGTCATCAACCCACTTGCTTGCTCATAGTTGAACTCTGTTTCAGTGTCACCTACCACACACTTGCATGGCCTCTGAGAAAAATACACTCCAAATCTCCCACTTCCCTTCACTCTCAGCCTTATACTTGCTGCTTCTGATTTTCCTGATACTCCTTTGTGGATCTCAACCTGCTCCACTGCTCCCCCACTGTTGAACATATCCAATAGCCCTATTGCTGCAAATGAAACACCTCCTGCAATTTCCTGCCCAACCAAACACCACACACATTGCTTATTAAATGGATATAACTTTTTAGTGACACAGATATAGTCAGAACAAGACAGGCTTACTTTGATTGGGCAGAAATGGAAGAGTTCATACTCCAAAACTTTAAGTGTCACTGAAACTGAAGCCCCTTTTGGTACCTTAACTACTTCCCCTGCAATATTCTTCTAATTATGATGCATACAACGAAAAGTTAGTCTAAAAGGGTTATTTAATGTAGGGTAATTAAGTACCTGATCTGAAGGCATAAACAATGGTGTGGCCATCCCAATCATAACCAGCAACTTGAGGGAGGTGGTCAACATCAGAGGCAGAAACAGAGCCAGAAAGAGTAGGAGGAGATGCATCGTGGACAGGGGTCGTCTTCTCAACCTTGCACCAACCAGCACCTTGGCAATTGAACACCCCCACCACTCCACTGCATTTGTTCAAGTTCCAGATTTTAAGCAAGCTGCATGCACATATATTGCACATAACTACAATTTAGTTATTATAGTAGACCATCCATTAAAATGATGTCAGACATGGAAGAAGCTGAAGAACCTAGTCCCATCTCTTGCTGGATCCACAAAGAGAGAATCAATGGTCGGCCTCCCAGGTAATTGAGCTCTCAGAACTGATCCATCAGGCATAACCAGCTTCTGTAGAAGCTCAAAATTGTGCTGTCCTGGCTTATCACTGTAAAATAAAACAATACAAAAGTAAAGACACAGTTCATCTCGCTATTACTATCACGAAATATACAAGACAATATTTGCAGCGGTCGTCAATCCCATACCTAACGTAAATGGCACACCCACCGATGGCCCGAGCTGCAGCATGATACTCTGCTGCCGGATGTAAGCTCTGTAAGAGCAAGAAAATGAAAAACATGAACAAATGCTGTGAGACATTGACACAAACGTTGTACAGAACAAGCAAATAGAGTCACTTTAAAACCAAGTGTTATTTACTTATTTATAAGGCTGTGCCGTGTCTCAAACAAATGACCATGTAGAGCAATAATGAAGTTGAACTCACATGAAACATATCCCAGTCAGGCTGCATAAACTCTCCGAGGAAAAGAGAGTTATAGGCCACAGATGAAATATGGACAGTGTGAGAAGTAGGATCGTGTGGGTAAAAATCATCAGAAGCTCTCACAACGGCGGTTTGCTTGGAATTATAAATGCCATCAGTATTATGACACATGCAGGCAATGCATCCATTATCAGCGAAGTTGCGAGCAATGGAAGACTCGAGCGCCTGGACATAGCTGCGCGTGAGGGACACTCTGCCTCCATAACCAGAGCCTAGGGTTTCGATGATGTTCTGCACATCCACTTTGACTCCATCTACTCCGCACGAAGCTAAGTATGAGTGAAGCTCGTTGTAGAAATCGAAAACCTTCTTTGGGTGTACTAATCCTAATCCATGTACGGACAAGCTTTCCATGACGATGTCGGGTTGCTGACCTATTATACCATGACACTGTACTGGGTACGCCAAGGCTGTCTCGTACTGTTCCATGCCGCTTGCCGCTGGCTTCACTCCACCCCAATATCCAGCCAGAGCATGCCATACATATACGTATCTGTACACCACAAAAGTTCATGCCAAGAAACTGAATAATGAGCAGTTAAAGACTTGATGTTGTGGAGATCTTACTTGACATTGTGGCGGTGTTTTGATTCGTCTACAACATGTTTCAGGCCAGAGTTTTTTTCATTGTTGGGTTCACGTGTTTGAAATTTAGTATTCTCTTTTATGCCAGTCAATCTGCTAGCGAACCTGCAAGCATGGATCCCATTTGCCAAAAACATCAAGGAAATAAGTTAGTTCTTCAATCACTCTAATTAATTACCAAGTACTATGGTAATTAAAGTGATGTCACGTACTGAGCTCCATCTTTTACGACCGAATCAGCATCATTTGGTTTGCTTTCAATCTGTTGCCAACCATCATCTACGATGAGGAACTTTGGAGGTGTACCTCCTTCTGATAGGCTGCAATATTTTTAACCAAGTTTCTGTGACTGAAAATCTATCTCTTTATTCATTAAAAAGAGCAAAATCATGCTCCTCAATTTTGCTTTCTGTAAAATACCTTTTGAGGCCTTCCTCAACACCCTCAGCAGTGACATCGGTATAGAAGGCATCCCAAGTGCACCAGCCAAACCAGTCAAGAAAATATGGTACCTACGTATATAAATCTAAATAGTTTAATACTTAATACGGCCCTTTCAATATTTGAATATGCGTGTACATGGATGGAGGAATGAAGCTATTGGCAATTCAGCAAGGAGAATTGAAGAAGGTTCTTACCTTTTTCTTTTCAAGGTGAGTGAAAGTCTGCATGTGTATTTCCACAGTCCTTGTATGACCAAAAAAAAAAAAAACTGTATAAATAGAGTAAGAAAATGTCTCCCTACCAGAGAAAGAAGATGATATAGTCCTAATTATATAAGAAGAAATTGAGTTGTTTTTTTTAGAGATTCTTAAAAAAAACTAATTATTTTAAGATATTAAAATTTATAGTTTTTCTTTAAATAATGTTGATTGACTAATAAATTAATATATATTACATAATATAATAAAACACTGTATCACATAATTAAGTAATGTAATTAATTTTCTTAACATTAAAAACAAAAAAGGCCAACTTACCCTTATAATGGGACGGAGTATATAGATATATATATATACAAAGACATGGAGGGAGGGAGAGATGGAAAAGGTATCTCACTTAACAGAGTTGTTGATGACTTCAAAGGGGTTGGTCCCTCCATGCATATAGACCAAGTGATGCCCCTGATTGGTCATTACAGTGTCGTCCCCTGCAAAACCGAATCACACTGTTTCGGTTCTTTTGGAATTGGTATTCCACCGAGAGGATTCTCCGGTTCATCCAAGCCTAAATGATAGAGTTTAGTGTATTGATGTCCGAAACTCACCACTCTCAAGGCAGATTTCCAATTCATTTTTGGGATTGCCCTGTAGAACAGCACGGAACTGGCCTTCCAGCAGAGGAAGCAACACGATGTAGATGGTTCTAGAATGTTCATCTCTGCTCTCCACCAGCATGAACTGGGTCTCCAGAGGCACGTCTTTCCCACAAGTTCCCATTCTGTTAGTCATCCACCATAACTTGAACCGGAAACAACACATAAACTTGTATCCCCTGTTTTCCAGAGTAAGAACAGGTTAAAGAGTTGAGTCCAAAAATGAAGAATATAGATGAGGAAAGACAACATACTCAAGGACACCCAGAGGAAACACATGGAGGCTTTTGGACTTGGAAGATGTGGCGCCAACAAATGCACCAGAAACAAGTCCATTCCCAGGCTCAGGAGTGAGCACAATGTTATCTGGCACATCTGTCAGAATGGTCTTTCCATGGACCACCAAGTTCCCATCGCTGATGAATATATCAGGTGTCACCGTCATATCTCTCTACACTCGACCACTGAGAAACTATTTTAAATTAAGATAAGATGCTAAACGAGATGTTGAGAGAATAATAGGACAAACGAAAATCAGAGGCTGATAAGATATGAAACACACAGATGGTCGCCTAAATGAGGTGATTTCTAAGACTTGAGGAAGGTATGGACGAAGCATCGATCTTGTTTGTCTGACAAGAAGCGATGCCCACTGTCACCGAAACACCGTTTCAATTTTGAAAGTGGAAGGCTTCAATTCATAGTTCGCATTATGAAGTAAGGAGAATTAGATATTGATATGTTGTTGAATTTGCATTTAACTCTAATATTTTTGTTCATTCAACGTACCCGCGACCTGTCACGTCAGCGAATATAATTTTCGAAACCATGCAACATCGCGTCGTAAAAAAACAGTGAATAAACCAACGAGAAACTTTTAAGAAATTTGTTCTCATAAATAAACCGAAATTCATCTTCTCATATCAGAAGTAAGAGAAGTAAAAGCATTGAGTTATATATATTGGCCATCAAAGCTTAGCTCACCGGCGAAAGGAAGTGGTTAGAGCTACCTCCGGTAACGAAGCTCTAGATGTTAAGAGGGAGAAATTAATGAATAGCTAAACCAGGAGAGTCCCGAGATAGAAGATTGCGAAGTATGGAAGATGAAGGCAGAGACTACTAAGATGGGTGTCTATGTGACCTCTTTGTATGAGCTTGACAAATATGAGTGGAAGATTTTATAGTATGCCGAGTGCTAAAGGTCGAGCAAGTTTGAGGATATGTGGATATATATGTCCATAATGACCGTAGTAGGGTTCTTGCTTCTTAAATTATGGAAAGATAAGAAAGAAAAGAAGATTTTTATGTTCTGACAGCCGCAAATATAGAACAGGAGACATGTGACAGTGCAAAAGTTGAGGCGAGTCCCATTGAAAGTGAACAAGGTTTACTGTCATTATCCATTTTCGGGGGCAGCCTAGGATTCGCCTCGCCTCGCCACGCCACGCAGGTACATATGTATATAATAATGCATGAACGGTGGCCACCTTTCTCATTTCTGCTTTTTAGAGAGAAAATGGGAAATTGTGGTGGAACTGTGGAAGGCCGCCACAGAATTTTATTCTTCTTAAGGAAAAAAAATTCCATGTTCTACTCATAACAAAATCATTTTCAATTCTCCTCCCCGTTGTCTAGAGGATTCCAATGCAGATTTTTGTTTTTTTTGGAACTATATAAGTTCATTTATGATAATTATTGAGTAAATCGTACGACAAAACTACGATTGAACACGAGGTAGCTTTTGTGTCAGTTGACAATGATTTATACATTCTTGATGCTCGAAAAGATATAGAACAAACCATAAATATAAAATTTTTGCCACGTTTTTGCTAATACATTTCTCTTCCGTCACATGTTTTGTTCTAATTCTACTTTTGTGTCATTCTCCCCCACGCCGCAATCAACAAAACTAGAGCAAGAACACTAACGCTATGTTTGGTAGGAGGGAAAATAAGGGGAGGAGAAAAGTTGGGGGCAAAATGGAGGAGGAAATTCATGTTTGGATTAGAGGAGAAAATTAGAGAGAAAAAATATATGTGAGTCCCATAGCTTTTTCACACAAAATTTTCTTCCCAACAATGGAGAGATTTGGAGAGAAAATGAAATTTTACTCCACTGTCCCTGCCCCGATCCTCACCCAGATCTGATTCTTTACTTTCACTTTCACTTTCGTTCAGGCTCCTGGGTGGTTCGTCTTCTTCGATTGGACTTTCACCATTGCCTCCGGTCCAATTCCAAGGCGTTGGCGCGGGAAAATAGGAACGGCGCACGAGTGATGAGGTCGTAGCAAGGGATCAAAACCGGCTTCAACGTGTCCTTCGGCTTGCTCTCACCGAAAATCTTGCGGAACAGCTTCTCGACTTTAGTCGCCAACGAGGACGAGCGAATCACTCGCCGGAAAATCCCCGGCTTAGACTTGAAAATCTTGTGCCAGTTCTCGACCAGGAACTTCAGGGCTTCCTGATAGGATATTATATACTAAGTGGGATATTATTGTCTTTTACAGTATTTTGCATTTACCTTTTTTCCATTTCGGGTAACGGCTTTTGTCCGGTTGTGAGGTGAGCATACGTGTGGCACCTATATGTAACAAACCATGGATAGTAACAGAGGCATGAATGAAATGAGCTAAGTCCTCTTTCCCTTATTTTCTCTCGTTCTCTTCTTCATTTCTCCCTCTGTTTCTCTATTCTATTTCTGCTATCTTATCATTGGTATCAAAGCAGACGATCACGCGGGCATGGCAGAGAATACAAGATCACAAACACAACTTCGGGAGCTCGAGGAGCGAGTTTGGATGGAAGTCGATCATCGGTTTGCAGTCATGGAAGGGCAGCTCGAAGGTATTCAGGATCTGATGCGGCAATTGTCTCTACAAATGGTGGAGGTTCAAGGAAACCGATGACGCAACGACCACCGCTATGGTGAGTATCACACTCCTACCCGTTATACTAAATTGGAATTCCCGGGGTTTACGGCTTCAGATGTGGAATCTTGGCTTAGTAAGTGCGAGCGGTATTTTGCATTGGATGGAACACCAGAAGCACGGAAAACAGTACTTGCGAGTATTGCACTAGATAATGAAGCTTACCGATGGTTTCAATATTTTGAAAGAGGGAAGAATGGAATAATTCTGTGGGTTGTATTTGCGGATGCCATCCAAATGCGCTTCGACCCTCTGTGCGTTGACCCAATGGAGGACCTAATGCATCTCAAGCAAATGGGATCCATTAAGGACTATCAAATTGAATTCGATAATCTGATGTGCAAAATAGACTTACCCGAATCCAAGCGATTGAGTTGTTTCATTGGTGGTCTGAAGCCGGCAATAGCAGCGGGAGTGAAATTACTGAGACCACAAAGCTTGTTAGAAGCTAACAAATTAGCTCGTCTCCAAGAAGCTAATCTCGAACTCATCCAACGATCATCCCAGAGTTCTTCATCATTCAGAACTAACTTCAGCACTACTAAAGGATTACTTCCCACTCCTACCTTGTCTTCCAGAATGAATGACCGATCAGTCAAGGACAAGTCGACAGAGAATGAAGGGAGGAAATGGCTAGCAACAAATTACAATGAAAAGGGGGTATTAGGAAAACCAAATATGGCATTCAAGCAGAGGCTTACTTCAGCAGAACTAGAGGAATGCAGGTCAAAAAATCTCTGCTACTACTGCAAAGAAAAATATGCGCCGGGGCATGACTGCCGTCAGCAGAAACGTATGCAGATCTTCATGATGGAGTTGACAGGTGAATCAGATGAAGTGGAAGGTCCCATAGGGGAGAAATCTGATTTAGTGTACGAAGGAGAGGATCAAATCAGTGAAACTCCCACCATTTCTCTTAATGCCATGACAGGGGATGCTGGCAGTAATACATTGCGTGTTATGGGGAAAATTGGCAAAAGGATGGTGTTCGTGTTGATTGATACAGGAAGCACCCACAACTTTGTGGATTCATCACTTGCAAATGACATGAATATTCCCAAGCAAATTATTCCTCCAATACAAATTGCAGTGGCTGGTGGGGGCATGCTACAGGGGCATGAAATGTGTAAGGGGATGATGTGGACATCTCATGGAATGACATTTACAACGGATGTGTATCTACTGCCGTTGACAGGATGTGATATGGTGATTGGCATGCAATGGCTTAGTCAGTTAGGACCCATACAGCTGGATTGTAACAAATTGGCAATGACTTTTATGTGGAAGGGGAGTACTGTGACTCTCTCAGCACCTGTAACACCACGAAACAGGATCATCAGTCAGGAAAAGATGGTAAAATTACTTAATAAGCAACCTGATTCTTTTTGCTAACAAATGGTACCTTATGGCTCACATGAATTGGTTAAAGCCACAGAGCAAGATGAAATCTGTCCTTCGGTCTACCAGCTGGTTGAAAAATATGACGCATTATTCAAAGAGCCCACTGCATTACCACCAACCAGGGGAACTTGGGATCATCGTATCATCCTTAAAGAAGGTACTAATCCCATCAAAATTCACCCCTATAGATATCCTGCGGGTCAGAAGGATGTTATCGAAAAAATGATCCAGGAAATGTTGACTCAAGGCATTATTCAGCACAGTAATTCACCATTTGCACCCCCTGTTGTACTAGTGAAGAAAAAGGATGGAAGTTGGAGAATGTGTGTGGATTTTAGAGCCTTAAACAATGCCACGGTCAAAGATAGCTTTCCCATCCCTCTCATTGAAGATCTGCTGGATGAGTTGGGAAAGGCCAGAGTATTTTCAAAACTAGACCTACGTTCTGGTTATCATCAGATAAGGATGGCAGATGGAGACATACACAAAACTGCATTTCAGACTCATGAGGGGCACTATGAGTACTTGGTTATGCCCTTTGGGTTATCTAATGCACCATCAACCTTCCAATTCATTATGAACCACATTTTTAAAGAATTGCTGAGGAAATGTGTACTTGTTTTCTTTGATGATATCCTTGTATACAGCCCCACAATTGAGACCCATGTTACTCACTTACGTATGGTATTTGAGATTTTGCAGAATAATCATTTCCTGATCAAGAAATCCAAATGCAGCTTTGCTACCTGTAGTGTAGAATATTTGGGCCATGTGATATCGGATGGGAAGGTTGCTGCAGATTCCAGGAAGTTGGAAGCCGTGAATAAGTGGCCAACACCCAGAAATGTGAAGGAGGTGCGATCTTTCTTGGGATTATCTGGGTACTACAGACGCTTTATTAAATCATATGGGATGCTTGCTAAACCTCTCACAGATTTATTGAAGAAAGATGGTTTCCAATGGTCCACTGTTGCAGAAAAGGCATTTATTCAGCTGAAGCAAGCCCTAGTATCAGCACCGGTACTTGCCTTACCAGACTTGAGTCAATCATTTACTGTTGAAACTGATGCATCTAACATTGGAATTGGAGCAGTACTGACTCAAAATGGACATCCCATCGCTTACGTCAGCAAGGTTCTATCACCTCGCAATCAGCTCATGTCTGTATATGACAGAGAATTATTAGCCATAGTGCATGCAGTTTCTAAATGGCATCAGTACCTTTCACTGAAACCCTTCATTATCCTGACAGATCAGAGGAGTCTGAAGTTCCTTTTGGAACAGCGGTTGTCAACCCCCTCTCAATACACCTGGATTACTAAACTCATGGGATTACAGTATGAGATTAAGTACAGGAAGGGAAGTGATAATGGTGCAGCGGATGCGTTATCGCGTGCAAGTCATGGTACACTTCTTCATCTGTCAGTGACCTCAGTTTCAACCGAGTTATGGACTCAAATCCGTGATCAATGGCAGCAAGAAGGGGATTTACAAAGGTTAATTAAAGATCTCCAAGTTGATCCTAACTCACATCCCAAATTTAAGTGGCAGGAGGGATTATTATTGCGGAAGCACAGGTTGGTAATCAGCAGTAATCAACTGGAGTTGCAAAATACTATAATTACTTGGTTACATTCTGGACCCCAAGGTGGTCATTCGGGAGTCAAAGCTACATATCATCGGGTAAAGTCCTTATTCTACTGGAAGAATATGATGGTTGCTATTCGAAGATTTATAGGCAGCTGCCAAGTATGTATGCAATGCAAGTATGAGACAGTAGCTTACCCAGGTTTACTTCAACCTTTACCTATGCCTGCAGGGGTATGGCAAAGTATAGCCATGGACTTCATTGTCAAGCTCCCAAAATCACGAGGTTATGACACCATTTGGGTTATTGTGGATAGGCTCAGTAAATATGGGCATTTTATAGCCCTGTCACATCCATTCACTGCTGCCGAGATTGCTCAAATATTTCTTGATAATATCTATAAGCTGCATGGTGCCCCAGCTAATATAATCAGTGATCGAGATCCACTTTTTACCAGCTGTTTTTGGAAGGAGTTCCTATTGCGTTTGGGTGTTGAGCAGAGGTTATCAACTGCTTACCACCCCCAGAGCGACGGTCAAAGCGAAGTCCTCAATAGATGTTTGGAGCATTATCTACGCAGTTTTTGTTGGCAGAAACCTCACGAGTGGTATCAATGGCTTCCGCTGGCTGAGTGGTGGTATAACACTACATTTCACACAGCAACGGGGGTCACTCCCTTTGAAGTCATGTATGGCCAAGCTCCTCCATTGCAATTGCCTTATTTGCCACATGAATCTGCAATGGAGTCCATTGATCGCAGTTTTCAAGCTCGTGAATGTTTGTTACAGCAACTAAAGAAGAACCTAGAGCTAGCAGTCAATCGAATGAAGCAGGTTGCTGATCATCACCGTTCTGGTAGACAATTTGATGTAGGTGATTGGGTACTTTTGAAGCTTCAACCAGGGCGTCAATCTTCTGTTAGTGCTCATACGCATATAAAATTATCTCCACGATATTATGGCCCTTTTCAGATTTTGACTCGTGTCAGTAACGTGGCATACACTTTGAACCTTCCAGCAGGAGCTAAAATACACCCCACGTTCCACGTATCTCTTCTCAAACCATGTGTTGATCCATCTATGCCATTCCTTCCATTACCTAGTAATGATGGGAATGCATGCGACAGAGTCCCTTATGCCATTTTGGAGCGCCGTGTTGTCCCACGTAATCATCGCCCTGTGACTCAGGTTTTAGTGCACTGGAAAGATGGATTACCAGAAGAAGCCACGTGGGAGAATTGGCAAGACATGCACCGTCGGTTTCCTCTGTTCCTGTCAACAGCACATCCTTGAGGACAAGGATGAAATCAAGGGCGGGGTACTGATAGGATATTATATACTAAGTGGGATATTATTGTCTTTTACAGTATTTTGCATTTACCTTTTTCCATTTCGGGTAACGGCTTTTGTCCGGTTGTGAGGTGAGCATGCGTGTGGCACCTATATGTAACGAACCATGGATAGTAACAGAGGCATGAATGAAATGAGCTAAGTCCTCTTTCCCTTATTTTCTCATTCTTTTCTTCATTTCTCCCTCTGTTTCTCTATTCTATTTCTGCTATCTTATCAGAGAGCTGCAGACATAAATTGGAGAATCAGAGCAGCGAGAATCAGAGCAGCGTGTCATGGGGCTATTACCCTCTTCCCCAAAATTGGGGTCAGAGGAGCGCGCAGCGACTCAAACCCGCACTCTCTATCCTCTTAGAGGCTCGGCGGGTGGGCCCATTACCCTTTCACCCCATAACTGCAGTCAAAGGGGTGCGCAGCGCCCACGCTTATATAGCCCAAAACCTCCCCGAGTCGCCCGATGTGAGACGTCTCAACTTCTCAAGTCCCGGGGTGTGACAGCTCCCCTGGCCAATCCGCGAGCGACCTCGCCGCGGACTGGCCCCACCGGACGAGCCCCAGC
>JBAGKO010000015.1:8992486-9013813 GCA_037177275.1 Acacia concinna | reverse complement strand
ATCTCACCACAACCCTTATATGTAATTATTATAAAAGCCAATGCCCTTTTTGTCATTTCACTGTAAAAAAAGCCATTCTGATAACATTTATCCAAACACTCTCATTTTTTCAAAACCAACTTTTTTACAAAAGGTCTTCTTAAAAGGCATTCTGGAAAAAGCCCTTATACACAAAAGGACTTTTCAAAAGCTGCATCCAAACGGGCTCTAATATTGATAATTTAATGTTTCACTGAATTATTATTTTTAACAACCATTATGCCCAATTGAAAAGAATAACACACTTATAACTGTTAGAAAAATAAAATAAAACAATTCCATATTCAAGACACAATAATACAATTAAATAAAAAAATTTCACATCTTACATTTCATAGTGATGATATAACACAATATTTGTACAGTTAAAAATGAGACTCCTCTTTAATCCTTCAAGTTCTACAGGAATATAGAACGCCTTCAAATAAAATAAATAGCCACGTCATAATTACTAAGATCATTACAAATATCTCAATCTCTAAATTTCAAAAAAATTCTATACAACATTACTTACTATAATTATATTGATTCTAAATGAAAGTGAAGGACGAATAACTAACTATTGCTGAATGGAGGTACGAATGCAAATAAAGGAAGGAAGGAATGGCTTGAAGGAAGAGAGATAGGAAGATTAAGGGAAAGACTTCAAGGAACAGACTAATGGAAAGGCTTGAAGGAATACGCTTAAAGGAATAGAGTAGTGAAGGAATAGAGCAATAAAGGCGTGAGTAGGAAGGATTGATGATTTGAATGAGGAGCGCGTATGATTTTTATAAGGGAAAGATATGAACGAAGGTGCATTATTTGAAATTACAAGAGGTTGAAAATTTGAAGAAAACGCAGAAGGGAAGGCACGCGCGTTCTGCAAAATCTGAGCCAACTACGTCGGGGGTGGCTACTGTAGCGACTTGACAAGTCACTACTGTAGAACTACTTGTGAAGTCGTTCTGCGTCCAATAATTGCCCCTAGACTCCTATTTCTAATGTAAATCGTGTTTAGTTGAAATAATTTGTGCAAATCGTTTCAATTAAGTACGATTTGTAGTGTCTTATTACTTTAAATACTTTTTTTACTATCTTATTTTATTAAATATTTTTACTGTTCATCCTTTATTATTAAAAAAGCCGAAATGTTAGGTTCATTTCCCCACCGGGCATTGCTCGTGACATTTGAAGCACGCTAAGCCACACAACTCCCGTTATTGTTTTTCTTCTTTTTTGACATTACGGACTATGAACCGGGCCCCTCCATCCCTTGCGCCCAGCAATGAATTTTCTTAATTTTGGGTCATTTTTTATTTGTTATTATTTCATAAAACTTGTTTCTTTATTAACCAAATTCAACGTCACCAAAATTGTCATGGACCGCCAAATCCTGGCTTCTATAATTTTCTATGATGATTATTTATCAGTGTGGGGCAAATAATTAAGAAACGGTAGGAGACCAGCAAGATCCGAATCGGATCGGGCGTATGCTCACGATCCATGTGTCCTATCCAGCAAGTAAATCTAGGGGATTTTTATACACATGGCACTAATGCGCGTGGGACCCCGCTGACTGGGTTACGTATAAAGTATCACTGATTTATTTCTCCATGCACCTGCTGACATCATGCTGCCTTTATCTTACGCCACGTGTGGGATTGTCGTCCCCACTTTTTGTTCATCACTCGTCAAAACGCTCATGTATCACTGTTTTTTTAGTATTGGCCGAATGGCTTCCTTATTTTATTGATATCTAGATTAGTCAATAGATTTATCATTGAAACTGACGAATTCGGGTCCAGCTCGTAAGGTCGGTTAGGCTCATTTATTTTTTTATTTATTTTAAATGAATTTAAAATGACAGTGACGACAATAGGCATAAATAAAATTTAAATAATAATGTTATTCATATTATTTAGTATTTAGTTTATATATTTAATTAATTATTATTTGATTGTAGACATCAGTTTTTTGTCCTTGCTTATGTTTTTTTGGTAAACATAAATAATATATAATATTTTAATTTAGTTTTGTTAAAAAAAGAACAATTTGTAACTTTTTTATCTTAGAATTTATATTTTATTGGTTTGTACTTTTGTTAAATATGAATAATGTCCAGTATTTTAATTTAGAATTAATAATATTTATATTTTAACTTAATTATTATTGTTTCTATATATGAAAAAGGTATAAAAAAATAAATAGAAAAAAAAGAAGTAGTTAAACGGGCCTAAGCCCATGGGCTAGTACTAAACCTAACCTTAACGAGGCTGAGCCTATATTCTTAGGATATTTTAAGAATTGAACCCAAACCAGCTGGCCTGTCTTTTAAATGCTATTTAAACCTCTATCCCCATATACACGAGAAGACTTTATCTGGGCTTCAGCTTTTAACTTTTTCAAAAAATCAAATCCAGTTTCCTAAACACTCCCCCGGTGTCTAGTTAGCTTTCATGAGCCCATACATTTCCTGGGCTCTTAATTATTTTAAGCCCACATAGGCTTTTATTCTCGCCAAGTCTTCCCAAAGCCCGTCTTGTTATATACTACTAGTAAAGTAGTGATGTACTCAGATGTATTACTGTTTTGGTCAAGAGTCAAGACCGCTCTGGAGTCCAAAATTTTAGAGAAAATTTAGCGGGGCGAACAAAGCGTAGCAGGAAGAGAATGAAGCAAAGTTTTATAACGAGGCACGTTCATTTGGCGCTATTTTGTTGTCTACAGGATCAGGAAATGTAATTGTGAATTTCATAATTTAAAATGTTTGTTTTAGGAAATTTTCTCAAACAATATGACTTACAGCATTTACTTGAATTTAAGGCATGCTTCCCCAATTTAAAAGCTGGAAGCAGCGCAAGTTCCGCACATTTGCAGGGAAGTCAAAACAAAGCGTAGCATTAAGACTCAAGAGGTTGCGACCATGTCACATGACACCGAGTATCGAATACTTTTTTTGTAAATTGATGATTTGATATTTGATTTTGGTTATGGTTTGATGGAGTGATGAGGCGAGGCATCAAAATTACGAACAAAACACAAGAGGACATGATATAGATAGGCACATGGGCAAGCACATGCAATATTCAGGCAGGGCTGGGCATTGTGAAGTGGTAGTAAACTTGAAGAAGCAACCCGGAAACTACCAACTCATATTTTGTCATTTAGTTTCTATAGACATCATTGTCACCCAACGTTTTCAATTGTGGGCTTTCTTTGAATCAGTTCACTTGGAGTTGGGAAAACAACACACCTTTCATCTAGTCAGCTTCGTAGGCCCTCTTCTTGAACCTTTCACTACCACGTCGAATGAATGAAACTCTCTTCTCTTCTCTTCTCTTCATTTTTCTTTTTCAAAAAGGCAAGCACGACGGAACAAAATCAGATCTGATCTGTGTGGATTTTGATACTGGCCAATAGGAAATCTAATGTTTAGATTTTAGGAATGAAAAGGTTGGAATCATTTTTTGATTCTGCAGCTGTAACTGTCAGTGCCACTTGCACCTTTGGGAGGAAAGCACTGAGGAGCGGGATAAAGTGAATGATTCATTTCCATCACTGATAGTAATACTAAATACTAATAGCCCTAACCCCTTTGATATTTAAAGTTTTAAAACCATTAATTAAATGCGCATTTGACTCACTCACTCAACCTCCTTCGACTTTTTCCCCTCGAAATTTTGGCGCCATTACTTGCTCCCGGTGCTAAAAGACATAAAAGCCCCCGCGACTGCTTCCACACGACACGAGTAATATCTTTCCATTTTGGTCGCTGTCATTTTATTTAGATCAACCAAGGAATCACACGGCTTTTGACCGAACCCATTTTTTATTCTATTCCTACCCACGGTCACTCCACTCTCAATGCCTCGACCATTATTTCACAAAACAAAACAATGAGCGCCAACTCTCTATTTCTAGATGCTCTGGACCAGTAATTGTAAAGAAATTCTGTCTCAAAATGAAATCGAACTGAGTCCCTGTATTTGCTTATAAATTACCGTCTCCAGGCTAAAACATATGAGTCAATTAAGGCATCTGTTTTGGTATAATCGGGAGAATCAATTTATCTTGTCTTACAGACTTATAAGTTTATATAAATTATCATATTGATTCCACGTGGTAAAGATGGTTTTTATCAATAAGCCAATAGCTTTTGATGTAAGCAATTAAATGAGAGTGCTTCAAGAGGAAGATTACAGTCCCGTTTGATTCAAACCCATTACACTATGCACTGCAGTGCAATACGATGCAATACTAATTATATGATAAGTGTTTGATTATATTTTTAAGTAAGGTGTAATGAGCTATTTTTTAATAATTATTTAAAATTAATCTATCACATAAAGTCTATTTTACACTTAATATAATCTTTGTAGAAAAATGGTTCGGAGTTACTATACGAGGATAGCGATAGTGCTAAAGGTGGAGGAGGAGGTGGGGGTGATAACAATAGAGGTGGTGGCAACAACGGTTGAGGAAGAGTCGGTTGCGGCAGCGAAGGCGGAGGCGAGGAGTAGGGGTGACATCGATGGAGGAGGAGGGTGGGGTGACGAGGTGGAGAAGGAGCTGACGATGGAGGGGGTAGAGGAGGAGGCAAGGGTAACAACAATAGAGGAGGAGTTGACGACAGAGAGGTGGAGGAGGATGTGGGGAGGAGGAGTTTGTGGCAGCGAAGGTGGAAGAGGAGGATGTGGGGGCAACATCAATGGAGAAGGAGCCAATGGTGGCGACAGCAGAGAAGGAGGACGAGGAGGATGTGGGAGCAACGACAATGGAGAAGGAGCCAATGGCGAGAACGGCAGAGGAGGAGGAGGAGTTGGGGGCAACGACGATGGAGTTGGAGCAGAGGTAGCGGCAACAATGGTGAAGGAGTAAGAGGGAGTGGTGGCGGAGATGGCAGTGGAGGGGGAGGCAGTGAGATGGAAGAAGACGTGGTGGTGGCAATGGTGGTTGTGGCGTGGTATGACTAGTAACATGAAACAATTGAAACAAAAATAAATAAAGATAAAAGGTAAATTGGACTTTTGAAACCATGTAATGAAACGGTAATGAGGATTCATCGAGGGAAAGTATGAATGGGGATTACTATTGTTTTGGTAATCAGCATTATCATGGTAAACTTTACTACCATACTAAAAACCAATCAAACATTTTTATTTTAATAATGCAATCATGATTACCATTACAAAGATGCAATGTGATTGAACCAAACAGATTTATACATATTTATTAAAAATAACTCATGTTTTTAAAAAGTATTGATAAATTAGATACGTGTGATTCCTAATTACAAATAGAGGAAGGAGAGATGAAATTCGTAGTGAGAGGAAAATGTGTGGAAAAGGAGACAATTGGATTTGTGATGAGTGAGAGGAAATGGTTGGGGAAACTACATGGGTGGTGGGACAGGAGAGTGGATTGTGGATTGGGTTGAAGCCTAAAGGGGAATTGCCGAATGCCGACGACTTAAATTATAGGACCCCACTTGCACTGCCCACAGTCCATAGAGAGGAAGAATGCAAAAATATTGGAATTGTTCAAACTTGAAAGAGAGAGATTCCAAAATGATAAGATTTGGTCAAATTCAGGGCCCACCCTCTCCTCTTAAGTCCCATCCCAATCACCAATCACCAATCTTCCAACCCCTGCCCCCTCTAACATTTCCATTTCCATATCTATCAATCTCTCTATTTGCTGCAACTTGTAAGTGTGGCCAAAGCTGCACATATTCCTCACTTTTATAACATTCCTCATGTTCTTTCCCCCTTTATATTTGTCACTAGCAATTTTAATTTTAAACGATGAGAATGGGAATGGGAATGGGAATGGGAATGGGAATGGGAGGACTCTTGTTGTGTCTATCCCTTACTCATTAACTATCCATCTCTTTTTGGATTTGGAATATATCTACCCCGCTCCCAACTAACAATAATGACACTTTTGTTTTTACGTTGCGTGAAAAATAATGAGATGAGGTATTGCCATATCAGATGAGATGACCAAAACAAATTCAACACGGACCTGCGCGTGGCTGTGCAATTGTTCGTTACTTGTTCATAACCAAGCATCATCCTATCTCTTCTCTGTTTTGAAAAGACAAAACGATATCCTTTAGTATGTTTGGCAAAAGTTGAGTTTGTTTTTGTAGAATGTTCTCAATTCTCAACCAATGCAGGCGACAATTTTCCCAACTGCTGCTGTTTTCTCGTCAAGTCGTCTCATTGAATATGGGCACCGTAGAAAAAGAGCATCTTAGTTATATGAGGTGGACAGACGATGCAACTTGCTCATTACATGAAACAAGGAACTTCTTTCAATGATAAGGTTTAATATTAACGACTAGAGAAAATCATGGGAAAAAGCCATTATCATGTTTAACAAAGAGAGCCTTTATATATTGATAGTCCAATTATGCCCGCTGTCAGAATTTCAAGCACTATATAGCATAGAGGAAATAAAAATCTATAAATACTATTAAATTACTGGAATCCTCAAATCAAAGAGAGCCTTTATATATTGACAGTCCAATTATGCCCTCTAGACCGACTTTATAATATAATTAAATCAGGTGATAATATATTAGATTTATACTACTGATATTTATGACATATACTGAATAATAACCTAAGACGTATAAATGATGTGTCAAAATATTTTAAATATTAATACACGATATAATATCCTAGCACACACACACATATATATATATATAGTCACACTAGCGATGACTTCATTTAGGACCCGTTTGGGTAAAAATTACTTTGATGATAAGTAACTTATGATAAGTGACTTCAGAAAAAAGTTATTTGTGTTTAGATAGGAAGCAACAGAAATGAAGAGAAAATGAGAGTGACTTCTGAAATAAATAATTTTTTTTAACTTATGAAATAAGTAATTTTTTTTTTGTAAAAACCCATTAGCTTTTATATCTATCTAAACATCCATATTTTAAAAAGTAACTTGTGATAAGAAGTTACTTTTTTCACTCTTCAAACAGGCACTTAGTCGTACTTCAAATTTACACAAACGCCATTAAGGTTTTTTTTTAATTCACTTCAGATTCAAAAAATTCAAGTTAATGATATTAAAGAAGTAACACATAAGTAGGAAAAAAACAAAAAAGAAGAAGAAGTAGCATATAAATCTGTAAACTACATAAAAAACGACCTATACCGGAAAAATAATTTTATACTACTAAAAATAATCTTATTATTAGACGAGCATGATCCGATCAAGCCTTTGAGACGAAATTGATGTTACTCCTTCCTATCTAGAAAACTAAGTCATTTATAAAATACTATTTTGATTCACAATACAAATTACTTAGAAATTAATTAATATTTATTTGTCAATTTTGTTTATATAACCAATGTTAAATTTGACTTTTTTTTCTTTGTTTTCCTTCATTCCAAACATAATTTAATATGTGTAAGGGTAGAAACTTTTTTAATTCAGGGCATGTCTAATTAGTTAACTATGATGAATTGATTTAAATGGAAAGAGAAAAAAAGAAGAAATAATTTGAACGTGTTATAATATGGACGGAAAGAATATGCCATTATCAAATTAATCACATATTAATACCGACACTCGTACTTACACCGTACTCCATCCAATCACTTATTTTGGTGGGGGATCCGATTCACAGTAAATTCCGCTCATAAATTCCATTATTTCAATTTAAGGCTCTTCCCTCCACCGCCTTAATCTCAAATTTCGTGTTAAGTGTAACTAGGAAAGTTTATCTGCAAATGGAAGGAAAATAATCAAGTCGGGTCGTGGGTTTATACACATACTCTCTCTCCCTTTTAATTATAAGAGCCTTTAAAAATTTAATTTAATTTTAAATATAAAGATTTCACCTTCATTATCTCCCATATTTTATTATTTTTTTAAAATTATATATAAAATTGATAATTAGAACAAGGTAGTATAGGAAAATGGTAAAAATTAAAGATATTTTTAAAAAATTAAATTATATTTTAATAATAATAATAATAATTATTTTTAATCATTTTTAAAAAATTAACGGGCCTTGGAGTATAAAAAATGGGAATGATTAAATAAATAAGGGAATTTTCAAAATTAATAAAAAGAACAAAAAGAAGAAGCTTCATAAGCACCGCACGGGAAAACGAAACCGGTCTGCCTGTTCGTGAATTGAACGCGACCGGAGAGAAGCCGCCTCTCTTTCTCGTTTCGCCTACAAGTATGAAATTTCTTACCGCACTTTCTTGCAACTTCCTCCACCTCTCTCGTGATTCTCTGCATCCCAAGTTTGTTTCGATTTGACCCTAAAATATTATATTCCTTGTCTGTGAGGGAAAAGAGAAGTTGAACTTTGAGTATCATTCTGTTTACCGCTCCATTTACAAAAACAAAAGACCCCGAAATCCCAGCCTCCTCTTTCTGCGCTAAACTTGCTGCTTGCTAACATTCTAAGGTGACTTTAACATAGGTCTCAATCTCTTAAAATTTTCTGCTTATATGGGGTTAGCGATCCGGATTTGTTCTGTGACTTTCTTCTGATCCATTTGTTCTGCTTTCTCCAAGTTGGGTTCATCTACTTCTCTCTCTTTTTTATTTCTCTAAATTGCCCCCGTTTTTCAAGTTGGGTTTTTAGCGGCGCATCCAGTCTTGCATTCTTTTTCTCTGGATTGCGTGGCTTAGCGTTTGTGTCTCATTGAACTTGGGCTTGTCTCTGAAAAAAATCTCATTGGTTACTTTATATTATTTGTTGATTACAATGGAATATTTGACTCGATTATCTTGCTAAATCAATTGTTGTAGCTCAAATCTTTGTTTGTGTGTTTTGGTCAGGGTTAAGTCCAGGATTGCCGGAACATATTTCTCCATGGTAAGAATTCTTTTATCCTTTCTATTTTGTCGATGACGTAGAATGGTTGCAAAATTGTCGAGTTTTCAGAATAATGTGGTTAGATTATGATCTCAAAATCTGGATCGAAGTGGTTTTGGCTTTGACGTGTCTAATCTTTCATTCTTGTGATTCTCAGGGCGAAGCTCCGGCATTCCTTTTGGGCAGTTTCAAGAAGGGAACCGCTACAATCATTGGAGATAAAACGGTATGTTCATATCAAATACTTTTGACATCATCTCTCAAATTGTTCCCACTTTTTACCTTGATATGAATCCAGAGTATAACTATCCTCCTAAATGAAAAAATGGCCATCCCATTTGTTTGATAGTATGCCATTGGTGGAGCTGATGATGAAACTTCGTTCATTGAAGTTCAAATCTCTGGCCGTGGTCTTGAAGAATGGTCAGTTTAAGGCTTCTTGGCTTCAAAAGCTGCTTCTCTCCGGCTCTTGTTACTGATTTTCTGTTTTATGTGCAGGGTTAATCCCACTGTGCTCGGGACCAAACCAGTCTCATGTAAAGGCCATTCAGCCGTGCTTCTGAAGGACCGGATATTAATTCTTAAGAAGGGTGCTAAGCCCGATGATCACACTTGGTTTTTGGAGGTTGGTGTTTTCTTAGATTCAACCCTCTGATCTATGCATCTACCGCATACTGCCCAGTGTTTTATGTTGGTATTTACGGTTAGAGGCATCCTCATAAATTGTCCTTGCTTAATTCCCTCTTTTGGGTTATCCTAAGGGTGCACTCTTCTACAGCAATCTCAAAATTCTCACAGAAGACGAGAACCTAGTTCAAAGAGATTACCTAGTTTAAGGAGACATGAGCACTTCTTACCAATTAAGGATGATTTTTCGGTTGATGTTTAATATTTTTCATTATCTCCAAATTGGCAGGTGGACACCCCATACGTTAGGCGGCAGCAAGAAGTTTTGGGGACCCAGGTTGTTGCGTGGAGTAAGGGGGTGATAGGTAATGCCGAGAAGCCTATTGTTATCAGTGGTCCTTCGGGAGTTGGCAAAGGTACGTTGATATCAAAGCTCATGGAGGAATTCCCTTCTATGTTTGGTTTCTCTGTAAGTCACACTACCCGGTCCCCGAGAAATAAGGAGAAAAACGGTGTGCATTACCATTTTACTGAGAAGAGTGTCATGGAGAGAGAGATAGAAGAGGGAAAGTTTCTCGAGTTCGCTAATGTTCATGGTAATCTCTATGGGACCAGTGCTGAGGCTGTGGAACAAGTAGCTGATGCAGGGAAAGTAAGTTTCTTTTACTCTCATGTATTTCATTACACAAGTATTCAGGCAGGAAAAAAAAAAAAAACAGGAGAATGGCGTTTAGGTTCTAAGGAAGAGAGTTAATATAAAAAAGGTCCCTTAGGTTCTAAGGAAGAGAATTAAAATAAAAAAGGTCCCTGGTAACAGCTGGGTAGTTACCATTAACAAGTTGAGCAGTGGCATTAACAACTTATGGGACCTAAATGCCATTTTTCTAAGAAAAAAAAAAAGCTAGAATATTTTTTAAATTGAGTTTGATGCATCTGGATGCCCTTGAGTCTGATTCAAACAAATGTTTCTGGAGAAGGTTCACTGGGAGGCTTATTTGTGCCTATTTCTGTAAGCAGAGCAGAGTCTAAATTAAATAGTGTTTTGCTGGAACTGCTCTTAACAATCAACTGATTTTACCGACACTAAATTTTGACATGCAAAGATGATCTAAAAGGCTTGACCTCATGTTTTGCTGATGTAAATCATGTACTTGTGTGCCACCGTATGCATATCCTGTTCTGATGAAAAACGTTGACACCCTTATCGAACGCATGGGCATGGCAAAATCTCGTTGCATGTCATGTGGCCTCTGTTGCTGACACTGACTAATTTATGAGAAACAAGGACATATGCCTGGCCTTATTAATACAAGATCCTTATACTTCGTCGAAGCAATATGAAGTAGCAAGTTAGACGTAATGCAGTGCATTCTTTTTTCTTTTGGTTATTATATATAGTCTGGCATTTTAGTTGTCTGTGAGATGATTTGAGGTGGGCCATATTATTGCAACCTCATAAGCAACGTCTTGTATAATTTTCTTTAAATAAGATAAAATATTGAAACCATTTGTCCGTTTGAATCAGAGATGCATTCTTGATATTGATGTCCAAGGGGCAAGATCTGTGAGGGCTCGTTCACTTGAAGCCATATTCATCTTTGTTTGCCCCCCATCAATGGAAGAGCTTGAAAAACGCCTCCGTGACAGGTGAATAACAATGACAGTTGTTGTCTATCTTTGTAGTTCTAAGATTCCCCACAGTGTTGATCCAAATTTCTATGTCCTGAGCAGAGGGACCGAGACAGAAGAGCAGATCCAGAAGCGGCTACGAAATGCTAAGGCAGAGGTTGAGCAGGGGACATCATCAGGCATATTTGATAATATCTTATATAATGACAGCCTCGATGAGTGCTACGAGAATCTGAAAGTAACTCCTTCACTGCTTTAATCGCATATTTCTCTCCCGTAAGGTATTTTTCTCTTGAAGTATTCTGATATAAAATATACGTTGGTACAGAAACTACTGGGACTCGATGCTAATGTCACTGCGCAACCCAAGTCAGGTAAGAAAAACGCCTGAGTAGTATTGTGATGATCTTGGTTTCACAGATTTTTACTGTCATGAGGACTGACAAACGTTTTAAACCTGCCAATGCAGGACCCAGAGAGATTAATCTACCCGTGGATCACTGTGTGTCAAAAATTGATGACAAAATTAGGATAAACTGCCGCTCATCAGGACTTGAAAAGGAATCTAAGAACTTGTAAGCTTGTGAAAACACGTGTGTGTGTGTGTGTGTGTTGCGATCAAGCATGAAACTGTCCTAACTGGATTTTGGCTGATCAGGATTGTTATGAACGTATCCTCACTGAAAGGGGGTGCACCTGGACGGACAAGAGGGATCAGGATTGTTACGGACGTATCCTCACTGAAAGCGGGTGCACCTGGATGGACAAGAGGGCTAGATTTACAACCCATAGATTCGTTTTCAGATGGCTTGGTGCGGGTGGATGAGCAGAGCTAACAGTTGATGAACTCGGCCACTGCTGACCCTGATTTGATGTTTTCACCTCGTATTTTTTTTTTTTCACTTTAATTTGTGATGGCATTTGACTTGATGATTGGTTGCACCATTATTGTTTGCCCACGCAGGCAATGAGCAGCGATTTATGTTTTTGTTTTTTGTTGTTTTTTGCGGCTTCACCAAACATGTTCCACCAATTTTGTAATGCGTATTTGTTGTGTGGAAGGATCTGAACAAGTGGATAAGACTAAACGAATGGGGGGTTTCACCCAATCAAGTTAAATGCTTTTGTGATGTGAAATTTATCTGATCTTGTCTCTATAATTGCTGAAAGCTACACTCTTTCGATTCATACGAGTGCCTAGTATGGAAGACATGATGGAAGGTTGAGGTATTATTAGGGTGTTTAGGGTAGAGAGCTGGGTTGTGCGTGTGCATTTCTCTTGGTGCCACGCGAACCAAAGCACAAGACAAATGGTCCAATGGGGAGCCAACAGAGAGGCATGTTCCCGTTTTGGTACAACTACTCTTAGCGGTGCTTGGGTTCATAGCATTTGTTTTCCAAGAATAGGCTTCAAAAGTTTGACAAGTAGCGCAAAGGACAAGCACGAGGGAATGAGTTGGGCTCAGGAATCTTAACTTGTCCCTTACCATGTGTTTGGTTTAATAAAAGGGGGGTTTATTAAAATTAAATTAAAGGAGGTTATAAATTTATTTAGTTCAATAAAAGGGGAAGTTAAGTTTAATTTCTTGTTTAATTCAAGCAGGAAGGTAATGTGAGTTAATTATAAGTAGACAAATGTCCCATTTTCTTTTTTATCTATATATTTTCCTTCTTCATTTACAACTTCTATATCATAATTATTATTTCTTAATTTATGAATGTAAAAAAACCTCGTACCTTAGTATGATAAAAAAAGGGAAAATTAAAATAAAGGAATGTAAAAATTATAATTATTTTAAAGGATTAAATACCAAAATATAAATTTAAAAAAACTAAACTACCTTTAACTAAACCTCCTATATTTTCTCTTATATCCTATGTTTTAAAATTTCGTATAAATTTCTCTGGCTATTTTAATTTACCTATTTATTTGCCCTTGATATTTTTAACAATTTGTCATGCTCTATTACTTCTTTTTCAATTTTTTGTATGCCATGTTATGTAAAATACTGATGAACTGGCTTTGCATGTGTACATAGATTTAGTGGCGAACTGCATCCTCTCCTTTGAACTTCTCTGACTTTTGCCCCTTCATGTTAGGGAAGAGGCATTACGATAACGAATGTAGGCCTCATGATGCCTTCCTATAATTAACAAAGAGAAATCATATTTTAAGCTTTCCATCGATTTCAAAAATTTTAAATAAAAAAGTACCATAAAATACGAGAAATTGGGGAAGGTCTCCTATTAAAAATTTTATTTTATTAATGAGAAGGAATTAAATGTGTGTACAAATTTATCATGCTTTTCTTACCCAAAAAAAAAAAAAATCCAATTTCCCTTATGATATATGGCATAAATAATTATATTTTTTTATGGGACAAATTTAATCAACAAAGGTGCCTCAACTAGGGAAAGCAAATCGGAAAAGCTCGTTACTCCACATGGGCCAGTCGGTGCAGTGTCCATAATGTCCCAATAGCTACAACTTCATGTCTTTTACCTTTAATCAGATTAAATTTCATCCACTCACAATTTGATTCGTTTATCGATAAAAGTCACTTTATTTTAAACAAAGCACCTTCATCTTGCCAAAACTCGGCTTAATAGTGCCCATCCCAACTTGTGGCTCGACCAGGCCAATTATCTCACACACAACACACAAGAAAGAGAACATTTCAGTATAACTTTAATCAGGGCTCATGTTTTTCCAATTCATATTGTGCAAAAAAGAAAAAGAAAAAAAAATGCTAATTTTTATGGCCACCAAAAGCTGGGAATAGAATATAATGCACAAATTTTCTTACTTGCGTGCCATATTATTCCCTTACCTAACTTCTGCCCACCAGGGGACCCCAAACGGAAGCCAAGTTGGTCCTTCTCTACTGTGATTTAGTGGTGCAGGGTAAAGCCTTAGAGGCCCCCACATTTCACATGCATTCTTTTACATCTCCTTTCCTTTCATCATAAGTACTTCTTGTTTTGTTTCTCTCTCCGTAGAATTTACATTTTCTTTTTGCTGTTCCCGAACTGGTGTTCGCTCAATATCTTGCCATAATTCTATTACTGTAACTTTTGCCTAGCTGCATGATGACATAAATCTGATGAGTACCATTTGCAAGGCCACATATAATACTCCGTACACCTCAACAGCTACGTCCTTGTACAATCACAGGAAAAACAAAAAAACATGACATGATTTTGTTTTCAAGACAAAGGTTTTACACATCATTAAAGCCTCTCCATCTTGTCTCTCTCAAACTTCAGATCTCTTCCCAGAAAGTGTCAGGGGGCAGAAAATATATAGCCGGGGGTTACTATACTGGACGAACAGTACAACACCACTTGTTTATTGAATTAATTAAATAGTAAGGACTCTTCCAACTCCAGTAGTGTGATTGAGCGTTCTAGACCTGCGCGCCGAGAAGTCGCCTTCAAGATCAAATCCCTGAACGTGTGATGAGCAGTGCTTGTTTTTATCAGAAGAAGTTGAGTTGGAATCACGAGAAAGTGTATTATTATTAAGCTCATAAGAAGTAGCAGCAGCATTATCCTCATTGTTGGTTGTAGTAGTGTTGGCAGAAGAAGTGTCATTATTACCAAGCTTCTTTGTGTTGAGGAAACGGCCACCACATCCTCTGGCTCTTCTCATTGCATGCAAGTGTCGAGACTCGTGAAGGTAAGGCTGCACATATAATAAATATATATATATATATATATATATATCAAATAACATTAATTATCAAAGTCTCCATTCACCTCTTTACATGTCCTTAAGGGAAAATCATACAATCTCGTATATAATCTGACAAAGTGAACAGTAATCCTAAGTATATATTCCATCCGGTTCTAATCATAAGGGCCCGTTGACTTTTTTGAAAAATCTTAAGAAAATTCTAAAAAAACTAATTATATTACTTAATCATATTATATATTGTGTTTTATTATATTATATATTAGTTCATAAGTCAAGCAACATAGTTTAAAGAAAAACGACAAATTTTAATGCTTTAAAGTAATATAATTAACTTTCTTAAGATTTTTTTAAAATTCTCCACAAAAGTTAAGGAGCCCTTATACTAAGGGCAGGAGGGAGCATATATATATAGCAGATTTAGATAAATGTAACAAATTAACATGCTAACTAGGTGGAGTCTGCCTTCTATTTTAATTTATATTTGGAATGGTCGAGTGAACAGTGCATTAGGGAAAAAAAACTGCAAGAGCAGAACTGCACTATAGTTTAGTCTAACTAGCCAAGGTTATTAAATGATTAGCAAAATACATGAAATTCTAGCCTAGGGCAGAAGATTCCCCACGGTAAATGATTGAACCTTTTCTACTAAACAATCCAAACCTTGCTCAACAATGGGCATATATACGGACACACAGAATTTCTACAACATAATTTCTTGTAGTCTTTTTGGTTTTGGATTATCAAACAGAAATTGGCAGCATCAAGCACAGCTTAATTACTGCCATTTTGACCCCTCCCATGGCATATTGGATGCAGCTTCTTCTTCTTCTTCTTCTTTTTTTTCTTGCCAGGATGCAGCTTTTAACTAAAATGAAGTGTTTTTTTATAGCAACCTTTTCTTTCTGCTGACATTGAGAAAATTGTTTACTTTGACCTAGTCATTCAGTTGGGAAAACTTAATCAGTTGACCAAAGGAAAGACCAGATAGGCTATAATACAGTGCATGAATACCTTTCGTCTTCCTTTTATTAGCTTCTTTTCCAGCTCAGCCTTTGCACGTAATCGCCTGCGCCTCAAAATTCCATGGTATTGCTTGGCATTAACGTAAACAGGCTCCTCTTCTGCAATTTCCAGCGGCAAGACCATTTGAGCAGTATGAACTCCTACACCATGAGGATGCACCTAATGTACATATAATTCCCAACAAAAACGGAGATAAATGAGTCAAATTATTTAAGGACAACCTTTTTCCTGGTATGATCATTAAATATCAGAAAAGCCAGAAAAATCGCACAGCCTAAGCTGCAAAGTGCAAATATATCTATATATATACGTTGATGACCAGAAAATGGTAATCTCTGAGAACTCCTAAATAAGTGCAAAACTTGGTTGTAATTTTCAAGTATTTGACATAATTACCTTACTGAAAAAAAAACATTATAAGTTGAATTTTTACAGCATATCATCGATCACATGATTGAATCTTTCATAGCCCACGCGGCCACGCCTAAAGAACAGTACTATAGATGGAGGCTAAATGCTCAAATCAATGTCTGTTTTCTGATGTGAATAGAGAGTAGTGGTGGCTCTTGGTTTCGAGCGAGTTCTAGCTGGGCTTAAAGCGAACAAGGTAGTGGTTGTAACAATGGCATTGCTATCATACAACCTGATGTGAAAAGGGTATATCCCAACCTGAATTGCTAAAGGCTTCATATGTATAACTATAGGAAACAACTATACTCTAAATAATTTGAATCATTGTAGAAAAAGTTCCACTATTGACTCCTTCAAGCAACCAGTGTACGTCTTGATTTCCGTGCTTTCTTTCCTAAAAAGATTGACTTCCTACATGATATGCAATGAACGAAAGGGTGTGCTAGCTTGACTTCTGGTTTTAGCTCTAGATATTAATACACACAAGACTTGAATCTTTGCATGACTGGCATTACTTACACAACGAACAACAATCATCATGTAGGAGAACGTCTCAACAATACAATATCTAAGTAGAAGAACACGTGCTTCATACCAGAGGCTGAGATCCATGACTTGAGGTCACTCCTACATAACTGGCACCTGGATATGTGTGAGGGGCACATGCCTGCAAAAATATAACCTCTAAGAGATGAGGCTATATGGATGGGTATGGATACGATTTTTGTGTGTGAGAGAGAGAGAGAGAGAGTTCACCATTGAGGGGCCAGCAAACTCCAATTGTGATGGCCGGGCAAGAAATTCATTTATTGCTGAAGGCACGGTAGGGAAATGAAGTTGTGTTTGTTGATGTTGTTCCTTAGTTTTACCATCTGATAATGAAGAAACATTTCAGTGGAGAATGTATATATCAGTAATGGATGATGTACGCTATCACCAGATTAAAGAATGTGGGACTTCATGATATTTATTCATGCTAACATAAAAAATAAGCCAATTCCAAACACCCATTGAAATAATGGGAACAGTTGGGTTCATGAAACACTATGTTGGCTATACCACTTTATTGAAGAGTTACACTATTTCAAGAGTCATATTTATTGTGTGTAAAAGACAGACTTTTATCAGCATTTCAAGGGACACAAATTCATTTGTTTTTTATTTTAGGGCACAAAAAGATAAAAGCAGATTATCACTTTTAAAATAACATTGATATTTTGAATTTTGTTTTTAAAAGAAATTCACCATTAACTCAAGTTACACCCAAGATTTCGAATAGGTGAGAGGAAAAACTAAGCTTAAACAAAGTATGTTATATATCTATACTCTTAAAACTATGCGTACAACTTTCTTTCTAATATCTCCTCCACAATTGAAAGAACATTTCCTCCAACAATTTATAGGTTTGATATTCTAACAAATACAATCGTTTTTTCTTCCTGAAGGAATTGCCTATATAGTCTGTGAAATTAGAAGGGTTTGAAGGAGGAAACAACAGATAAGGCAAAAAATTAAAGGTGAATTTCTCCCAAATATTTTGAAGGTGTCCATCTCCTCACCATCCCCAAATCCCAAGAAATTGAAGGGAAAAACCATAGGCAAAGTTAGAGAATGGAAAGGTGGGAAAATTAAAAACTACATCTACACTAGATACATTCTTAATGGTCTTAGTGATGCATTCTTTGACGGCGGATATTAAGATTCAACAGTACAGTGGAACTTTGGAGGAAACTATAGGCAAATAAATCACATGCAAAAAGATGCAACAAGTGAAACAAAATATGTTAGCCGTTTCTGTAAAAGGAAAGGAAAGACTGTTTTGATATATACACACTAATTGCAAAGATTTCTACTTTTAGCATTCTTGTAGCACATAATCCCATAATTGTTATCCAATGCTAAAATGGAATTTGTAATAGCGAGCTGAAAGAAGATATTTATATATATGAGTTTATTGAAGGGGTTTGTGGTTCTTAATAAGAACACAAAAACATGTAGAGTAATTAATTCTCTTTATGAGAATTTAACAACATTGTTGTTTTTGATCCAGTTATGGGAGTGAGTATAAACCATAGCTGTATCTTGAAATAACAATTATTGTGATAGTTAAGCGACTGTGTTTTCAGCGGTGGCACATATGTTTATTTTAATGGGCGATCGACTTTGTGCTTTTATTATATGTAGATGAGAAAACTCATTAAAAGTACACATCTTTCTTTGTCGGCCCCCTCTCCCACTTATCTCTGAGCAGATAGGCCACAGACTTAGCTTTGTGATCATTTTGGCACAAATATCATATGAACTCACTTTACCTTCCATTAAGGAGGCCTCATTAGCCAGGCCATGGCACTTAGCCTCAGAAGTACAGATCGCATGCAGCTTATAATTGCTCCTCATCATATTTGCTTCTGAATGTTCCAATTTTGGCCTCATTCTTCCCACTAGCCAGCTGATTTATTCAATATAACTTGGATTTCATCTGATCTGCCATACGGAAAGCATATAATGAAATATCAACGGATCCGATGCAATACCAGATCGATCCTTATTGCCTGTGACTTCATGAGGCTTAAATTACAGAATTTCTTGCTAAATTCCTATCATTTCTCAGAGGACAAATCTGAAGAATAGTGGGAGACATATATGCATTCGTGTCAGCCAAAACACTATATAGATCAACCGACAGATAGAACATCCCACTTTCTTGGATCGGATTAAGTCATTTTCTGTAGAAAGTATAACTTGCCGACACACAAAAACGTTGATCAGTTCAATGAACATTAAGAATCATAACGGAAAATTGACAACACAAGCAATCCAAATGCACTGATCTTTCATGAGTGATATAAGGATCCCACAATTCTCTCAGTAGAATCAGCAAATAACAACATATATATACAAATATATATATACACGCGTGTGTAATGGTACTTGTAAAATCATTGGTGGCCCAAATAAAGTATAAGGAAAACAGAAATCAACGTAGGACTCATAGAACTATGTTCTAACAAGGTGATTAACAGCATCTCATACCTTCAAATTATCAGCCGGACAGGTAACTAAACGCCAATTAAAAAAACCCAGCTGAAAGAAGAAAGAATACCAAAGGTATCAACTGTGGTACAAAACAACGTGCCGAAAGAAGGTATGAATAATAACCAGACGAGTGTTAAACGAAGTTAAGAATATACTCCAGGAGACGAACAAATCTTACTGCTGATGGTAAAATAATGAAATGGAGACGCAGAGGTTGTGTAGCGCAGAGAAAGACAGTGGATTCAACAAAGCGGATAAGGGACAACTATTGTTATGTAGTAGATTCTGTGATCTAGCTATAAAGATGAAGCCAATGAAAAGAAATACTTTCATTCCTTTGGAGTAAGAGTGCAAATATTAAAATAGGGGTCTCGCCAACGTCGTTGCCACGTTGTTGGTCAAGATCGTTTTACATATGTTGGTAGTTTGGGTGAAAAATCCCATCATTTAATGGACAAAAAACATCTTGGGTTTTCCTTGTGAAATTGCCCAAATGCCCTTCTACCTCTTCACAATTTCAGGGCGCCACTTTTTGCTGTCTAACTAGACTTCACCCAAAATTATCTATTTATTAAACAGGATTTTGATTGTTTAATGAAAATGCCCTTAACAAAGTTACCCTTATTAGGCTCAGATGTGACTTAGGAAGATAGTCCTATAAATAAATAAAAATTACCCTTAATTAGGCTCAAAAATGAAACAAGAAGAGTCCACTCAAAAATTACAATACACAAGTTTTGACACAGGGACAAATGCAATAAACAAATAAATTTTACATGGTGCATTCTGAAAGTTAAAAATACAAAACAAAACTTCTTCCGGTCTTAATTATAAGGGGCAGTTGATTTTTTTTTTTTAGAAAAATTAGATAAGCAGAATAAGTTAATTAATCATATTATTTGTTATGTTTTATTGTATTATATATTAGTATATATATCAAATAAAATAGTTCCAAGAAAAATGATAAATTTTAATGATTTAAATTAACATACTTAACTTTTTTAGAATTATATAAAAAAGTCAAATGCCTTTTATAATTAAAAATGTGATATATTAGAATAAGTACTAAGCAATATGATAAAAGTTGTGCCATGTTATCTATAAACAAAACTCAAAAATGGAAAAGGTAAATTCATGCATTGATTAGATTATATACCGCTTTCGTCATAGGATGAAAGGCAAATGAACAAGAGTTAAGATATAAAAATATTTATATAAATATTTAAAAAGGGCGCTCGGTACCTTTTATAATTTTAGGTGTAAAAAATTCATCAACACTTAAAAAGAGATAAAAATGTTAGCTCTAGTTACTGTCGTATAGATATTTTTACTCTATCAAATATTGATGGATATTTTTATCCGAAGAACAGTAAGAAGTGCCAAACCCTCTTTTTAAATATTTACATATATATATTTTTAGACGTTAGCCCAATAAACAAACATAGCAAAGGGGAAGATGAAAGAGGGAAGTGCGTGAATAATTATGGGTACCAGCAAACACGACGCAGAAAAGTGATTAGGGGGCCCACACCCATCAGCAGAAGCCACGTGGGCCGAACAACAGCCCAACACCTGGCAACATTTCGTCCCTATAACGCCGTTTAGTCATCGTGCTGTACGGAAGGTAGACGACAAGCACGAATCCCTTGATGGCCATATCTTGTTGTTGGCCACGTGTCCCACCACCTCACCAACTTTTCACCCGTTCTACAGCCCCCGTCCCTTCTCCACGTGGTTGGCAGTCCCTTCTCCCAGGCCCAGCTTCGGCGTCCCCCATTAACCTCCTAATTTTGTACTATCTTTAATTTGGGCTGGGCCCAAATTTTGATGGGATAAGCTTTGCAAGAAGTGGAGATTCAAACTTCGGGGAAAATTTTTGGGAAAATTACACTTAGGTCCCAAATAAGGAAATATACGTCAAATAGGTCCCGTGAAAAAAATATATTCTTCTCAAGTCCCAAGTTAAGAAATTTATTACTGTTAAGTCCCAATTAACAACCTTAGGACCTGACAGTAGTATATT
>JBAGKO010000015.1:8953297-8964004 GCA_037177275.1 Acacia concinna | reverse complement strand
ATAAGCTAGCTAAGGAAGCTTTGAGTGCTGCGGGAGGAGCGTTCTTCTTTCAATCAGCCCCTTCTTTTCTTAGTTCTGTATTAACTCAAGAGACCTATTTATAAGTTTACTATTTTGTTTTTTGATGAAAAAAAAATTGAAGTCGTGAATAATGTTACAGTATGTTCCCTGTAATAAATAAAAATTGCGCCAAATGATTCTGTAATTTAATAAATTATTCTGTACTTTGATTTGACCAATATCAAAATTAATCCATTAATTAAAAGTAATCACGCCAATACAAAACAATTAAATAGGCTAATTTGAAAATTTTATGCTTTAGGAATTTGTGCCATAAGACTTTACAAGGTTCATAACACAAAAATAAACGAATGAAACTAAAATAAGGGACTCCACTCTTTTGTTTTGTTTTATAAACGGACGAGTCTTATTTATTTTATCTACATTTTTAATATATGCCACTCTTAAAAATATCTAGAAATTTCAACCAGAAAGGAGTAGTTACTACTCACTAGGTGACGCCCTCCTATGAATCTCTCTTAATTGTTCATCTTTTATAGGTGTTGAATGATCATTTACTCTGTTACTGAAGTTAAATTCAATTCTTCCATTTCAATTGTATGCATGTGTGTGTGTGTACATTATCAGAATTGTATGCATGTATATAATCTTTATATTTTTAACATTTTTATCTCCCTTCTAGTCATTTTGTCACTAGTATAGCATTTTCCAATATATTGAATGGATCAAATAAAATGTGTAGCACTAATTATAACCTAACCATAATCAAGAATGGAAATAGCTCAACACATTGTAGAGTAATCTCCCCCTTAAAAATATTTAAAATATTATATATGTACTCCCTCTGGTCCTAATTTTAAAGGACCGTTGATTTTTTTGGAAAATCTTAGAAAAATCTTAAAAAATTAATTATATCAAATTTTAATGTTTGAAAGTAATATAATTAGTATTTTTAGGACTTTCTTATGATTCTTTTAAAAAGTCAACGGGTTCTTATAATTAGGATTAGAGAAATATATGTTACTATTATTATTTTCTTATCACAAAATTTCTGTTATATCTGTAAAACGCTTGCATGTGATTCATCACAGATTTCTTAAACCGTGCCATTCATTTCTGGTCTTCCAAGCAAGCACTCATTTTGCCTTCAATACTATCACCGCCATGATCGATCATCATTCATCTCCAAATATATGCTTCAATAGTAAGAATGTAAAATCAACCATGGGAAAGAGCTGCACAACATTCTCGGGAGTCAGGTCGTGAATCGCAACAAAACATGTGAAATATAGCTCGTGAAATTAGGAAATGCTTGAGGTGACTTTTCTTATACTTCTCTTAGATCATTACTTCATAATTCTTATACTTTTCATAGAATCCAAGGGTGGCTTTCCCTTCATTCAAAGCACACACAAACCGTGGAGGAGAGAAAAAAATCTATGATTTGAAACAGTCTGACTACTCACAGTAACGGTCACAGGAGCTTTGGTACTTCACAATACGTGACAGCATTTATTGTTTTATGCTCAACTCTTCTCTCCTGCTACTACTTATCCCGCGCCTTTCTTTCCCTCCTTGCCATTTCCAACGATAACCTTTTCTTTGTCTTGTTCAACTGTCCCTAATATCAACAATGGGAAGTTGCAGAAACTCTGCCTTGAAGCCGTGGAAGAAGGGGCCAGCCAGAGGGAAGGGTGGCCCTCAGAATGCTTCGTGCGAGTACCGAGGTGTTCGACAAAGAACGTGGGGTAAATGGGTTGCTGAGATAAGAGAGCCGAAGAAGAGAACCAGGCTGTGGCTCGGTTCTTTCGCCACTGCTGAAGAAGCTGCCTTGGCTTATGATGAAGCTGCCATGAGACTCTATGGTCCTGACGCCTACTTAAATCTCCCTCACCTTCAACCAATAACCTCCAGTTATGTTAGCAAGTCTCAGAAGTTCAAATGGTGTCCTTCCAAGAAGTTTCTTTCAATGTTTCCTTCTCTTGGACTCCTCAATGTGAATGCCCAGCCTAGTGTTGACTTAATCCATCGGAGGCTACAACAACTTAAGCAGAAAGGGGTTTTAAGTCAGGCCCCTTCCAGTTCGTCCAGTAATCCAAATGCAGATATTCAGATGACAGGCAGCAAAAATGTTGATAGTCCTCCTAAGGAAGAAAATGCTGGAGAAATGACAACGAATAGCATGATCGAAGATTTTGAGGAAAAGCCCCAAATTGATCTTCACGAGTTTATTCAACAGCTGGGTATACTGAAAGAAGAAAGACAATCTCAAATATCTAATGCTAGCTCAGGAAGTTTCACAGAGACTGAAGATTTATCAATTGATTGCTGTGATCAACTTAGTGTTAATTGGAAGGCAATGATCGAGATGCATGCAATAGTAGATCCTCCGGGACTCGAGGCAGCCCATTTCCAAACATATTGTGATATGAATGAAGAGCTTACTTTCTCCACTTCCATTTGGAACTTTTGATGAAATAACTTCTTGTGCCTACTTTTAATGATTAGAGCTTATAAGACATCCGTACTCAGCAAGTGACTTAATCAGTAAATCAGATGCCAAGGTTTCTACAACCACCGTTACTGCTCATCTTTTAATAACACCACTCTAATGGGCAGCGAGATATGTAATAATAAAAGTAGCTTAGTATAGATATTCGCTGGAGGGAGAGAGTAGCTCATTTTAGAAATTATGGTGGCAGAGAATGTAGGTATTAGGTTATCACTCGACTTAATTTTGGCATTTTGTTGTTGTGAATTCAGAAAATTCAGGCTTTAACTTCGTTCCATTACTTTCACCCCGTGCGAATTTCATTTTTGACAAAACATGAATCTAATGACAATGGAGCCTAAAAGGTCCACTTCCACATGGTTTTTTAAAGCAGTAAATATAGAATGACAAGAAGCAAAATGGTTTCATATAAACTATCAAGTTTCTTACACTCCAAATAAAAGCACGAGGAGGATACGAGAAACCATCGTACACCTACTATCAACATCTCTCTATGCAACAGATTGATCTTGAAATGAAATGTAAAGAGCCATTTCAATCATGGGATAATTAGGTCTATTCATTCTGATACTCAGATGCACTCTGATACTCCCCATTCTCTTCAAAATACTCAATCAATCGCTTTAGGAATCCATCAGAACTGACAGTTTCTGTGTCACAGACAAGGCAGCATTGCCTCCTCGCCCGTGTCACAGCCACATTCATCCGGCGACGATCACTGAGAAAGCCCACCTGAAGAATATATTCAAAGAATTTAATCTAATTGTCAAGCTAATTTAAATAGTCACATAAGCTTTAACACGATACAAGTAAAAAAATCATAGTCCAACAGACACAGCCTAAATACCTCTTTTTTTGAATTAGATCGAACCATTGATATAATAATGGCTTCCTTCTCCCTTCCCTGGAAGCCATCAACAGTTGAGATTTCAAGATCCTTCAGCGAGTTCTCCTTGTTCTTTAACATCTTTAGTAAAACAACCTGAAACGCTTATGGTTAACCTCATCCCTTCTAGAAGGTGTCAAAACATTTATAAGAGGCTCACATAGAACAGCTCATACCTGTGCAGCATACGGGGTAATAATTCCAATATCAGAAGGCATCACACCACTCTGCACAAGTCTCTTAGCATGGACCATGGCAACTTCAGCTTCACCTTCATTCATGGTGCTATCTTCTTCATCTTTCTTTTCTTCCATGTCACATCTATATTTACATCAAACATGAGGAAATAGTTACGAAGTGTTTGCATATCCTACATTATATCTACAAAATACAACATACCCAGCTATGTCTATGAGAAGAAGTGTTGGTTCAGTTGCAGAGGTCTTCTTCACATCCTCAAGATCAAACAGCATATGTGCAGCAACACTCGCATGGGCTTTGACCTGTTATTGTGAAATGCCATCACTGAGATCTAAGGGAATTTCTTTTCTCCCTTTTAGATATAATGATCTAATGAATCGTTTACGCAAAAACATGAGCCTACTATTCAGTTCAAGAACGATCAATTTTGTTTCTCTATGGTATGAAAAAACAGTTCAGAATGCAATCACCTTGCTGTTGTAGAGTTCTTTAGAAGACCACTCCATGATAAGTTCATGCATGCGGTACTGGACAGTTAGCATAGATGTGACTTCATCTCCATACATATCTGCAAGTCGTTCAAAGAGGGTTCGTCCTAATCCTTTTTTCTCGGCCTCAACACTTTGAATCGTAGGTGGCAGTTGAAGATGGTCCCCTGAAAGTATGCATCTTGAACCCTAAAAAATGAATTCTTTGTTCAATTGGTTAGGATCAGAATGACATTAAGAATTTAATGATTGCAAGTCTCTTCATTTTTAATGCTCCCCCAAGCTCAGGTGGAGTTTAACATTTATATTTGTAAGTCCAAACAGATTGTTCTCTTGTAAAACGACTACATCACAATTAATCGTATCCCCTTGTTAAACATTCCAGTCAGTTTAGTTTGACCTATGATTCTCATTTCTGACATCTTGCTCAAGTACAGGATCCTTCCGAGACAATTAGAAACAATCATTCTATCCTATTAATCTGAGACATGATTTTTGTTTGTAAAAGTTTTACCGCTCTTTCAAAAGTCAACAATCTACATTCAATCCATCACTTTTAGGTTTTCATTTTGGGCACGTCACTACAATTTGGAGGATCATTGGGGCTTGTATGAATTTTCAAACAGCAATAAAGCATACAATCATTAAAAGAGATAAAGAAGTTTAAGTACAATAGCATTCACCCAAGCAAAAGGCAGGTGATAATAAGAGCTGTTTACATGCAAATTTTTTGTGCACCTGCCTTATAACTTTACCTTCAGTATAGGTATCCAGCATGCTATCTCAAGTGCCTGAGCAGCTTCGTCAATAATTACCAAGTCAAATGAAGTATTATCCAGCTTCTTAGAAAAAGCCCCTATCAAAGTGGTCAATACCACATCAGCACCTTTAATTACGTCTGTTACAGCAAGCTGTTGTCTTTTCCTCTCTTCTTTGGACAGAGTTCGCAGTTCTTTCTGGATGTCCCTCCTTGTATTTCTGTCTTTGGTTTTCAACAACTTTCCATTTAAAGCCTGAACAAAATTATTCTCATCGGTAAAAAAGTATTACATAAAATTATCCTACTACTTCAACATGAAATATATGTTGGAGTCAAAGTGATGAAATGAACTTTAAGTTCATGATACATTAATCAATTCATACAGTTCCGTTTTAATTCACTACCTTCATTTCCTTCCGAATGTCATTTGCAAGTGAACTATTGTCTCCTCGAAGTACCTAGGATAGAGAAATCCAACATCTGAGGGTGGCATTATCAAGGAAATCAATTTGCCATAAAGTAAATCACTTGAAATCCATGACATGCAGAAGAGTAATAATATGAAGCTTAAAGGCATGAATCAATGAATAGTTCTAGGAAAAATAGAAAACTGAAAATGAGATGGGACATTAGGAGCACAAAAAATTACAGCATTAATACATGTCCTCAATAACGCCAAGTGAAATAGCAGAATATTCAGTAAAGAGCAACACAGACACATCCTCAAACAGTCCCTCATTTTACCGGTTGGATGATGTTCTGGAGAAAATAATCCCAAATAAGCCAATCAATCATTGGCTTCTAATCAGATAAGACATTCAGTCATTCTGTACCTACCTGAGCATCCAGTGCACTGTCGAGTACTTGAGGCAGTAAACGTGCAGGATGTCCCAGCCTCACCAGCTTAACTCTAATCAAAGAGCAACATAGCAGGAATGAGTATTTACATTTAAAATTGTGGTAATTAGAGGATTATTATTATTAATAATGTACATAGCAGTTGAGATATACTAGGAAATTAGTTTGTAAATTTCAAACTTACCTAGGCATATGCATCGGATCTGTTGTAACAGATTCCAGCACCTCTGTATTCTATAAACTCCGAGAGTATTCAATAAAGCTATTTAGTTAGAATTCAATAATTCTAAAGTGCCACATGGTATCAGAACACAATGGCGGTGAATCCGACAGAAATCATAGTGAGAACCAACCACCGGAAGCCTCTACCATGGAGTCTTGATGTGACGGGGTCTCACAGTCATCTTCTACTGTTGAGAGTCCCTTTGTGTTGATTCCTGGCATCGAAACCTCCTCTCTTGTCACAGAAAAGCTCAATCTAGAGAATTATCAAGATAAGGCCCAGGTGATCAAGCTCGCTGTTGAGGGCCGTGGAAAGTTGGCTTTTCTCACTGGTGCAGCCACACATCCCACTGATTCTAAATCACCTAACTTTGCTCAATGGAAAACCGACAATTCCCTTGTTAGCTAGTGGTTAATTAATGCTATGACTCCAACAATTAAAAGTGGTTTTATGTATCTGCCCACTGCCAAAGCCATTTGGGATGCAGTTGGCGAATCCTAAGTTGGCAGCAAAGCTCTCCTTGCTCTTCAACCTTTTGCCACCAGTTGTGATCATTGTAAGAAAAGTAATCACTCTCGTGACAAGTGTTAGATTTTACACAGGAAACCAGCAGACTGGAAACCGCAAAGGAATAAACGATGGGCTCATCATACTCATCTTGAAGCCGAGACTACTCCAGCATATGCTCTTCTTCCTATTGATCATAATCAATTTACTCAATTACTGGCTATGCTGAAGTCTTTACAGCCTCCCCAGGGTCCTATTGCCTCTATCGCAAAGCAAGCTACAGAATTGATTGCCCTTTTATCATCATCTCTTGCCACTTGGATTGTTAACACTGGCGCCTCTAATCACATGACCTCAGATTCTAGTTTAACTCTTATAAACCTTTAGCTGGTAATGGCAAAATCTGTACTGCTACTAGTTCTTCTGTCACAATTCCTGGTATTGATAATGTACCGATCACAGACATGTTGACCCTCGAATTTATATTACATGTTCCACACCTTGCTTGCAACCTTCTATCAATTAGCAACTGACTAAAGAGGCAAATTGCTCAACTCGTTTTTTTCCTACTCCTCGTTTATTTCAGGATCTCTCTTTGGGGAAGACGATTGGCACAACTAATGAACGTGGTGGTCTTTACTACCTAGCCGCTTTTGCTGGACAAGCTTTGTCCTCTCAAACAATAAACTCTTCATCTGTTATCAATGATTTAGTTTTATGGCATAAAAGGATGGGTCATCCTAGTTTCTCTTATTTGCAAAAGTTGTTTCCATAGTTTTCTTTAAATAAAATTGGCAATTTTCATTGCGACAGTTGTGAATTTGCAAAACACTATCGTGTTGTATAGTCTATCTGTCGTCTCCTTATAAACCCACTCATCCTTTTTCCATTACTCATAATAATGTCTGGGGACAGTCTTGTATTCATAATTGAACTCAGTCCGAATATTTTGTTACCTTCATTGATGATCACACTAGAATACGTTAGACCTATCTTTTAAAAGATAAATCAGATGTCTCTTCAGTGTTTGTTGAATTTTTCCACTATGTACAAATCCAATTTAACTCTACTATTCAAGTCCAGCATTCTGATAACGGCACTGAATATTTTAATCACTTCTTTGATGATTTTCTCAAATCACATGGCACTATTCAGAAAAGCTGATATTTAAATACACCACAACAAAATGGCATTGCAGAGCGGAAAAATAAACATCTCCTTGAAATTGCTTGTGCTTTTAAGTACATGTCATGTTCCCCAATTTTACTGGAGTGATGCCATTCTTACAACCACACATCTTGTCAACCGCATGCCTAGCCGTATTCTCTCCTATACTACCCCACTTGATAAATTGTGTCAAACTCACCTTATCACATTTGGATTAACATGTTCCTTTTAGGGTATTTGGGTATACTGCTTTTGTTCATCTCCATTATCCCTCACCTAAATTTGATCCCAGATCTTCCAAGTGCATCTTTCTTGGTTATTTCACCCTTCAAAAGGGTTATAAATGTTATGATCCTTGTAAACAACATCTCTTTGTAAGTAAAGACTTCAGCTTTGTTGCAACTCAACCCTATTACCCACATACTGCAATTCAGGGGGAGAGTTGGAGTGCATTTCAGTCTGTTAAAGCTATTCCAGAACCTATTCCACCTCCTATTCCATTGACACTACCCTTGAATCCTTCCAACTCAGAGAAAATAGTCAATGATTCATCCTCAATGCCCTCTAGAACTAATGAGGACGATAAAAGCAAACCTCATGCCAAGAGATGGGACAAAATCTACTTCTGGAAGAACAAAAGGATAGAAAGGACCACCATTTTGCCTAATGTGTGCCACTCTCTACACTAGTGGGAGGTCTTGAAAATCGAGGTGAGTTAGATTTACCCATTGCTCTAAGAAAGGAACGATGGATATGCACAAAACATCCTATTCAAGAGTATGTCTCATATGCAAGAGTTAACAATTTCTGTCACTTTGTTACTAATATTGACACCATTAAGATTCCAGCAAATGTTCATGAGGCTTTAGAGATTCATGAATGGAGAAATGCAATATTAAAGGAGATCAATGCTCTTGAGAAAAATCAGACTTGGGATCTTACAGATTTTCCAAAAGGAAAAAAAGCAGTAGGATGTATGTGGGTTTTCACTCTAAAGTACAATGCTAATGGCTCCTTAAACAAATTCAAAGCACAACTAGTTGCGCAAGGCTTTACTCAGACTTATGGGCTTGATTACAATGACACCTTCGCTCCGGTTGCAAAACTAAACACTGCAAGAGTACTTATCTCTATTGCTGCAAACCTTGATTGGCCTTTGAAACAGCAGGACATGAAGAACGCTTTCCTAAATGGAGAACTTAAAGAGGAAGTATACATGAAACTTTCACCGAGTTTTGAACACGGGAAGGAACATCTAGTGTGCAAACTTAGGAAGTCAATATATGGTTTAAAGCAGTCTCCAATAGCTTGGTTTGACAGGTTCTCACATGTTCTGAAAGCTTAAGGGTATAAGCAGAGCCTCTCTGATCACACCATGTTCACTCAAAAAGGTGGTGTCAAAATCACCATACTAATAGTAAATGTGGATAATGTGCTCACAGGAAATAATAGTCAAGAAATTGATAGAATGAAAACAACCTTGAACAAAGAGTTTGAAATAAAGAATCTTGGAAACTTGAAATACTTCCAAGGAATGGAAGTTGCTAGATCAAAGGAAGGGATTCATATTTCTCAACGTATGTTTTTGGATCTACTGAAAGAAACTGTTATACTTTGGTGTAAACTGAGCAAGACTCCTATAAGTAGCAAGAAAAAGAAGCAAGAAGACTTTAAACCAGCAAAAATTGAACAAGAAGCTGCTAAAAGAAAGAAGCTAGAAAAAGATGAAAAGCCTGCAGATATTGGTAGATACTAGAGACTAGTAGGGAAGCTTATTTATCTCTCTCACAACCGGCCAAATATTGCATTTGCAATAAGTGTTGCCAGCCAACACATGCACTTACCAAAAAATAAGCACATGAATGCGGCTTACAAGATACTAAAATATCTTAAAGGCACTTTAGGTCAAGGACTCTTCTTCAAAAAATCCAACCTCAAAACCATTGAAATATTTACAGATGCAGATTGGGCAGGAGATAAAGAGAACCAATCTAGTTTTGGATATTGTACATATATTTAGGGAAATCTTGTCACCTGGCAAAGTCAAAAGCAAAGAGTAGTGTCCAAAAGTAGTGTTGAATCTGAATTGGGAGCTTAATCTCAAGGTGTCATGTAAAGGATGTAGCTAAAATGAGTAGCCGATGAAGCCTATGTGCAAATTACATCTCCCACCAAGTTGTATTGTGACAATAAGGCGGCTCTAAGTATGGCCTTAAATCCGATACAGCACAATAGAACTAAACATATTGAAGTAGATCATCACTTTATCAGAGAAAAGGTGAATGAAGAAATTATTTGCTTGTCCTATATTCCTACCCAAGTTACAAGTTGCTGATATTCTTACAAAAGGATTGCTTGAAGATACATTTGAAGGTTTTGTACGCAAGTTGGACATGATGAATATCAATGATCCAACTTAGGGGGGGTGTGGGAATTATAGGATTATTATTATTAATAATGTACATAGCAGTTGAGATATACTAGGAAATTAGTTTTTGAATTTCAAACTTACCTAGGCATATGCATCGGATCTGTTGTAACAGATACCAGCACCTCTGTATTCTATAAGTTCCAGAGAGTATTCAATAAAGCTATTTAGTTCGGATTCTATAATTCTAAAGTGCCACAAAAATTGACGCATTTGTTGCAACATACCAATTGGAGAGCATACCCCCCAGAGCGAATACAGAGAACAAACAGTAAAAAGAAGAGTAAATTTTTTTTTAAAAAAAAAAACTATCAAATTTTTACAGCATTGCTGTTGTTCATCAAGTTGTTGGGGAGGATGAAAGGCACATTATTTTTAACAAAGTTGAATCTGATTAATTAACTTTCCTGATATGTTATCATAAATAATTCCCTAAATCCCTAATTTCCCTTGTCTAGCCCTAAGTGTATTAGTATGTTAATTGGGCCATTAGTGTAATATGGGCCTGATTATTAGCCCATTAGGAGACTGCTAATTGTTGTAACCGGATTAACGGCTAGTGAAGAGGGGATTACATTATAAATATATCCCTGCTGCCATTTCCAGTTGAGATCATTAGTTGTTGTTCAGTTTCAGATTTTCAGAAAGCATTCAAT
>JBAGKO010000015.1:8925816-8953197 GCA_037177275.1 Acacia concinna | reverse complement strand
TTGTTTTCATACTCTGAGCTTTAGCTAAACATGCGAAAAGATTTTCAAAATATATAAGGTTTTATTTTACACCCAATTCACCCCCCTCTTGGGTGAATAGCCAGTTCTAACACTAATGAACCAAAGGATTTTCGAAAGAATATACAGAGAATTTCCAGAATTTCATATTGAACAACCTTAAAGGCAATGATGCTTTGAGGGAGGGGCATTGATATGTTATCATAAATAATTCCCTAAATCCCTAATTTCCCTTGTTTAGCCCTAATTAGTGTATTAGTATGTTAATTGGGCCATTAGTGCAATATGGGCCTAATTATTAGCACATTAGGAGACTGCTAATTGTTGTAAATGGATTAACAGCTAGTGAAGAGGGGATTACATTATAAATATATCCCTGCTGCCATTTCCAGTTCAGATCATTAGTTGTTGTTCAGTTTCAGATTTTCAGAAAGCATTCAATAAAGATTACCGAATTCCTTGTCTCTCTCTCTGTTCTTCTTCTCCTTCTACTCTCTTCTAATCTTTCTATCAATAATCATAACATTTCCTCTTTGCAATTGGTAAGTTAAAACCATCCAATCAATAAAACCAAATAGAAGATAAAATAATCATTACCTACGTGGAACAAGTCTCTCAACAATATTGTCAACAGCAATATTTGAGGCAGCACAAACAAGAATTTTTGATCCACGCTTCACTTCTTGTAATATGATTTCCACCACTGTGGTCGTTTTTCCTGTTCCAGGAGGCCCATGGAGCAAAAATACATTCTTGGACGATAGGGCCTTTGAGATTGCATCTTTCTTTGAAAATTCAGAAATACAAAATTTTGTGAGCATAAGCAAACATGTGTACCCATAAACATCATATATACTGTGTCAATTGAGCGTTTTCCTATAACCAATCTATTGTGACTTGTAAGACCTGAAATAGGCTAAAACCACTTAAAATTTAGGGAAAATGGCAATAAAGTCCTAAAGAACAGACATATTTATTAAAAAGTCCCACCAATTTTATCCCTTTACCAAAAAGTCCCTAGGTGTGAAGAGAAGAATTAACAACTTAGTAAGTCCAATTTATAACTTTGATAGCGAGTTTTGACATTGACAACTCTGTTCCAACATTTACTAAAAAGTCCCACAAATCCTTTATTCCTTACCAAAAAGTCTCAAGGTCAAAAGAGAAAAATTAACAATTTAGTAGGCGAAATTAACAACTGAGTATACCCAATTTACAACTTTGATAGCGAATTTTGACAACCCCGTTAAAACATTTTGACAACTATCACTTAGGTGTTGTAACAATTGAGTGGGCAAAATTGACAACTTAGTAGGATCAATTTATAACTTTGATAGCGAGTTTTGACAACCTTTCAAACATTTTCACAACTATCATTTGGGCATTGTAACAACTGAGTAGGCGGAATTAACAACTTAGTGGCCCAATTTACAACTTAGATAGCGATTTTTGACAACTCTATTCAAACATTTTTACAATTATCACTTAGGCGTTGTTAAAATGTTGGAACAGAGTTGTCAAAACTCACTATCAATGTTGTAAATTAGACTTACTAAGTTGTCAATTCCGCCTACTCGGTTGTTAATTTTCTCTTGGAACCTTGGGACTTTTTGGTAAGGGATAAAATTGGTGGGACTTTTTTAATAATTATATCTGTTCTTTGGGACTTTATTACCATTTTCCCAAAATGTATAATAATTGAGAAGCACTGTCTCATGTGTAGTCTTCCCAATAACAGTTTTTGCTTCTCTCCAATTCCTGAGTTATTATAGAAGGTAAATTAACTAGTTGCTTAACCAGTTTTGATTGTTTTACTATCCAACTTGTGATCATACCGTGTTTGTTCTTGAAAGAAAGCAAATAAAATGATACTGCAAGAAAATAGGCTTCCACACCTGAGAGTGATCGAGGTTGGGGTTAAATGGAGTGAATGACATGTCCTTCTTGGACACTGTTGGTGGCCTCTCTCCAAACAAGACAGGTATTAAGTCTGCAGCTGGACCCTTATGCACTCCTTTACTCAACTGTACTAATGCATCCTTCATCCTACGGTATGTCACCTGCAAGGTCAATAAATATCTGCAGCAATTAAAAAAAAATAGGCAAGAGAATCTCAAAAAAAAACAAAAAAACTGCTTCTAAGGAAGAGGAAGATTAGTCATTCAATCAAAATATAGAGCACATAAGTTAATATTAGTATCCTGATTTAGCATTTTTAATTTGAGAAGTTATAAAAATTTCAATTAATAATGTTTAAAATTATGAAAGAAACTTGTTGGCCCAAAAACCTATGAGAAGGAATTATGGAAAACTCAAGTCAGTAAAGAATTGGCTTTGTTTTTAGTCAACCAGTATTATGATTCTAGATAATAGGAAATATAGAAAGCATCCATGAACTTTCAAAAGTTATCAACGTACCTCATTTGCCACTTTCTCCAGTCTGAGGGGACTATTTAAACCGTCTTCTGGTATATCATCAAAAGCAACTGTTATTGAGGAGTCCTATAAGTGCACATGTCAAACCTGCAATTGTAAGTAATATCCAATCGCAAGATCATCTGCAACTAACTACAGGGAAATGACCGCCTTTCCATAAATTGAAGTGATAGGAGCTACCTTTAAGCGGTAAACTACACCTTGTCCAAGAGAAGGGGAACCTAAATCAGCCTTGCTGAGTCTTAAAACAACAACGTCATGTGTACTGAACTGTAAATGTTAAGAGATTGTTAACTCCTAAAAGTAGTAGCTAAAGGATTCAATCAATAAATGGACTGACGAAAAGCTATTGTCACTCTTATTAAGCTAAGGCAGTTTTGTGTAAAATTGATCGTGCATGCAGTCACATCATACTTGATGAAACTATATGTACTGATTGTGCCAGAAAGTTGGGCAAATACCAGGATGTCATAGAATAGAAGATTTGGAAAGGGGAAAAAAATACCATATGAGCAGATTCAAACAAGACTAAAAGCAAACTAGCTCTTTGATTCATGAGACAAGTAAACTCAAACTAGATGATAATAAAAAGTAAAAACGTACATCATCAGGGGTCATCAGTTCTTTACCTTGTGTGCAGGAAGAACATCTCCTTTGGTAGACTGGAACTCAATAAGAGATTTCCCCATAAGCCCTGTCTATTATCAGAACAGAAACATAGTAAACAACTACTGGGTGAACTGATGCCCCGATTATTACTAATTTAACTAGTAAAATTTGTTCCCTTTCCTTGGTTCTCTTAAGCTCTCATCACAGGTATGGGGAAAAGTGAAGTACAGTCCATATGAGACAATAAGTTTTCCTTTTCATTCTTTTGATGTGTGTGTGTGTGTGTTGTACTTAGTTTGCCCTTGGGCATGCCTCCATTTTCAAATCAACAAACTGTTTCTTAACTTTAAATAGGGCAAAAAGGATGCAAGTCTCGAAATATAAGGATAAACTGAAAAGCAATTAACCTGGACATCGACACATTTCAAATTGAGGATTGTTGAGCCCTTTTTTTGAGCTGTATCCAAACTTCTCGATGCGCCTGAAGTGATTGAGCTTGAAATCTCAGTTTCCTAAACCGTTGACAAGAAAAGAAGGAAAGAAAGAAAATGAGGGGGAGGAGCACTACGTTGAAGTGATAACAAAAAAGAAAAATCTTTAGAAGTCGTAATATTATTCTTTGTTCTGATACATATTATCGGACGTTCACTTGCAATCAGATTATATAAATACAAGGCCTAAGCATGTATTTCAACATTGTAGATGGAAAATATGGATGCTGGCATGCGAAAGGTCAAAAACTACAATTGCAGCTATAGTCTACACTGTCCCATATATTCAAGCACCAGCACGACGAAGGCAGCCTACAATGATTAATAAAAAGAGCCAAAGAGAGACCCATCTGGCATTGGAAAGGAACCTATGAAACGTAAGAGCATGTGTTTGATTGAGATTGAATTGGAGAGGGATGAGAAGGTCAAAGTACCTTTTCCAAATCAATAAGAGGTGCCATGAGTGAAATGAATTGCTCTAGAGAGAGAGTTGATGCTTTCTTCTTAGAGTTTCCTCTCTCCATTCCGAGCTGCTGCTACAGTTTCGCACTTCTGCTCGAGTAAGGATAGCAGAACGAGAAGGAACTACGAGCGCCGGCAAAACTTTGAATGGATCGGCTGAAGTTTCGGGACGATGAACTTATGTCGAGCGCGCCGTTTCATATATACATACATAAAGGTGGAATTTCAGTGCCATCCCTTGATTCGGGATAGAACACAACAACAATGTAAATGTCAGCCTCATAATAAATGTGCCACAAAAATCAGGTACAGGTCCCTATGACCCCCAAGGATCCACTCTCAGCACGACACAGTACTTGTGATAAACATAGAGTAACCGTGATTATGAGAGACATCCTAAGACAACTGAAGAACGGTGTCTAAACAAACAGAGATGTTCCAAAATTTGTCCATATAGCAGCAAGGAGTTAAACACCCTCAGTTTTTGTTTTACTTCTCTTTTTTAACCAAGACAAAATAATATTAAATAAACGTAAAGTTTACGTATTACATATTGCTAGAACATAAAGAGAAAAACTACAAGACTTTAAAAAATGAGGAAAAGTGATAGTAAGTGAAAGAAAAATATAAAGCCAGAATATCTTGACTGGTGATGGTTAATGAATGAGACAATTAAGCTAATAGAGGAATGAAGTATTTATTGACACAGTAAATAGTGAGAGTCGGCTTGAATTCAGCTTTTTTTAAACTGGAGTTATGAATCTAAAATAATAAAGCCCTTACTTGGAAAGGAAAGAAAAACTATTGTTATTTAGTTTCTGTATAAGATTTTTTTTTGGTAGAGCATCCAATATTTTAAGGTAAGTTATCTTTCAAGCACATTAACAACTCTAAACTAAACCAGATACTATTAAGTCCTCCAATTAAGGGTAAATTAGAACCCCTATGACAGATGATACCATGACAATAATGTTTATTCAAATTTGTATACTTGTAGAGAATAATACCTTAGCCTTCATTATTCAAAGAAGTCAGATAATCAAACAAAGAAATCAAATACCAATCTCTAATAACAACAAGTAAGTTATTGAAGGCCAAAGTTAAGAAGGATGCCTAACTTATTGAATGATGGTCAAAAGAGAAACACATCCTCAATATCAATATTGAAGAATTTCATTACGTTTCCTTCACACAACTCTAGGGAAGAGAAACCATCAGAATAAAGCTAATCATGGGTCGCTTTAACCATCCCTTAAGATCATCAAAGTTCAGAAAAGGAATCCTGATGAGCAAGCATCCAAACCAAATGGACCTAGCCAATGGACATGAAATGAACAAATGATCAAAGAGTTTCTTATGTGTCGCATTCAGATAAACACAAGTTAGGCCAATAAGATCATATTAGCTGAAAATTAAAAGATTTAATTAAACTTATCATATTGAGATAAAGTCATAATTTGATCCACAAGTATGGAAATTCTCTCCTTAACACCTCACTCTCCATGACACCTCCCTTACACCCCTCTCCTACACACCACATTAGTTGAGAGATCTCACCTCCTATTCCCCCCCTTCATAAAGGATAGGGTGACAAAGATCCCTCCTTATCAAGGAGAGGATCTTTTGTCTTATTTGTTTATGTTTAAAACGGAAGTCATATAGTACATTTCTCCCCAAATATAAATAAAAAAGGAGAAGAATGTGATAAAATTGTCCCCATTCACATTTTTATCACTTTTAATTTATTGAGTTTATTCATATTAAAAATACTTACAAATATAATAAAGAGAATGACATATAAATACCCTTTAAATTTCAAAATTTCAAATACGCTTTACTGCCTATAAGAATAACGAAACTAAATAAACTTATATCATCATTAACAATTCCAACTTTTAAAAAAATCACTAATTTAGAATTTTAAAATTCAAAAAGTTTTTACATGACTTCCTCTCAATATAACAAGTTCAATTAAATCTCTTAATTTTCAGCTAATTTGACGTTGTTGGCCTAAACTTGTGAGTACTAAACCGCTTGTATTGGCCGAAAAACTGTTTAGTCACAGCATCTAAAATCATTTCAAAACAATTATATGGTTGTTTGGGATCACGTTAGAGTAAATATTTTATTTACACAAATCGAAGCTGTTCAGCTGTTGTTTTTTAATGCTCCATTCGCTCAATATCCCAAACAAGCACTATAACATACAACACAAAAAGTTCAAATGAAAGCAACTACAAGTACTCTTCCGCTCACAAAAAGACAATAAGGTCATTCTCCAAAGCAGCAATGGAGAAAGACAATAATGTCGTTCTGCATTGCATGTGCCAGACGAGCGTGTCATGGTCCCGTAAGTTTAAAGACTTGGGTGCCACGCCATGGCTGCCACGTCACAGTACTCCAAAGCTGATAAAAAATTAGAACAAAAATTACATGGAACTTAAGATATAAATATTTTTTTCCTGCCCCAGGAATAATGCTGTAAAAGAAGACACTTATTTGTGTGGTATCAATACTCAGCAATGCTAACACAGATCACTGCAGAATTAAGAAGGTTAAACCCTCACTACATATCTCTGTCTTCATCCAAAATTAAGTCAGCCAGAATATATAATTCCAACATCAAAAGCTTCACTTGCCATAGGATCATGGAAGTTCAAAAGAGCTTTCCCTGGACACTAATCAATATCAACTTATTTGAATATGAGTGCATCACGTCCTGGCCCAATACCAATGTAGTGAATAGGCACGCCAACAAGTTCTTCTACCCTTTCCACATAATTGCGAGCAGCTTTAGGAAGGTCAGAGTAGTTTCTAATGCCAGAAATATCACTCTTCCATCCAGGAAGCGATTCATATTCCACCTAAAAAAATCCCATAACATACTGGTAAGAAAATACTTAATTCCCAAGTTGAACTCATTATTTCAACTTTTGCGTTTAGAATAGTGATAAAATCAAATAAAAAACACAGTCCTGTGAGCTACGGAAATGAACATGGAAATTTTACCTGCACTTGCTCAAGAACAGAGAGGTCTGAAGGAAATGATTTGATTGGTGTACCATCAACATGTTTATAAGAAACTCCCAACTTGATTTCGGCAAGATCAGATAAAACATCAAGCTTGGTGAGATTTAGCGATGAGAAACCATTAATCCGGCAGCTATATTTTAATGCAACTATGTCCAACCAACCACACCGTCGTGGGCGGCCAGTTGTGGTTCCATACTCATGCCCAGCAGATCTAAGGAGATCACCCTCTTGACCAAAGAGTTCTGTTGGAAAAGGACCAGAACCTACTCTAGTTGTGTATGCTTTTACCTGCATATACAAAAATAAAATTAAGAAACCATTATACCCATGCCAAGTTTGTTTAAATGATAAGGAACAAAACAACACCAAGTTTCTCAACTATAAATGCCTTTTAAAATATAGCATAAAATGATAAAAACTAAAAAGAATCACACGTTTCTCACTTGTCAACATTACTGAATAGAAAGGAATGATAAATATGTATATGCATACATACCACTCCAATTAAATCACCAACAACTCTCGGAGAAATACCAAGACCGGTGCAGATTCCACCTGCAGAGGGACTAGATGAAGTCACAAAGGGATAAGTACCAAAATCAATGTCCAACATGGTTGCTTGACCTCCTTCAACCAAAATATTCTTCTTTTGTGAGATAGCTTCATTCATGACATACACAGTATCAGCAATAAAGGGTTCCAGTCTCTCCGCGTATCTCTTGTACTTTTCAACTTCCTTTCTAAGCATGTCCAGACTATAGTTGAATTCCTTGAATCTTGATGCAGCATCCAATAAAAGATCGTCAAATTTCATAGGAAACGTATCCATGTGTCTCAAATCACCAACTCTAATGCCATTACGGATAACCTTGCTGGAATAGCAGGGTCCAATTCCTCTCTTGGTAGTACCAATAAAAGATTTAACAAGCTCAGCTTCTCTCAGTCCGTCCACTTCTTGGTGGAAATCAAAAAGTAGGTGGGCACGATCGGATATCAAAATCCTTCCTTTGCAAGAGACTCCACTTGACTCGAGCCCATCAATTTCTTTGAAAAGCCCGGGCAAATGCACCACAACCCCATTCCCAATAACGCATAGAGTATCCTCGTTGAGGATACCGGAAGGAACAAGATGAAGAGCAAACTTTTTCCCTTCTGCATTATAAATGGTGTGCCCAGCATTAGACCCACCCTGATTACATATGAAAGAGGAGAATTATCAGTACAATATATACGCACAATCATAAGACAGGAATATGAGAACGGAAGCTAGTAAGAGATCAAACACAGACACATGGTTGAGAGCCAATGGAAAATATCACAAGCATGAGGTCTTGCAAGCAAATCCCTCCATCAACATGTTCCCAAATCGACCAACTTGCAACACCTCGATAATTCATAAAACTCACAAGAATGCATTAACTTGTAAAAGGATAGACCCCCCACGGAATGGAACCCAACCCCTTACTTATTTGTAAAGCAAAACTCGCAATACACAATACTAATTCCAGTAAACAACATAGGGGACAAAGTATGAAACTTTATAGCAGAACTACCGTCAGTAGGTTGTAAAACTAAACCTGGCAGCGAGCAACGATGTCGAAGTGGTGGGCTAAGATATCAACAAGTTTCCCTTTGCCTTCATCGCCCCACTGGCAGCCCAAAACACCCGATACCTGACTCAGGGACCCGATTCGACCAGCAGCGTCAATGGTGGAGGGATCAGACACGCTATGGTTGGAAGTAGAGGAAACGGCAGGCTTCGCAGAGCAAAAGACGACGCTTTGGGAAGGAAGAAGAGGTCTGCCATGGACTGTAAGCCCCGGGCGAGGCGTGAAGAAGGAATGGGAGTGAAAGGCGAGAGATGAGGGGCTCATTGCGGCCACTTGAGGCAGATATGACAGACACTGGAATCACAGTTAGGTTGGGGCTTTAAGAAAGGGCAAGTCAAAAAACGCAGAGAAGGCAAGGCCTTGTGTTAGATTCTGTTACCATAAGGCCTGCGATTTACAAGTTTAGAAGAAGGCAGGTAGAGTCGTGAAGAGACCGACGATGTTTTAAAATTGATTCCATTAACGCGTGTTGTTTGCAAGATATGAATTTTTAATCTGTAAAACCATTTTTTTTTACAATTTTTCCTAACATGTTGTGGCATATTTTAGATTAAAAATATTTATATTTCTTTAAATACAATTTTAGCTTCAACAATTTTAGATTAAAAGATAATTTTATAAATGTAAGTATTGTCCATTTTAATATAAATAGTTTTTGTATTGGGTTTCTCACATTATCCTTTTTTTCATTTTCTTTTTATAATTTCATAAGTAACGTTAGATTAAAATAATAAATAGTTCATATTTAACTTTTATTTTTTTTTTCACCATAACTCTTGATCTTACCTTTTTTTTTTTAATAACCTTCCTAATCCTGTTACGAGGATATTAGAGCAACAAAATCCATTGTTTAAGACTTTATGACTCGTGTTCAGGCCAAAAAAAAGACTTTATGACTCGTGCTTTAATCATTATATGAACATTTTATATAATAAAATTGTACTCATTTTTATTTGGTCAGATTCCATTGATTTTAAGATGGAATCCGGTTCCATCTAAATGCCTCTCCTTCCGGAAAGAAAAATTGAATGAGAAGGCTGTGACCATTGCCTCAGTCGCTTTTTACTTTCCAACTGCTTCTGCGTCCGTCCAATCGAGTGGAATAGGATTTGGGAGAAAACACCGTTCTTACACAATTGCTCTCGTATATTTTTTATGAGCGACTATCTTTATTACCGAGTAAATAGATGATACATCATACATGGATTTTGAAGTTTTGATTAAAGATTGTCAGTAATTTTAAAAAAGTAAGATTGGGTAAAAGTAAGATTGAGTAATTTGATTTGTCTTTTTTTTTTCGATAAGAATTTGATTTGTCTTTTAAATAAAGATTGAATAAGTATTTATTTATGTAAAAGTAAAACTTATTTAATTAAAATTCTGTAAAATTAACTTTTGATGAGAAATGATTGAAAAGGGCATAAATCATATTATATAGATGACACATATATCTAAACATATTGTAATATTTATACTGCCTCTGGTCCTAATTATAAAATCCAGTTGACTCTTTTGACTTTCTTAATCTCTTTAAAAAAATCAATTGGTTTTTATAAATAGAACTGGAGGGGGTCTTATTACATGCACATATAATGTAATATATTACCTTTGGTCCTAATTATAAGACTCCATTGACTCTTTTAACTTTTTAATCTCTCTAAAAAAAAATCAATTGGGTCTTATAATTAGAATTGGTAGGAGTCTTATTACATGTAAATATAGTGTGATATTTATGCTACATTTGATCTAATTATAAGACTCAATTAAAATTTTTAAGAGAAGCGAAGGAAGCAAAATATGTTATTTAATTATATGATATGTTGTGTTTTATGATTATATATTAATTCAATAATTCATCAGCCAAAAAAATTTGAAAAAAAAAACGATAAGTTTTAATACTTTATAATAAGTAGCTTTTTTAGAATTCTTTAAAAAAGTTAATTGGGTCTTATAATTATAAATAAAAAAAAGTAAGGCTTTGTAGCCGGCCCCACCTAGTGGCGTCGTGCGATCCATGTAGCCGACCCCACCTAATGGGATTAAGGCTTTGTTGTTGTTGTATATCCTTTTCAAAAAAAAAAAAAAAAGTGAACAGTGCAATATAAACAGTGAATTTAAGGGAAAAGTATGAAATTATTACTATGGGAATCGTCACTGTTCACAAACTATTCACAATTGAACAAATAGTTGAACCAAACATAGTTTTTTTTTTCCTTCACTTTTGCTTCTGCAAAAGTAACAGCATGTGCGATTGGGCTCCCAATCGGGCTCCCAGAGAGATGGCCAAGTCCAATAAAAGAAAACGGCAAACAAAAGACATAACTCAAATAAACAAAAAGGCAACTATAAGTTTAAAAATGAAACCATAGCGTAAGGCCCATTACACAAAAGAACACCTCCTTTTTTTTTTTTAATCCAACTACACAAAAGAACACCAATCAATCACCAATATATTATTACACAGTTATACATTACTATAGGTGGTTTGAAATTTTTTGTTTGAATTGCTCTTCAATCAAATGAATGTTCCTGTAAATAATTAAATTTTTCATGTCACGAGTCATATACATCAATATCAACAGTCAATTAATAATATCTATGGGTGTGTTTGGCATAGTGATTTGGCCACGATTGAGAGTCAAATTGTCAGATTGGGATTGTTGACTGAATTTTTATATTTGGATCATAGTTCACACAAATTGTACTCAAGAGCAATCCTGGGCGTTTTACAGAAGCATCTTTTTATTGTTTTTTCCCCGCTTGAGGGGTAAGGTGATGGGAGGGTGTTAATAAGATGGTTCCCACGACTCTTATTAAATACGCACAAGCTTTTTACCACTCTCAGTTTCCTTTGACCCTTGTTACATACTTAACTTTTTTTTTAGCTTTGTGAAAAGTCAGTTCCCTTATTTTTGTCATAAAAATTAACTATATCTTATAATTAGAATTGGAGGTAATATAAATATCATATTATATTTACATATAACAAGACTCCCTCTTGTCCTAATTATAAGATCAGTTGGTTTTTTTTTTTTTTGAGAGATTAAAGAAGCCAAAAAAGTTAACTAGGTTTCATAATTAGGACCAGAAGTGGTATAAATATCATACTATATTTACATGTAATAATACCCCTCCATTAAGACCTAGTTTGCTTTTTTTTTCATCTTTCTTTATATGCATTTTTTTCATTTAACAATGTAATTAGTTATATACTTTTTAAGGTTTTTTATTTGTTTACTTTTATGAAAATTTATTTTCTTTTTTATGCTATAATTTTTAAATATCACAAATATGCACGCGCACGCGATTTATATAATATGATTCATACTCTTTGCAATTATTTTCCATCAAAAGTCACTTTTAAAAAATTTCAACCAAATAAGTTTTATTTTTTGTATAAGTAGCTTATAAGTAATTTCAGCAATTTTTATTCCAAACATAAACTAGATTAGTCAATCTTACTTTTCTAAAAGTCACGATTACAATCTTTACCTAAATCTTAATTTTATTTGATATTTGTGAAAGCCAATTGATGCTTAATGGGTGAATTTGTCATTTGCTAATGCCATGGGTTATATTCAAGGGAAAATGTCACTTAACTACCTCCTTAAATTCAAAAACCCCAAAAAGTCTATTAACATTTCAAAATAACATTAAGGTACTATGGATCAAATTGAATTTTTTAAATTTGCTGACGTGAACAGTAGTGGAATTCACAAGTCCTGCTGATCACCCTCTCTCCCCTCAAAATTCGTTAACGTGAACAGTAGTGAAAATTTACAAATTAAGTAATAGAATTTGCAAGTCGAGTAATGGGATTCACAAGTCCATTTGCTCTCCCCCCTCTATTAGTACTGTTCATCTGACACTAACTGACACATAATGACAGAGGAGAGAAGGGAATCTGCCCGTGACGTGAATAGTTTTGGATTTTCACAAATTAAGTAATGGGATTCACGAGTCGAGTAATGGAATTCGTCAGTTTGTGCTTATCACTATTCATGTTAGCAAATTTAAAAAAACTGAATTAGTTCATGGTACCTTAGTGTCTTTTTAAAATGTTAACAAAATTTTTACGGTTTTGCAATTTAACAAGGTATTTTAGTGAAATTTTCCCTATATTCAATGTTTTTGGAAGAAATATTGTCACATTTAATAATTGTTTGCAGTTTATCATGCATTGTTTATCTGTCATTATCTTAATGAAGTGAGTGACGTTTAATTTATTTTGTAATTTTGAGTTGTTCCCCATTTCACTCTAGTTATATTTATAAACCCATTTTGAAAAAAAAATTGTCTTTATTATAACCTAAGATTCATTATACTAAATAATGGTGTTACAATTCTGCCCCTGTTTAAAATATAAAGAGAAGGAGGAGGTGAAAATGTGAAATGGGGGCATGTTTGAAAAAATCTATCAATCTAGCCTATATTTATTGATTTAATTAACTTTCCTCAATAAGTGAGAATCATATAATGTTAACTTATAAATAGAAGGGAAAAAAAAAATTAAATACCTTATAAACATTAAAAACCTTCCCCACCTAGTGGGATTAATGTTTTGTTATTGTTGTTGTATAAACATTAAAAACCTTGAAAGATAACTTAAATTTTCTAAATGACAAATGAGGGGTTCTGACCAAAACTCAACAGAGAGGACTATAACTGATCAGATAATTACTAAAACAAAATTACTAAAACTGAATAGAGAATAACTAAAACTCAATAGAAAATTACTAAAACTGACAAATTTTCTGTCTCTCATTTGTCATTTACCAAATTTGAATCATCTTTTAAGGTTTTTAATATTTATGGGGTACTTGTTTGTCTTTTCCCTAAATAGAAATAGCGTGGTATGGTAAACATGTACGATATACTACCTCCGTTTCTAATTATAAGACCCCATTGATTTTTTTGGAGAATCCTATGAAAATCTTAAGAAAGCTAATTGTATTATTTTAAGACATTAAAATTTATTGTTTTTCTTCAATTTATGTTGTTTGACTTATGAACTAATAATTAATATAATAAAACACAATATATGATATGATTAAGTAATGTTGTGATGGCTTAACACAATATAATAAAACACAATATGATATGATATTTCTTAACATTCTCAAAAAAAATTAAATAAGTCCTATAATTAAAATCAGAGGGAGAATCATTTATTTTTTTTAAGCCACCGTTACATTGAAAAATGAAGTGATGGCTTAGAGTTGTTTGTAATTTTGAAATGTTTCCGAATTTGGGTGAGATATCAATTACATTAAATGTTGTTGAGAAAAAATGTTATGCCATTTAATAACTGCTTACAGTCTAGCATTTATTGTTTAGCCACCATTATACGTATTTAAAACTGAAGTGAATGACTTTGATTTGTTTGAAATTTTGAACTCCTTCCGAACTTCCCCTACAATGAAATTGGGTGCAATATCCTGGCAAAAAAGAAAAGAAAAAAATTGGGTGCGATATCAATTATATTAAATGTTTTTTTAAAAAAATGGAATGCTATTTATTAGAGCCGGTAAAATAAATTAGGTCCGTCATTAGCCCGCCAAAATAGGAGAATTCGGGCTGGCTAAATGCCAACCTGCCAAAGAAGCGGGCTAGCCCGTTTAGCCCACGAGCTGGGGCGAGCTGGCCTGCCGTCTAATTTTTTTTTTTATTCTTACAATTTAAACTCAACTTATTTGATTCAAATACTCTTTTCCACTTATTTTTAATGCTGCGTTTAACAATTTTCTCTTACTTTTTATGTGATATTATTATTATTTTTATATTATATTTATTTAATTTACCATTATTAAATTCAAGAGAAAGAAATTTACATATTTTTGTGATATGAATGATAAAAAAATGAAAGTGAAAATGCAAAATGATTGCATAATACAAATGTATAAAATAAATAAAATATGATATAAGTGGGTGAAAGAAAAAGGAAGTGGAAAGAAAAAGGAATAATAAATATTAAAAAATTTAAAAAATAATTTTAGGTGGGCTCACAACTTGGGCTAGCCTGAATTCTTAGTATTACCATTTACTATTATTTACCGTCTATCATTTATTATTTAGCCACCATTATATTGAAAAATGAAATGAGTGATTTTAATTAGTTACTAATTTTGAAATACTTCCCATACAGTGAATTTGGTGTGGGATATCAATTGTATTCAATGATTTTAAAAAAACTATTCCATTTAATAATTGTTTACAATTTATTCAGCCACCATTTTCTTGAAAAATAAAGTGAATGACTTAGATTTGTTTGTAACTTTGAATGATTTTGATTTGTTAAGCCGCCATTTTTCTGCTAGCGTGTCAAGAGATCGTTAGCTCCTAGAAAAATGTCGAGAGATACTTAGCTTCTACTATCTCTATTTTTATTTATAAGACCGAGTTAATTTTTTTAAAGAATTTTAAAAAAAAATTTAAAAAACTAATTACATTACTTTAAGACATTAGAATTTATCGTTTTTATTTAAATTATATTGTTTGACTTATTAACTAATATATAATGTAATAAAATATGATATATGACATGATTAAGTAATGTAATTAATTTTCTTATAAGTTTTTTAGAATTCTCTAAAAAAGTCAACTGAATTTTATAAATAGAAATAAAGAGAGTACAATGTAAGTGAATGGCACAACGCCATGTGCACTGAACTGTAGATGTTAAGAGATCATTAGCTCCTAAAAAATGAAGTGAATAACTTTGATTTGTTTAGCCACCGTTTAAACTATTCCTGTAGAATGAATTTGGGGTAAAATATCAATATATTCAATGTTTTTGGCAAAAAAAGGTTATGCCATTTAATAAGTATTTACTCCCTTCGGTCTTAAATATAAGACCTATTTTTATATCATAAAAATTGGTCTTATATTTAATACCGGAAGGAGTACGAAATATCATTTATTGTTTAGCCATAATTATATTAGAAAATAGGGCGAATAACTTTGATTTGTTTGTAAAATACTCTAACCTCTTTTATACTTTGCATTAATTATATGGATATTTCTCTTCTTTAAAAACATATACTTAGATTTAAACCTTTAGTTCTGTTAATATATTTTTTTAATTAAAAATTACATTAAAATAAATTTTATTTGCTAATTTATCCTTCATCATTACTGATGTCGTAATTTTGACTAAACTTTTTAAAATAATTTAAGATTTTTTTTCTTTTATTAATTTATTTTTTACTTATTAGTTGCATGTTAAAATTTTCCTAGATGAATACTTAAATAAAGGCATTTATAAATGTTTGGGTAAAAATGCATTAAGAAATTTAAAATTTAAAATTAATATATGTTATACAATATCTCAAATTTACATTATTAATAAAAATAGTAAATAAAAATATAGCTTTGAAATATGTTTTCAACCATGATGTCATAGGAAAAAAAGAAAAGAAAGAAATATGTTTTTTAAATTAATACAAAATACATAAGTTTCAACAAATATGAAAACGAGTTTAAAATTTTACAATATAATAAAATTAATAAATTCTATTTTATATTAAAACCTTGAACAAATATGTATTAGAATTATTTTTTGTATTAAAAAAATTTATGCAAATATAAAAATTTATTCATTTGTTGAAAGATGAGTATTTCGGTCACAATAAATATTTAATAGTCAAACTTAACGATCAACTATCAATTTGGTGGATGGAAATGGAATGTCAAATATGTAAATGAGGCTTCTATAACATGTGTTTTAATTTTAAATGAGGTTTATATATGTTTTCAAAATAGAGTAAAAGTTTGTGTGATTTAGGTAAAATATAAAGGTAATCAATACATTTAACTATTATATTTAATGTTTATAAATATAAAATGTTTTTTTTATATATATAGAAAGGCAAGTGTTACCACTTGAAGTTTACAAGACGGTAAATCCGTGGGTATCTCTAGTACAAGAGCTAAATAGATCTAATATTAGTTTAGGTCGGCTAACATTAGATCCGAACAAGGAGGTAGAGGGTGGGTCATTAAGATCAACTCCATGTTCGTGTGATGAGCCATATTGGCAAAAAAACCAGCACATTTCATTGCCTCTCTACGAGTATAGATAATCTGTAGATCCCGGTTGAAAAAAATTAGCGATCTCGCTTGGTCAATTTCATATTGGAGGGGATGGCCTGTTCCCCCTTGCACCATTAAGGTATGTATTGCATCCGTAAAGTCAGAGTATAGCCTAATCTTGGTGAGCCCCTTCTGCTTGCAAATTGTTAGTCCCGCATAAATTGCAAGAATTTCTGCCATAGTAGAAGAGCAAATGCCTAAGTTTTGAACGAAACAACTATGCCAACACCCAATGTGATCACGGATGATGCCACCTGTTGCCGCTCTCCAATTTGTCTTGACAGAGCCATCAACGTCGATCCTTATGTAGCCTTCGGGTGGAGAATGCCATCTTTCTTATATTTTGCTTGAAATATCAAAGACTCTGTGTTAGAGCTTTTCTTCTTCCACTTCTTCCAAAATCCGTGGGTATCATTGGTTTATAAAAAATGTTATACCATTTAAGCGGGAATTTTTTTAAAAAGAGAACCGTTGAACTATTTAAATTCTAAATTAGGTAATTAAATTTAATAAACTATAAATTATGCAGTACATGTTAGAATTCAATAATTTTACTTTACCGCTGCTCATTTATTTCAATTCTATCACTCATCCATCTTTATTAATTACTATTTTAATTTTTCTGCACAAATAGTCAAATGCGGACTCATCAATTACTTTATATCCTCAGCAACTACTTGTTGTTAGACCACTTCTTCCCTCTCTTCCCTACCACCACCACCTCCCTCCCTCCCTCCCTCCCTCTCTCTCTCTCTCTCTCTCTCTCTCTCCCTCTCCCTCCTCCTCTTCAATCATTTTTCACCAAGTCCGCGCATATTCAATTTCTCAATTCCGCAATAGGTATGAAGGACAATTGCGATGAAGAGGCCATTCCTCCTGTTCCACATCCTCAACCTCAACCGGCTGACAACCAGCCCAAAAGCTTCCATTATTACCGGAGTTGTCGTTTTCTCTCAGAGTCTTCATTGCTAATGCATACATGGGTCGATCTCAGTGGAACTCCCCTACTTTCACCTATATATTGATTTACTGAAGGAAGGGAGATGGAAGAAATGGTAGTAACATCGATGCATAAAGTCTGTGATTTAATCAATGAACATCAAACGCATAATTAAATAGGAATAGATACTAGAACAACTGATATACCTAGTAGAAATTTGTCCATTTTTGCTCCTTATAAAGATTGCTGTCAAATGGAGAGCGTCCATACAGTTCCAAGCAAATAAAACTAGAAAAGAAGAATAATAACAATAAAGGGCGCACACAAAGGAAGGGTAAAATACCAGAAGAATCAAAGAGGAGAGAACTCTAGATCTTGGGGTGCCGACACTCATTATGTCATTGTAATCGCTTTTCACAGCTGTCAGCACTTGAAAGCTTCCTTCTTCCTTTGATTCGATGTCTTGGGCAGGAATGGACGTGGAAGAGAACTCAACATTGGGCTTAACTTGGTGATTGGTGACTACAGAATAAAGTGGAACAATATAGAGAGTGAAGTTTGATGGAGTAACGGAGTTGAATTGTATAAATAGTAAATAAAGATGGATGAGTAATATAATTGAAATTAAACGGGGATAGCAACGTAAAATCATTGAATTCTAAAATTTTATTTTATGAGATCCAACCTTAATTAGAATTTGGTGAATTTAATGACCTAATTCAAAATTTGAATAGTCCGACAATCTTTTTTTTTTTTTAGAGATTTTCCAATATAAGAACCGTTTACAGCTTATCATTTATTGTTTAGCCATATATTGGAAAATGAAGTGAATGACTTTGATTTGTCTGAAATTTTTAACTGCTTCCCATAAAATAAATTTGGGTGGAATGTCAGTTATATTCAATGTTTTTGAAAAAAAAAAGTCATGTCATCTAATAAATGTTTACAATTTATCATTTTTATGTTTAGGGACCATTTTCTTGAAAAATGAAGTGGATGACCTAGATTTATTTGTATTTTAAACTATTCCGAACAATAAATGTGGGTAGGATATCAACGATTTATCACTTATTGTTTAACTACCATTTTCTTGAAAAATAAAGTGAATGACTTAGATTTAATTGTAATTTTTGAGTGGGATATCAATTTTATTCAATTGTTTTTGAAAATTGTTATGCCTTTTAATAATCATTTACAAATTTACCACTTACTAGTTATTGGGCCATTGCTCCCTCTATTCGAAAATATAAGAGATAACCACTACCCTTACTTCGTTTCAAAATATTAGAGATATTTAAATAATATATTTTATTTTATTTTTTAATTTTTCCTTTATTCAATATTCATCTGGTCCAATATATAGGTAAGAGAGAAAAGAAATTTTTTTGTCCTGTTTATTAAGCACTTCATTAAAGTTTTAATGTGAATGTACAATTTTTAACCTTAACTTATTATTATGTTGACTTTGTTTTCATTTAGTATTATGTATATTAAATGAGGGTAGAGTTGAAAAATAGTTGAATTTTATGGCAAAGTTAATTAGATTTAAAACTTTCCTTAATCTGTGTGAAAAATGTTGGAAGTGCTTTATATACAGGACTAGACGAGTATCAATGTATTAATGCTTGTGTTGACTATAAAAATCATCATTCTCAAAGGGAAAATAGAGGGGAAGGGGGAGGGAAAATAATAGACTTTAATAAGAATATCATCTCTCTTATTCCATACATTCTCATTAATAAAGGTATTTTAATAAAAATGAATAACAATTTTGACATGTTTATTGTTCTCAGCCACTATTTCAAACCACAAGATTTGATTAAATGTCTCTTATAATTTAAAATAGGGGAGTACTATTATTTAGTCACTATTATCATAAAATAAGAAATGATTAAATAGCAAACTATATTCGCATTAGATATTGAGTTTAACACTTTCTTCTTCTTCTTTTTTAAGGAAAAAAAAAAGAAAAATCCCTAAAAAATACTATCAAAATATATAAAGGACAATTCAGTGTCGCGAAATCTGCAAATTTCAAATCAGTCATTTAAAGGAATATGTAATCTCTGAATCTTGAAATTTTGTGAAATTATATAAATGTCTTTAGATTTTCACAATAAAAGTATCTCAATTCACAACAACTCACAGCTTGAATACATATTACTTAAATGCCTCTATTGTTATAAATTGATATACTCAATTAATATACTATTATTGTAAAAATTCAAGGGCATTTACGTGATTTCACAAAATTTCAAGATTTAAAAATTCCAGATTCCTCCATAATGACTTATTTAAAATTTGCAAATTTCACAATACTAAATTGTCCTTTATATATTTCGATGACTTTTTTTAGGATTTTCTCAAAAAAATAGGAGTATCCCTTTTAATTTGTTTTTGGGAGAATTATAGAAAAAGACATTGGAAATAGAGAAATCTAAATTCAGTACAGTGAAATCGGAAAATCCCAAATCAGTATTTTTGTACTTTTTTAGGTAATTATGAAAATGCCATTGAATTTTTTACAACACCAGTTTCGTAATTCACAACACAAGTATCTAAATTAACAACACCAGATACTACGTATTTACACTGTAAGTTGTTTGTGCTGATATTGTCATATCGTGAATTACGAAACTCGTGTTATAAAAAATTCAGTAGCATTTTCATAATTACAAAAAAAAAGTATAAAACAGACTTATTTAAAATTTTTTGATTTTACTATATCGAATTGGGATTTCCCTATTTTATTTATATTTTTTTAAAATTTTCCATTTTTTTGGTTTAAGAAATAAGTCGACTCTTCTGATTTCTGAGGCATTCATTAGTTGGCCTATCAACCAGTACACCCTTTGTTCATTTATTAATGAGCCCATCAACCATATCTTTTGATTGATTGATGTTTGTCTGTTTGAATTAGCTTTTGAGAATAGTTTTTACAGATTTTAAAATAAGTATGTGAGAAGAATTTTGTGTTAACTTATGCAAACTTAAGTTTTAAAATTGAAAACAAACAGACTAAGAAAGTTTATTCCCCAAGTTTCCTCCCCCTTCCAACTCCCATTAATATCTCTCCTTAACTCATCCTCTCTGTCATTTTAAACAATTTCATGTGACTTACGGGGGATTTTTTTTTAACCTGAATGCGTTTTAACTAAACACTTCTGGCCAAAAACATTGAACCAATGAAATAATATATAGTATTGCTTTATTTTGACCTCAATTATTTTGAAAATTCCATGTAATCAATGAAATAATATACTCCTTTGGTTTTTAATGTAACATATTTATAGAGATAATTTTAGTTCTAAATATAAGATATAATTTTTATATTTATTAATCTTTTTATATCATATCCTTATTGATAGTTCTTTGATAGTAATCAAGGGAAAAATGAAATTTGAGAATTAAGAAAGATAATTAACATATTTTAAAATACATTATATTGACCAACTAAACTAATTAATTTAATTTAATTTAATTAAATTAACATATATTATATTAAGGATATGAGTTTTTTTATTGGGAAAATTCCATTTTAATATGTTCTGAAATTGCAAAATCCAAAAAAAATCTATTAACAGACACTAAGGTATCATGAACCAAATTGAATTTTTTAAATTGGTTAATGTGAATAATAACGGGATTTGAAAATCTCGTAATGGGATTTACAAGTCTCTTATTGATCATTATCTGCCCCCCACTGTCAGCAATATTTATCTAACATTGATATTGACTGACGCAGAGTGACAGAGAATAGAGGGATGTTTGTCATTGATGTGAACAGTGGGATTCACAAGTATGTGCTTACCACTGTTCACATCAGCCCATTTGAAAAACTCAATTTGGTCCATGGTACCTTAGTATCTTTTTAAAATGTTAACAGATTTTTTTTAAGTTTTACAATTTCAAAAGGTATTTAATTAGAATTTTCCTTGTTCATTCCATTTTAATATTTCATCCGATCGGACTCAATGCAGCATAATAATGTGTGTATTTGCAAAAGCAGCATATGGGGTGCTTTTGATTCGATTCAAATGGCACCTTTAGGGCTTTTTCTTTTTTTATTTCATATTATTATTTACTCCATCTACTTTTAATTATAAGACCTAATTGATTTTTTTTAAAGAGATTAAAATGAAATCAAAAGAATGAACTAGATCTTATAATTAAGACTGAAGGTAGTATAAATATCATACATCCTTTATATGTAATAAGACTCTCTTAGGTCCCAATTATAAGACCTAGTTAAATTTTTTTGGAGATATCACGGAAGCCAAAATAATCAATTATATCTTATACTTAATACCGGAGGTAGTATAAATATTATATTATATTTATATATAATAAGACTCCCTTCATTTCTAATTATAAGACCCAATTGATTTTTTTGGAGAGATTAAGGAAGTTAAAAGAGTCAACTAGGTCGTAAGAATATTAGGACCAAAGGTAGTATAAATATCATACTATATTCGCATGTAATAAGACTCCCTCAATTTCTAATTATAAGACCCAGTTGATTTTTTTTGGAGAGATTAAGGAAGCTAAAAGAGTCAACTAGGTCTTATAATTAAGACCAGAGGTAGTATAAATATGTGTGTGTGTGTGTTTGTTTGTGTGTAATTTATATAATATGATTCATGCCATTTTCAGTCATTTCTCATCAAAAGTAACTTTTACAAAATTTCAACTAAACAAGTTTTACTTTTGTATAAGTAACTTTTGTCATATTTATTCCAAACACAAATTAAATTACACAATCTTACTTTTACTCAATCTTATTTTTTTAAAAGTACCGATTGCAATCTTTAATTCAAACACACTTTATATTAGTACCTTACACAACACCTTCACAAAGTAATCCTACAACGAAATTTGAATGTTTTAAGTGCTAATGCAAAGTTTGTGACGAAAACTATTGAGTTCTTTTTTTGTGTATACTCTGTAAGCCTTTCCAGTGGGTGGGTAACTAGGCAATATTCCTTCTTGACTTCTAGCATAAGCTTTTTTATGATTGTTCCTTTCCATTGTTGTGAATTAAACATTTGGGGCCGAATGATTTGAAATATCTGATGTTGTTTTTCCTTTCTTTCTATAATTCATAGGGAGTTTTCTTCTCCATATATGTCTAAAATGTAGCATGATGTGTTAACAATTTCTTCGCAATTTAGGTACGTTTCTCTCAACTTTTTTCTTTACTTAATCTTCTATTAGAATTCTTGTCATAGTTTTATAATATGCTAAAAACGAACTTTTGTTACCCTAGTAAATAGTTTTCCCCTTCATCAGTCTGAACTGACGAATGGTATATATATATATACAGTGTATAACATAGTGGTAACAAATTGACTCTTTTTAGTGAGATTATGGCAGTTAACTTTTAAACAGATATATAATCAGGTTTTGTTTGGTTTTACCTACTCTATGACTATAATATATGTTAACATCTGCCTCCTTTTACACAAACACACACACACAAACCCTTCCCAATATGCCTTTAAATCCATCAACCTAGAACTCTATTATCTAGTGCCTCTCCAACACCCCCCAACAAACTTCAATCATACTTTGCTTGTTTGTTTGTTTGTTTTTTTTTTGGTTTCTTTGATACCAGACGGTACCATGCCTTGCTATTTTCTTTTTATTTTTTGAATGTGGAAGGGTTTAGAATATAACATGGCAATTGGCGAGACACAAGAAGAAAAACAAGTGGGGGATTAAAATAATATATTTCATAAGGATATTTTTGTCATTTTACATCAACTTATACTAAATTATATATATCAAAGATATATTTTTATAAAGTCATATTAAACATGCTCACCATAAGTGAATTCAAAAGTGTATTTTCTGTGAGTAGATAACTGCATAACTGTTTCTAAAGTATAATTAGAGAAAAAGAACTTCGAATAATTACAAAAGAAATAAAAGGTGAACCTGTAAATTAAAAATCAACATAGCTTTAGCTAGGAAAAGGAAAACGAAGACAAATAAATTGTGAAAATTGATGGTTTATTAAGATCAATAACAGGTGAAGGAAATGCTTTTTTCTGTTTTTTATTTTTTCTTAAAACAGTTTTATAAAATTATTCAAAAAAAGTCTTTAATAAAATTTAAAAATCTGTTTAAATATAATTAATTTTTTTTAAAAAATTGTTTTTGGAGTGACATGGTGGTGGTAGCCATCGTTGGCAGTAATGTGGTGGTGGCCACCGCCAGTGCTGTGGTGTGGATGATGGACAATTAGTGGCTCTAAGCCTTTAAATTAAATTCAACACTAAAATAGGAGTTACATGTACACGAGTGAAAACAACATTTTCAGTAGATTATAGAGCGCATATATATATATATGACAGGCTCTTTAAAACACTCTACTAAATTTCTTACTTGTGAGTCTTATTGAGAAGTTTATTTTATTTTGCAGTTTGTTTGCATTTAACTTTTTCATATTTAGTAGTTGCTACAAACAAGGAAAAAAGAAAACAAAAAGCCACTTCTCAAACAAAGGCATCATCGATCACCGAACCGCTTTCACCAGAGGGGTAAAAAAGGGTAAGTATATATGCTTTCATTGTTTGGCCCAAGAAACAAACTACATATTCTTTCATTGTGTCCATCTTACTATTTATGTCCCTATTTATCATTTTTTTTTATGCTTATTTAATATGCATTTTTTGGTGTTTATGACTACAAATATTGAGATTTAATATATATAAATTAAAGCATTAGGCTGTAAAAATTTTTCTTATCAAGGATCACGTAGGTTGTCAAGTTAACAATCAGAATAAAACCAATTTAACATTTTTCTTTAATTACATAGACTCCTCTTATATTTCAAAAACATACACTTAATTCCAAATTATTAATATATTCTAACAATAAATTTTTAGTTAAAACTTATATATTTGAATAAATTTTATTTACTAATTTACACTTTATCATACTAAATCTCTTAATTGTTTTTACCTATGTATAGATAACAACTAGTGTAACAACCTAAAAAGTTTAAATGTAATTTTTTACCAATGCACCATGAATCTGTTTTTTAAGACAGTGTAATAATATAGGAAAAAGCAAGGGGTAAAATAGTTAAATTAGTTAAAAATATGATAATGATCCTTATCTATATACTCCTTTCGGTCCTAATTATAAAGACCTATTGATTTTTTTGGAGAAACTTAAGAAAATCCTAAGAAAATTAATTACATTACTTTAAGACATTAAAATTTGTCGTTTTTCTTCAAATTATATTGTTTGACTTATGAACTAATATATATTGTAATAAAACACAATATATAATATGATTAAATAATATAATTATCTTTCTTTGGCTTTTCCTAAGATTCTCCAAAAAAATTAACGGGCTCTTATAATTAGGAGCGGATGGAGTATTTTAAATGAACTCTCTCTTATATTTTGAAAAGGGGAACATTTTTCTTGTTCCCTCCGTCTTTCACTAGCTAGGGAGTTTGTTTTAATTTTATATACAAGTTCTTTGTTTAATTTGTCTTTCAAATTTGATGAGCGAGTGTTAGTCGTCTACTCCTATTAATAATTCTAAGCTAACTATAGTATAATGCTAACCTAGGTCATTCTTCTTAAGAATCCTATGTTAGTTCCTAGGTAAATTAGTGTGTAAATTAACAATTTAATTAAGAGATTGAAGTGTAGGATTTTTCTATTTAATCTAACTAAATGAAATGTTTGTTTTTGTATTTTAAAGTAATTGAAATGAAAATGTGAATAGATGTAAATTCAAGAGAATAGTGTCCTAGGTGAATGAATTAACTAGCCTTCCTTGTCCATTTTTAGATTGAATTCTCATCTTAACTAAGCATCAAGACCAACAAAAACCCTTGTCTATCAATACTTAGCTTATGTTAGATCTATAAGATCATCTCTCTTTCAATTAACTCCTAGGACTCTAGCAATCAACTGAATTTAAGAGAAAAGAGGAAATGCAATCGAATAACAAAACAAGAGCTATAGTTCCATCACAATTCCAGAAGCACCAATCTAACATAAGTTTCATCATCCGATTACAATTTACCAACCATAATCCTCAAAAATACACAAATCATAAGAGCTAGCCACCTAGAATTACAATTTACATATTCAAGAGTTGGAAGATGAAATAAAGAAATAAGAAAACTCCCTTGGTAGTTCATGGACTCTGGCAGCATCTTTTTTCACCATTGGACACGAACTCAGCTGCTCATGGTTGGGGAATTAGCTCCACCGAGCTTCTGATATGCAGCGGCCATAGTAGATTTAGAAACAGAGTTGTGACACTGGATCTGCAGAACAGAGACTGATGCATCGATGGTGATGGAGATGGAAGAGATGGAGAAGGAATGGAGATGGTTGATAGAGTAGAGATCGCCTCTCTCCCCTTCTAGATCTAGAATTCCTGAGAGAGAGAGAGAGAGAGAGAGGGACCAATTGGGCTTGTGCATGGATGCGTCAGTGCGTGAATCCCCATCCAAGCTCAATGGAAGTGTGTGTGATGAAATGGATGAATGATGTGATCATGGAAGCTCATCAGCGATGGAAAGGATGGTGGAGCTGGATTCAAGGTCACCGGCGAGAATCCTGATGATCGATGATGATAGAGTAAAGGTTGGAGGATGGTGTTCGAGAGTGATTCCCTCCGATCAATCCCCTCATGAAAAATGAATATCCTTCCTTTTGTTCTGCGAACTGATTCCAGATGGGTCTTTTATCTCAGGCTGTGTTTGGATTTTGGTAAATGTTTAAAGGCATTAAAGGATAAAAGAATCCAGCTTCCAAACAAGGCCCTTCATGAAGCTTCCAAATGCCATGTCATCATCTACAAATAAAATGCACAAAAGTAATATCATATGTTCAAAATTAAAGAATATAATGGGAATTAAAATTATTATTTAAGATATCATAATTTGACCAATTAATTCCCAAAATACCCTTTGCATTTAATTCTCACATTGATACTCAATTATGCCCAAAATAATCAATTTAGTCCTACAAAAGCCTAAGCTTAATCATGGAAAGGTATGCAAATATTACACTATGTCAGTCATTTCATCTTTTTCCTCTTCTTGTCCAAAGGGTGACCCAAAATCAACTCAATTGCGGCATCTCTCTCTATATTCAGCTCGTGGTTAAGTAGCCACCATATGAGATTACGCCTGTACTCAACGACCTCTTCCTCTCTATAATCAAAGGTGTGCCTAGGCATCCAACTATGCAACCAGATCAGCACATGGACGCCACAATCAGACCTATGACACACATATCAGTACAAGTTAGTCCAGGTACAAAGTAAACAAAATGTAGAGTAGGCAGAACAAAATAATGTTGTTACAAATTGTTCTATTGTGGAACAGGAGGCCATATTAGATCTATCTCTGAATTTGCAACATTATGCTTAAGTTTGACCAGCTTTATGATTTGTGTCAATTGTGCCTTCTGTGTACACATAAGCACATCAGTGGTGAACCAAGGTAAACCCACTTTATAGTAGCTTATGAATACTTCAATGGTAAACTAGTTTTTTTACCAAAGTCATCACAACTGTCATCCGGAGATTTTCTGTTGCACCTTGTTTCTTAAGCTTCTTAGTCCTGCTCTTGGCACCAAGTGGCTTCAGTGAATCAAGGATATAAAAGTCCATGGACTTTGGTTCCACTGCAACACAAAACTAGTGCTCTGC
>JBAGKO010000015.1:8890665-8909058 GCA_037177275.1 Acacia concinna | reverse complement strand
TCAACCAAACATCAACCACATAGAAATATGAATATTGCAGACGAATGAACAGTACCTTTGACCTGAAATAACCTTCCTCACGTCATCCCCTTCCCACTGCGCGCAACACACATTTAATACTGGAACCCTCTTTAAATACTGGTATGATAAAGACAAAACATCACCGAAACAACAACCACATGGAAAACTAAAAATTGAAGTTGCATGAATAGTAGCATGCAGCTCAAATTAGCTTCCTCACGTCATCCCCTTCCAGCTCGCCAATATGATTTGTTGTTTGTACTCTTGTTTTTAACATAATTAATTCAAGGGCAAAAAAGACATTTGACAAATAGAATTAATTGGGAAATAAGTCCCATGATACTTTTTTCTAAACACGCAAATTCACGGGACTGTTTTATCGTACATTTTGTTTGTCAGGATTAAAACACAATTTTCTCATAATTCAATAGCACCGAATATTGTATATTTTTTCTCATCAGGATATGCGGCTGAACTAGGTAGTAATCAATAGACTAATGGCTTTAAAGGCTACACAGATATATCCTGTCACTTTATTCATATCTCAAGAGGAGCTTCGCCCTGAATATATGTAGCTCTTGTTAATTAGTTGCCCAAAAGGCTTAAGAAAAAAGGAAGAGTAAAAGAGAGAAATCTTGAGACAAAGTGACAAGATCTCAATAATGATCTCTAAATGCGTTAATAGTTACGAGTCAGTCCAAGGCACATATGAAAATGACGTGACTTTTGGAGTTTTTCATAACAGTAATGACTGAAGGAGGAAGCTTTTTATACCTTTTCTTTCTCTCCCCCTCATGACTGATTCTTTGGTTAACCAATTATTCCTGCTTCTGCCACTGCTTTTTGACGCTGATTGTTCATCCAACCCTTTCTATGTACTAGTTGACCCTTAACCACCAAGCCCAATTTAGACCAAGACTAGTTTAGATTATCTACCTAATAATTTAACTGCCTACCCTACAGTTACTATACTTAATAATAACTTAGAAGTCAGGCTGAGGGAAAAAAAGAGCAAGAACCATGAATATGTGATAGTGGACTCGACCAAATTAGGGATCATAATTCAGGAGTTCATCGTCATCGTAATCAGCACTGCCTTGTTTATATCTATATACTCTATGACAGAGGGAAATGGATGAAATTAAAAAGAAGAGGTGATTAAAGGTAGACAAAGAGTAGTAATGAACAGGAATCACGTATGGATGACGTCACAACTGTGTGTGTACAGTGAGTCTCGATCTGCCATTCAACTGTTAACTGTCATTACTCCATCTGCCTCCCTTACGTGCCACCTCACAACTTCTCTTGAAACCTTACGGCTTATTAACCTTTCATAAATGAAATCTCTGGTGACACGGGGAATATTAATAAATTCACTTGAAGTACGAGTAAAACTGATTCCTTGAATAATAATATTAATTAAAAAATAGTTCTTTATAGAAGGTATAAATGAAGGAGGAGCCTCATTTTGCGTTGTTTCATAGTATTTCCGTTGTTTTGCAAAACCAGAGGCTATCTGAAATTTTGGTTATCCTTTCCCATGCTCTTCAATGGCTTCCACTGAGAAATTCATTCTGACGTGACTTTATTAATCGTGGACCTCACTCCCTCTATGTAGTGGATCCTTGTCCACTTCATGTTACTGTTAAAAAATTTTATCGACTCAAATTGATTTTACCTAGATCCATTGTTTCCTACTTTATATTTTTTAAAGAGCACCTTATCATTTAACTCAATAATTTTTTTTTAATAAAAAAACCGTCACCTCTAAAAATAAATCATACCGAACTAAGGGCTACCGAAGTCATAACAAGGTAACCGGTACAATAAGGTGAGATGGTCCTTAATATAGAATCTAATTAGGGAGTTAAAATTAATCCTACATGTAAGATTTAATTCACATGTTTATGATCAATTTATTTATTTTTTAAATTAACTCAATTGGTATTTTCTCAACAATAATCAAATAAGAGAGGGAGTGAGAGAATTAGTGATTAGATTTTTTTTAAAAAAATATAATATTAACTAACTTAACTAATATTGTTAATTTACTCAAATTAGTTAACTAACTTCACTAACATCTATAAATTAGGTTTAATGTTTAAAATTGAAAGAGATATATTTTGCATCTTCATTGTTGGAATTTAATTTTTTGAAACTAATTTTAATTTTAACGAGAGTATTTCTATCGGGCATTACAATAGGCCCAAAGTGGTCTCTATTGAAATATATTGGTTCGGACCCTCCTCTTATTTACCTAACCACTATATTAACATTTGAATAGTTCACATTTAATTTTATATTATTTTTACTTTATTTGTTGTATCATTGAATTATTCATATCAAAATTTAGCAAATTGTATTTAATTAATCAATTTTTTATTTTACATTTTAATAATAATTTTATAAAAGATTAAATTTGAATCACACACAAATGTTGATCTAGTGGTTTAAAAAAGGCAGGCGGGAAAGGATGGGAATAGAAGAGGAGTTCTAATGGCAAAACATGTAGTTGGTTTATATCATCACTTGATCGATTTGATCTTGTGCATTGGCTTATACTCCTTCCGATCTTAAATATGAGATCTAATTAATTTTTTAAGAGATTAAAGAAGTTAAATAAATTATTTAATCATATCATATGTAGTATATTATTATATATTATTTTATAAGTTAGACAAAATAGTTTGAAGGAAAATGACAAATTTAAATACTTTAAAGTAATGTAATTAACTTTTTTAAGATTTTCGAAAAAAAATCAACTAAATCTTATATTTAGAATTAGAGGCAGTATGAAACTTAATACTTCATCTAGTTTTGAATACATACAAGACCTAGCTTGTTTTTTCCCGAAAGATTAAAGAAATTATTAAATCATATCATATATAATTAAGCAAAATAATTTTTTAAAAAATGATAAATATTAATATTTTACAATAATTTAATTAGCTTTTTTAATATTAAAAAAATTGGGGGGGAATTAATCTTCTGGTCCTTATAGTTTTTATTAAATTGTAACTTAATCCCTATACTTTGACTCAGTCCTTAAAGTTTTGATTCGGTTGAGACTCAGTCCTTGAACTTTGACTTGCTCCAACCCAGTCTCTCTGTAGTTTTGACACTTTAAAATTTAGTCCTTATGTTTCAAAATAAAAGTCAATGACTAAATTACAAAGTGCTCAAAACTATAGAGACTAAGTCACAATTGAGGCAAAACTTTAAAGATTGAGTTACATCGAATCAAAGTATATGAACTGAATTACAATTTAGTTAAAACTATAAGGACCAAAAGATTAATTTTTTCAAAATTGAGTCCATAAATATATAAGATGGACGGCAGTAATTATCATCCATCTTAGAATTGTTTAGATGGCTGGCTACGTTAATAGTAAAAGTTAAGTCTTTGAATTTCTAACCGTAACCAGTGGGGCACATCACATGCAATGGATTGCCTAACAAAATAAATTACTCCAGGAAGCTCTTTAGCGGGACCACACTAGAATTTACAGGAATCTATATATATATATATATATAATATGGAGATTAAAATAAAGAAGGCTATAAAATTGAAGTATGTGTGGTGTTATGGGGATTATCAATTGCAGTATGAAGGACTTTTCAGAAGAGACGGACATGAAATATTGAAAACAGAGAATTATGACTTAATTAATTACGGAATTCACATCTTACAACGTAAAACTCACTCGTGTTGTCTCGAAAACGTAAAGAGTGAAAACATCATGCGATCTCTGATCAAGACATTAACTTTCCCTTCCTGCTTAAAATGTTTGATCATGTCCCCTTTTCCATCTACAAATTTCACCTCCCCTTCTCTTTAATTAATTGCACCAACCCATAATGCTTCAGGTTTCACCTGAGTGATGGTAAATATATTACTTCACGTAATTTATACACACGTTTGTTTTTTCTGTTGTTGTTATTGTGTGTGAGTGTATCTGTCAAGACTCTCAGTCAGAAAAGGAGCTAGTAAGAGAAAAGAGTTAGCTATCTACAAGGTGAAGAAGACGACACATGAGTAATAATGAACAGTAGATCTATTGAAAGCATATTTATAAAGGCACAGTTTATGCTACAGTTTTACTTCAGTAAGTGGCAGATGATGGATCCTACAAATATATATAATGCGTCATAGATATATATATTTGAAGGGTGAACTGTAAAGCAAAACAACGCTTATCATGCATATGGTAAATGTTGTAAGATGGGATGTTTTAATAATACAAGGATGTGTGTGTGTAAAGAAGAAGAACAAAAGCAAGCCAACTGAAGAAGCTTTTAGTATAAGGAAGGGAACTTTTGAAAATTAAAGACAAGGGAGAAAGCGACAGGAGCAGAAGAAAGTGGTTCTAAATGTTGGAGATGAGAGCTTTGTAGAGTTGGACCTGCAGGGGGATAAGAAAAACCTAGAGTCATATGTATGGTCAAGAGCTAAAGCACCAATCAATTAATAAATTCCTTCTTCACTATATATATGTGTATATAATGCCAATAGCCTAAGCCCTTTTCATGCGCCTATAGTTTGGAAAACTGTCAACAGGAATATGATAGGCCAGGTTAATTCCACGGTCTAAAACCCACTAGGAGTGACACGGCATGGACCCATGAGACACAATTTTTGAAAGTGAAAATGAGAGCAAGGCAAGGCATCACTCTCAATATCCGGAAGGCACGGGTAGTAGTGGAAGCCAAGGCCAATTTGCCAGTGATGTTTGAATTGTGCAAATTTAAGTGTTTGATGTTCACTGTCTTCTGTTAATATATAAATGTATGTGAATCTATATTATATTTCTGGTACTAGTTTATTTTTATGATTTTGTTTGGTTGAGTGCCAGTGTGTACGTTGAGAGTGGTGTTAGGGGAGAGACTGGCCAGCACGACAATGTGGCTCTTTTAGCCAACTCTGTGGTCAATTTTGTGAACAGCATGAGCATGTTCATGTCTCATTAAATGCTAGCCTCATGACTGAGCATACAGTCAATTCAAACCTGAGGTTAATAATCCAAGATGGTCTACCACTTTTCAATAGTTTTCACTGTCTCTCTCAGGAATTACAACAAACAGCTGTTCACTATTCCGCTGCATCATACACACAACCTAACCCATGCATATTTATTTATTTAATTAATTTATAGCAACAACTAGCTCACATACACCTGAGATCAATAATCTGAAGGTGACAACAGGAAATAAAGTTAATGAAGAAGCAATAATTAAGGATATATATAGATATATAGAGAGTATTAACGGGGGGAGAGAGATGAAGAGTGTGAAGACAATACATATGTGTGTGTGTACATGTCCAAGGGGTGTTGCTACAGCACGCAGATGTTTGAACCGACCGGGAGGTGCGCAAGCCGATGGAAATGTTGGGGCTGAGATTGTTGTTGTCAATGAATTATATTGATGGTGGTGGATCTGAGGAACACGTTGTGACCTTTATGGCTGTCTATATTAAACGCCCTGGGATTCTAATAAGAACTGCTAACTAGCTAGCTAGGGTGATTAAATTAAATTAAATTAATGGGAGAAAGGGAGGGTTTAATTAATTGTGAGATTTGAATTGCTAGGTGAGAAAGGCCAAAAGCAAAGACTGATGGGTAAGGTTCATAAAAGAGCATACTGTTATACGTACAGAATGTTTTCATCAAACAGACACACGCCCAATCTGCGTCTTGCCACCCTTTTCTCCTCTCTATCAGACAAATTAACATTAATTATTGATCTCTTCCCACTCATGTCTTCATCTTCTCATCCATACACTCCCCTTTCATCTTATTCCTCAACATATATATATATATATATATATATGCCCTCTTTACCGTCTAATTAATTATTTTGATATCGCTGTCTGACTGGGTTAATTAATTAGATTCGAACACAACTGCTGATCGACCCCGTATCAATAGCTCTTCTATGAACTTTTTTTAGCATTCAGGCGGACTTGAATTTGAGACCTTGTGTTTAACAAAGAGGATTTTCGCATTTTTCTTTTTCTCATTATCTTCTCATAATTTCATCTCCATCTTCATATCATGAGATGAATGATTAAGATTTACTATTTTATGAAATTATTATTATTATTATTATAGTATTTTGTAAATTAGTTTTTCTTCTCTACTGCAATTATACACAGTATATATCGAATTTCAAGAGATTAAATTTACTTATTTATGTTTATAGTAATAATTTTATAAATGATTAAATCTGGATCATTTGTTTTTTAATCTAAAGATGGGTATAAGATTATCATAAGAAAATGAAGTAAAAACAAAAGAAATCCAACCTTGTGTTTAAGTGGCAAAAGCTTTCTCTCTAGTATCAACATCAGTTGGTACATTACCACCTATATATATATATATATATATTATCATCACTACTTGTGTTTGTGGAGATCTCCATCGAGTGTTTTATATTATGCTTTGAGGGTTTGTACATCATTTTTCTTGTTTAATTTAAATGGTCTCCCGCCATATTAATTAACTGCCAAAGTCAATATCAATTTAAGTACCCCCTATATATATATATTTAAACCTTTAACTAATCACATAGTATTAAATTCTTGGCTGCCTTTTTCCTGCTAACTGGTTGATGAACATCTCATAATTAGAAAGTGTAGTTTTATAGCAAGGTTTGAGCTTTTTTGTGAGACCTTCAGTCCGAAGTTAGGTTCATGCCAGCACATTTTTGCCAGAATCTATCTTTATCTTTATCATTATCCCTGCTCAATATTGTATTGTATGGTTTTAAAACAAATAAAATTAAATATTACTTTATTCTCTAAGTAATCATAATACGTCAAAAAAATTGTACTCCCTCTAAAATAAATGCCCCAAAGTCATTATGATGCTCTGTATAGATATCGTGTAAAGGGTTCAGTACTGAGCAAATTAATCAGGTGATGATAATTAGCTACAAGACTTTTTCCCCAGCATTTTTTTAACTAAGACATTTGACATTTTCATTTTGTTATCCTGTTTTAATTCTATCTATAAGATATTTTTAACATTTTTCACAAATCTTAAATCTTATTATATTTGTAATAAAATTTGACAATTTTTCAACTCTACCCCTATTTAATATATATAATATTCTTCTTGGTCCTAATTATAAAGTCCAATTGCCTTTTTTTAAAAATTTATAAAAAAAATAATTACAGTACTTTGTGATCAAACTATGTTATTTGACTTATAAACTAATATATAAAATAATAAAATACAACATATGACATGATTAAATAATGTAATTAGCTTTCTTATAATTTTCTAAAAAAAGTTATCTAGACCTTATAATTAGAATGTGAGGGAGTATCAAATGAAAACAAAATTATTTTTTATCATCTAATTTATGGTTATTTTTTAATGAAATTGGACTGTGTTTTGAAGTAAAAAAAGTTTGCAGCACAGGCATTTGATTGTCGAGAGAAATAAAGTCAATTCGCAATTGACTATGTTCAATAGCGAATTCTTCTGAACAGACAAACACACACACCGAGGAAAAAAACATAAAGATGGAGGTTAATTAGATGGTGGTAGATAACTATAACGGCCGGTAACGGCATTCTTCCGTAAGTTTATACTCCATATATATATAAAAAAATTATTAGTATCTTAGTATAATATTCAAGGGTGTCAACATAAGATGTGACCGCTCCATTAATTCTTGAGGTTAAAAAAAGGTTTAGCCGTTACTAAAGACAACTTCTATTTTGGAGTCTCAGGGTCAAGTAAAACTACTTAAGTCAGACCAAGGAGGAGGAGTTCTTCTCCTTAAGAATGGGAAAACTCAGAAAGGTTAGATCATCAATTTCTTAACAAAGAATTTTAATATTTTCTTGAGTTAATCCACCTTGTTAAAAAAGGGTAAAGTCTTGAATACTCTACATTTGTAGCGTGTATGATATGATCCAGTTTAATTTGGTCGATGTTTTAAATAGTAAAAGAGATAGCAAAATATAATTTATTGGGATGTAAAAAGAAGAAGTGTAATTGATTAAAAAGTTTTTATTTTTAAAAATGTCAGATGGATTTTTATGGTTAAATTAAACTCCAACTAATCTAAATTAAATTAGTTTAGATGACGTCGACATTAATTAGTGAAGAGTAGAAAAAATTTAATATATACAATACAATCTGTACTTCAATCATGATGGTAAATTGATATTAAACAGTAAATAACTAATCAGAGTTGGTTTGTGGTTTTACTGTAAACGAATCAGATAGAATCTTCCGAAACAAAATTTAAAAGATCCATACCATAAGGCTGACTTTAGGCTGTAACAAAGACTAGACCGATTAATATGATATCCAACCCAACCCTAAAAAACTGGAGCTTATGAGGGTTAGAAATATGATTGGCTGAAGGCAGGGAACCAAAGACACCTCTAATCATAAATATATATATTTGAAGTTAGTTAATTATGAAATGGGATATAACAAAAAGAAAAAGGCAACAATGAAATTAATTGAGTAGTACGTTTACTACATCTACTTGAGAGATCCCTGTTCCGGTACTCTTTGCAATATATCTCTTCCTGTGTCCACCACCCACTTCCTTCAGCCATCTTGTAGTCTCTCTATCTCTCTCTCTATAAAAGCAATCCCACCAAAGCCTTCAACTGTTCCCTCTCTCTCTCTCTCTCACTTTTCTTTTGACCCCTCCCTCCCATGGCTGATCCTTTCTCCAATTTCTTCTCTCCTCCTCCTCCTTCTGGATATTTTCAATTCAATCCCATCCCTTACTATTACCCTCCTCCTCCTAACCCTTCTCCAGTGTCCTCACACCACCACCATCATCCCTATCTTCATAACTTTATAGGTTCTTCGTCTTCTTCTTTTTCGCCTCCTACTTCACCACCACTCAGAGAAGCCCTCCCTCTTCTGAACCTCAGCCCCACTCATGAGCCTCCTTGCAGTACTACTTCCATGGAAGTGGAAGAATCTGTTCCTAAGGCTAAAGAAGAAGATGATGAAGAGGAGGAGGATGAGGAAGATGATGACCATAGTGTGACTGTTGCACTACACATAGGGCTCCCTAGCCCTAGTGCTGCTGAGATGGCCTCTATCCTCTCTTCTTCTTCTTCCTCTCATCCACCAGAAGCAGCACTTGATTCTGATCATACTGATCTTGCCGATAATCCTTGCTCCGGACTCTCCAGGATCAACAAGGGCCAGTACTGGATCCCTACCCCTACTCAGATTCTCATCGGTCCTACCCAGTTCTCTTGCCCTGTTTGCTCCAAAACCTTCAACCGCTACAACAACATGCAGGTCTCTCTCTCTCTTCTTCTTCTTCTTCTATTCTAATTCTGAAAGAGCTTTCTTTCTTCTTCTCAACTCCCTCTCTGTCTGTATATCACTTTCTCTCCCAGATTTGAGTTCTTAATGATTCTTACATGTTTCAGCGGAAAAAGGAAAAGATGCCTCCATTTTCAATCTGAAGAATGCTTCTTCTTTTCTCCCCTCTCTTTCCCCTTACTTCCTGGGTCAATTTTATTGACTCCTTACAATAATTAAAGTTATTATTTATTTTTTTAAAAAAAATAAAAATGCATGGTAATTAATTAAACGGTTATGAACTAGACAATGAGGAAACTGATCTCTATTTTTTTCCCTGATTTAAACTATGACTTGCATCAGTACCTTTCCTTTTAGCTGATTGAACTACTCATCAGCCATTGTTCCTTAATTATGTCCTTACTGCATTGAAGTCCGTGCTCCACCGCTCTATATTTTGGCAGCTGCTGCATATAACTGAACAATTTTGCACTGTTTCTTTCAGATCGTTCAGAAGATAATACTTATCTTACGCCACAATTTTGTTTCTCTTTAAGGCCCTTCGGTCTGAATCCACACAGCATCACGATCCCTTTGAAAACCCCCATATATACATGGGATATTGCGCTTCCCTCCTGCTCCCTCTTACATATCCATAATTTCTACTTGTGTCCTAATTTACTTCTTTTCCATTCTAGCTAGATCCACATAATGACTATCTATGTTGATTTGATCATGAGATTTGCGGTGTTTTGTTTCTAAGACTCTCCAACCCAATACTTCAATGTATGTATAGATACAATTAATCTGAATTTCGAAAATTCAGGGTAAAGTCTACATGCTGTTCTACGGAAAATTACTATAGTGTCTACATATATCAATATATATATTCTTCTGATTAATGAAAATAAAATCGCAAAAACACTTTGTTTTTGTCTAAGTATTTCACATATCTAGTTAATCCAGTAATTGGGTACGGTCTTTATTTTACCTGACTGAGATCGGCCTTGAATAACAACCTCCAGTTATATGTAACTGCACTATACCCATGCCCCGCCTATAAGATGACAGCTTGGGGCTGAACACCATATATTTATATATATAGTACATATAGGAATTTCGTTGAGATTTACTGACAGTTTGCTTTTTTGTGTTAAGGTTGTAAAGGTTAAACTGCAAAATTAGAGCTTTTGATTATCTTTTCTCTTTTGGAATGTCCCTAATTATGTGATTTCTCAGATGCATATGTGGGGGCATGGATCACAGTACAGAAAAGGGCCAGAATCTCTGAGAGGTACACAACCAACGGGCATGTTGAGGCTTCCTTGCTATTGTTGTGCCCCAGGCTGCAGGAACAACATTGACCACCCAAGGGCTAAGCCCCTTAAGGACTTTAGAACCCTTCAGACTCACTATAAGAGGAAGCATGGGATTAAGCCCTTCATGTGCAGAAAATGTGGCAAGGCTTTCGCTGTGAGAGGGGATTGGAGAACCCATGAGAAGAACTGTGGCAAGCTTTGGTACTGTATTTGTGGCTCTGATTTTAAGCACAAGAGATCGCTTAAAGATCATATCAAGGCTTTTGGGAGTGGCCATGCTGCTTATGGGATCGATGGCTTCGAAGAAGAAGATGAACCAGCTTCCGAAGTAGAGCAAGATAATGATTCAACTCAGTGAAACAAAGCAGCGAGCGAATCCATTCGTGATTTTACATATGTATGTGAATTATCTTAGAACTTTTTCCAACGGATCAGTGGGATTAATATAGCGATCATGGCTTCGTATTGGGAATTATATATATAATCAAGTACGTACATCAAGTTTAGAAGGGAAGCCAGCTTTTATTTTTTTATTTCTCTTTTTTTAATGTCTGTTTCTTTTGCTGAGTCGTCTTCTTACTCACCGGATATAATTTCTATGGCCTTCTTCCTTCTTTTGGGACATCAGGGTAGACTATAGGCATCATTAAAGAACTCGGTTCTTCTGAAAAGTTGACCTCTCATCATTGAATTTTTTGGCCCTCGGTGTAGAAATTAAACCTCTCCTCGCATCCCCTCCGCTCTTCTCTCAAGTACATACAGCTCCTTCAGGCGTTGCACAACTAGGAATGTTTTCTTTTTAGGTTTCAAATTGGGCAGGAGCATATATATATTACGGAGTAAATTATGGCTAAAGCGTTTCTAATTATGATAAAGGAGCGGAGCATACCCCAGAGAATATACAGCTTAATTATAATGTATTCTGTTTTATTATATTCCATGGAGCGCTGGCTAATTTTTTTTTTTTTTTAAGGATCTCCAGATAGAGCTATATCAAGTCACCAACAGCTAGGTTTTGAGAAAATTAGATATTTCTGAATTATGTGCAAGGAGGGATACTATATGTATTTATCTAGATGCATGCATGGATGTTGAAGGAAGCAAGTACTTTTGTTAAATGAGAAAATGTTGGGCGAGCAGGGACAAAAACTGGTGGGGAATTTTTCATGACTTTCTTCTCAAGATCCTGCGTGTCACTCACAACTATCTACTTGAAAAGATATATATGCAGATGATGATCAAGTGAAGCTCAGTGCTATAGTGGGTACCAAAGCAGGCTAGACTAACTTTAATCTTTTATTTGCCACACAGATCTCCCCGCGCACACGACAAAATTTTTTTTTTCCTCTGTAAAATTGCACGTGCCCTTGTTCTGGGAAAGATTATTTCTGGCCGGTCAGTTACGACAGTGATAATTCTATATAGGTAAAAACTTGAATGAATTCATCTGTACTGTTTCTTGGCCCTTCGTTTTGGACGGAAATTGGTGATGTCGTTGTTACGAATGGAGACGCAGTTGCTGGGAAAATGGAAAGGAAACAAATATTAGGTTAAAAAGAGAATATATAAGAAAAGGAGGAGATAGGGAAAGATTTATTGAAAGTGGAGGATGAATGAAATGATGATGGTCCCGGAGAGAACTCGGGGTAATGCATAAAAGAGATGATGAAATGCATCGATTTGGAGGGCAACTTTGGGAGAGATCAGGGGGGAGAGGGAGAGAGAGAGATTAAAAGGAGAGAATTATATAGCTGAAATCTGCAGCAGTGAAGGTGGGGTGGAGCCCAACGAGAGGTGGTTGGAGGGATTAGCAACATATAGATACTGATTCTTCCTACAGTAATACACATCCCCTTCTACTGTAGCCTGATACGACCTTTCATAAAAACTATGAACCTGTGTGTCGCATATATGGTACGTACGTCGTAAACGCAATGCCAGTGTTGTGTACGTATGTAATTTTAATGTATGGTAGCAATCCACTAAAAACCCTAATGAGGTATCATTATGAGGGATATAGCCTTTGTGTGGAGAAGGGGGTTTTGTGACAGTGGAGGCCCATGTGGCGTAATTCCTAACATACCCTCATTCTTTTTGCTTCTGATGAATGCAAAAATTCAATTTTAAATTTGGAGAGGTATGTGTATAAGATTAAAGAGGAAAGCATTCAGTTTGATTTTTGGTGAAAACTGAAATTATCGAAAAACTAAACAGGAGCAATTTTACAAACCAAACTGAAACCGAATAATTGAAATAGCCAATATTAAAAAAACTAAAATATTTTGGTTGGGTTCTTTTAATAACCAAATTAACTGATTTAATAATTTATTTTTTATAAAATAAAATATATATGAATAAATTTTATACATATATTATTTTTTATTCCTAAAAATTAAATGTTGGGGACAAATATATAAAATAAATCAAAGAGATTTAATATAAATATAGATTTTATCTACTATAAGTCAAAATTTAAACCTATTTAATTATAAAAAAATGCAATTATCAAATAAATAAATTTCGGTTTTTCTGTTTTAACCAAATTTTTTTTCAAATAATCAAACTGAAACCAAAATTTTTAATAAGTGAAAACTGAAACCAAACCGAAAAAATTAAATTGAGTTTGGTTCAATTCAATTTTCTATTTTAGTTTTAATTTGCTCACCCCAACATGTGTATGAGAAAAAGCAATATAATTATGGAGAACCAAATTATCCATAGCCTTTGTTACGGTCTCTCTCACTTGGGACTCTTCTCATTCGCTTTTATGGCAAGTTGTCCCTGTCTTCAATTCAACTCACCCCAATATCTCTCACGTTCATGCCCCATCATTGCACTACCCCCTCACTTTTCTCTCAACATTTCCCTCTTCAACAATTAATAATTGCTTCCATTTTTTATCATATAATAACATCTCATTTAATTTATTTTTATATTTGTATTTCAATTTTAATTTTTCATAAAAAATTTTACTTAAATTATGCATCCTTTTAGTTTTTTTAAAAAAAAATAAAAAACCTTCTACTAGGTGATTATGTATGTATCCTGGCCCGTCTGTATCGCTGTGATCATTAAAAAAAAGTTAATAAAGATATTCCCTCTAATCCTAATTAAAAGAGCTCGTTGACATTTTTAAAAAAATTTAAAAAAATCTTAAGAAAGATAATTACATTACTTAATTATATCATATATATTGTAGTTTATTATATTATATATTAGTTCACAAGTTAAACAATATAATTTAAAGAAAAATAAAAAAATTTAATATTTTAAAATAATGTAGTTAATTCTCTTAATTTTTTTTAAAAATTCTCTAAAAAAGTTAATAAAACGTTATAATTAAAATTAGATAGAGTAATTGAATTTTTCATTTTATTGCAATCAAGTGAGGGTAGTTCGTTTTTAGGCCTTCAAGGAGAATGCTATAGATCGTACAGGAAAAAGAACGAAAGAAAGGAGCATTACGGGTAGGCATTTAAAGAAAGTATAATTTATTCCCAAAAAGATAATAATATTATTATAAGTACGTGTACGCGTTTATAAAGTCCATGCACATGCATCGATCATTGCTCTGTATTATAATCTGTCCCTCCTGGGTCCATATCTTTTTCGATCAATCAAATACGAAACTCGTTTATTAGACGTAGATTAAATTAAAGTATGATTCACATGATATTCTTAAGTTTTTAATATAATTATTTATACAGATAAGCCTCCAAAATATTTAATCAGCAATTAATTGGATAAAACTAAAGGAAACCAAACAAGGCAGTACAGAAAGAATATGTTATTTTCGATATTCTCCTTTTGCTTTCATATTCCAATGCACAGTAGGGACAACTTTGTCCCCTTGGGCTCGAATCACCATCTCTTTTATTTCATTTTATTAATTTATTTCTCTAATTTCCATATACATCTGACTAATTTCCACGTACGCTATTCTCAATTTGCAGATCTAAATTCCACGTACTCCGCCACGAGTTCCTTGAACTGCATTTTATTTATGCCGCAAAAAACGATGATTAGAAGAAATAATATAGGGAGAATTGTAATTTAGTCCCAGTAAGGTAACTTTACGACAAAATGGTTCCACAAAATCGCGTATTTATAAAGAAGTCTTACGCAAAATTGCGTAATTATAAAAAAGTCTCATAAAGTTGTCAATGCGCCAAGTAGAGTTGTTAATAATAACACAATGTTAAAAAATTTTATTGTCATTAACAACTCTATGTGGCATATTGATAACTTTAGAACTTTTTTGTAATTTTATAATTTCGTAGGACCATTTTATTGTAAAGTTTGTTGGTTGGAACCAACACGCAATTTTCCCAATAATATAATGTCAGGCTGTCACCTAGCTAGGCTTTAAATAATCTTTTTTTTTAAAAGTTCCTTAGTGATAATTAACACCAATTATGTGTGTATGTCGTATGAGTCCCCCGTCTGTATTGGACACTCTGACAAAGCGATAAACGTAGGGACACAAACACAATTACCCATTAAGAACAATCTGAAATCCACTCTAGGCCGATCCAAAACTCATAATCCAATTAGGTGTATATATTTAGCCAACTCGCTCATCTTGATAAGTACTCAATTAATACATATTTTTTAAAAATATAAAACGAGTTCCTTGTATATAAATAACTCGTTTTCATTGGTCATTACAGACATAAAGATATCTTAGATTGTTTACTTGTCTAGAACATTATGTGTGTTGAGCCAATTGGAATGAGTGATAGGTGCCCGATGTCATGGCAACTTAGAAATTAATTAGAATATTTTTGTGAGTTAATGATGTTTTTCCCAGGTAAATGGTTAAAATTAAAGGGAGGATAATATGGACCACTGATATAGATCAAAGGAGGTTAATTAATTTGGCCGAGGCAACTTTAGATATGATCTTCAAAGTAGATGAGAATGAGACAACTTTGTTAGTGAGACCCCAATCAGCAAAAGGAAAAGGGGAAAAAAGGCAAAAATAATCTTGACTCATAATCACCATAACTTTGAAAATAATCTGGGATCTATTTTAATTTGACAACACATATAATTAAACATTAAAGCAAAAGGAAAACAAAAATCCTTCTTTTGGACTGTTCCCATCCAGGAGAACCAATTAATTAACAACAAACTGCCCGGCCTTTTATTTTCGGTAAGCTTTCCTCTCCCCTTCAATTATTGTTATGCATGACACATGCATAGCCACTTTCATCATTTTCTTTTGGCTTTGATGCTCCAAGATTCTCCAAATTAAGGACGTGTTTGGCATTGTTTTTATTATAAGTTTATAACCCCAAAGGCAAATAAAGCTTGAACAAGCTGGGACTAAAAGACGCATTATACATACATACATACATACATATATATATATATATTGTAGCTAGCAAGCAAATTGGTACTATATACATACGTGGGGAAGTAATATTATAAAACAGGGCATACTTTTGGCTCAAGGCGAGGAGTGATGAGTGATTGTGTTTGAGGTTAATGGCCATCAAATCGTTCAGATAAAAGTGTGTGTGTGTGTGTGTGTGTGTAATTAATAATTTTTTGAAGTTTTGAAAATAAAAGTAGGTAGCTAACTAGGGACATGAGAAGGAGATGCATGCAATGAATGAGGTTGGTGTTGGTGGCTGAAGATTCTATATATTAGAGATAGAAATAGAGATAGAGAGAGAAAGAAAGAAAAGCTGAGGAAAGCCGCAGGGAAGGGCACTCATGAGTGATGAGTCATAAGCAAGCAAATCCACACGAATAACCTTTGAAAAGTACTTCCATTTACTTCAAAAGCATATCACAGATCTTATGCAGTTCAGCTTTGCAGGCACAAAATCATTAGCAACAACTCTCCCTCTCTCCCTCTCCCTCTCCCCCTCCCCCCTTATGTATGTATATCTCTATCACTACATATATATATATATATATACGTATTTATATCTTATACTCTCCCACTTCTCCGTGCAGCAAATTCAAACAAACAAGAAAAACAAGCTAATAACCAAACAGTTGTCTATCTTGCGCGCGGATGAATCTTTCTCTGGCTATTAAGTGAGAAAAATCAATATTGCACCTGCTTCTCTCTCTCTCTCTCTATATATATATATATCTTTGACATGACTCTGCTATTCTCATGGGTAATGTCTTGTGTATATTTTCCCATTCCCTTTATACTTTAGTATGTAGTTGCTAACAAATTTTACTTTTTTACTTGTTAAAATATTTATTGTTATTATTATTATTATCATCCAAAACAAGGCTGTATCATAACTAAAATAATTATAATTTTTTTTTCATTTAAGAATAACATCTATAAATTTTTTTAAGGTTAAGAAGTGCCCAACACTTTAAACTATTTTCTCAAAGGCAGCCAACATTCTAAAGTAATTTATGGTGTAATTTCCATTTTGAAGTAATTAAAATGGTGCAATCCTCACCCTAAAGTAATTAAAATGATGCAATTTCATTCAATATTATAGAGTCGTTACTTTGACCGTTAACCATGATGACTCATAAACCATTTGACCCAAAAAAATCTGACTCAACGAATGAGAAAGCATATCAAACAATGATAATATAGAAAAAAAAAATTAAGCCCACATTAGCAATAATATATATATTGGCAGATAAAAATATACCAATGGTAATCACTGAAGATTAAAGGCATTTTTTCTCAACCATTTTGTATTCTTAAATTTTAAGTTGAAGACAGTTTTTCCTCAATCATCTCGCATTTTAAAATTTTAGCGTTCTTCATTCTTTCACACAAACACACACATATACGTGTTATTGCTAATGTGAGTTTAATTTTTTTTTTTACATTATCATTGTTTGATATGCTTATCTTATATGCCCAGTCATATTTTTTTTGGGTTAAACAGCTGCTAAGTCGTCACGGTTAGATTGAATGAAATTGCACCATTTTAATTACTTCACGATGAGAATTGCACCATAAATTACTTTATGACGTTGTGTGCCTCTGAAAAAATAGTTTAGTGTACTGGTCGCATTTTAACCCTTTTTTATATTGTTAATTTGATAAATTTGATCAGCATTTTTTTCATAACTCGCGCACTTATTATGCCCTCCACCAAAAGATCAACAACACAGCTCACACACTTAAGAAAGCCTTTAAGGATAGTGTTTGGTGTTGTTTGGGTTACCCGGATCCCAATAAATTTGTGGAATTAGCAATTATCAACTATAAGGTTGCAACTTAAGCTTCCTGATGTATGCTGAGAGGAGGAGGGGGATGGACTAAGATTATATACGTTGCAGCGTCTAGTTTATAGCCACGGAATGGAGTATTTCAATTTCAAGTTGAAAGTGAAGTACTTCAATTTTGAATATATTTAATTTTACAGTTATAGCTAGGTATTGATGAATTCACATTACAGTGATATTCACGGAATAAATAATTTAAAAAAATTCCTCCTATATGGGAAATATTTGTATTTGTATTTCAATGTACTAATATATCATCACCACACTACAAAAAAACTCCATATTACCGACGGAATTACCCACGGAATCGTTTTCCGTCGGTAATTTTTGACATATTTCCGACCGAATTTCCGTGGATAAAATCACCGACGGAAAAAGATTCCGTCAGTCATTACCGACGGAATTACCCACGGAATTTTTTTCTGTGGGTAATTAACGACGGAAAATAATTCTGTCAGTAATTACCGACGGAATTCCGTCGGTAATATTTAAAAATAATAAAAAAATAATATAATTATATAAAAAAATAAAAATTA
>JBAGKO010000015.1:8850010-8881467 GCA_037177275.1 Acacia concinna | reverse complement strand
ATGGGCAGGAAGAACTTGGCTCACTAATATTAGGTCGATTTAATGTTTTTTTATTTTTTAGTTTTTTTAAAAAATATTTTAATAGATAAAGAATTTAAAATAAAGATAATTTTTAGTTAACATGTTTTCAAAAAATAATTTTTTTTAAAAAAAATCGCCAAATAAAAAATATTAAAACTGGACAATTTAGATGAGCCAAGCTTTCTTTACACATCCTAAGGTTGAGTAGGGAAATTGGTCTCTAGTAGAAGACGCTTTCTCCTTATGTGGGTCATTGTTGATGTTTTGAGAGGATCAATTCTCCACGAGCTCATTGGGTTGGACCTTTTAGGCCATAAATTTGTAATAGTGGAATTTAGGAGTTTCGCCTCAAAAGTAGAAGTGAGATTAAAAGGGCAAGCCGGGTCAAAGGCCTAAAAAAGTTGGCCTTGTAAGTTCAAGGGTAGGCCCTTTTAGGTTGATATGTTTTTTTTTAATTTTTATATGATTATAATATTATTGGTTTTTTATATTTTGTTAATGATGTTGTAAATATTTATTAGGATTATCTATTTTTTTTACATAAATTTTAGGAAGGAGGTTGGACTCACTCATGATCTAAGGGTAGGGCACCTAACTTATGATCCACAGTAAAGCTTATTTCCAGGGCCAAGAGTACATACGGCTCCACTAACGCCCGGCAAAGGGGGACGTTGCCTTTACCCACACCACTTCACTTAAGTGTGGAGATGCCTCCCCAAGTGCCGCGACTAAAACCACAAAGTGGCACTCTTGGGGATCAAACACGCTTCAAATGGGAGCATGTCCCACTCATTCGCCAGGTGAACTCACGAACGATGAGTTATTAGGATTATCTTTAATTAAGTTTCATAAGAACATCTTGTATTAAGAACCCTTAAAATTTAAAACTTATAATAGATATTTCTTATTTCATAATTATTCTTACTAGTTTTTTATTTTTAGACTTCTATTCTAGTGATTGCTTTGTTCATATCTTGTGTTGTTTATTTTGTGAACTATCTACACTTTTTAAAACATATCTATAAGAAGTGTTAAGTATTCTCATTAATTATTTGTAATTGTGGTATATGGATAATTAGTTTACCTTTGACTATGACTTAGTAATTATGTTTGTTTGTTGCATGAAACATATGGTTTATATATTAAATTTTGATAACATTTATACATTAAGTCAAGACTTTCATTGTTGTTTTGAAATAAAACTAAAAAATAATAAAATGTTGTTAATATAGTTTTGGCTGGCCCTAGCTCTAGCCCTATGTCCGGGATGGGCTTAAAAAAGGACTGTTTTCTTTATCGGTGTCTCAAACAGCCTGCCCTTTTTACCCTCTCTTCCTACCACTTGGATATGGTCTGAGATCAGATCCCATCATTGCACTAGCAATGGGGATGGACAGAAAGGGTTTCTATTATGATACTTGGGCCTGATAATATTGGGCTCGATCCATACCTCGTGGACCCCCAACTAATATCCAAGAGATGTACCCGCAGTTCACTCACAAATTAAGAGAAATTGTAGCAAAAAAAGAAAGAAAGAGAAATTGCAGCGTGAGTGTCAGGCTCAAAGATTTGCGTGTGAGTAAACTAACAATAAAAAAGGCGTGTCCTTAATCTCGGTAAAGAAAATTGTCCTGGGTGAAGAGCAAAGACGGTGCCTTTACAGAGAAATTATTAAGCAACCCTTCAACCTTGGGAAATCCACACACCTACGAACGTTTCACAACCTAAAAATGTGATATTTTTCCAAAACACCTCTCGAGTCCTCCCCTGTGTGTTTAAAACCAAGGGCAACGAATAGCAAAAACCAAGAAGGCCAGGTGAAAAAAAGGTTCAGTTTTTTCATCAACAAAGAAGCGGGTCTCTCGTAACTTACTTATTCAGTCACCATGAGCAAGAAGGTTTCTTGGGCTATTCTCAATTTCTCACTGTTGCCGCCTCCGTGAGCGCTGCATCGGCCGACACTGCGGTTACTACTCCGGCTGCCAGTCTCAGCCCAAGCATCTCAGCCCCAGATAGTTCGTGGTTTCCGGGTCTTCGTTTGGTGGCTCCGTCCTGCTTTCCTTGCCTTGTATTTCCAGTAACCTCATCAAACATGCAAGAGCCTCGAGTTGGGAACCAAATTGCATGGCAAGGATGAAGGCTCTCTATGGGTTAAAGGAATGAGAAGAATAACGATGTAATTTTGTTTCAATAATTACCATAGTCGGATTTACTGTAATTTGCTTTTACACGAATTTATCTTGTTTTCTTTGATTTTTTTCATCGTATCTTCGTTTCCTTTACCGTGTTTTGATTTTAAAAGTTCAAGCCACACAAATGAGTTTTGATTGACTTTTTTTTTTTTACCTGAGTTTTAAATTTTAATTGACCTACTTGATGATAATTTAATTCATTTAGTGTGAATATAACCAGCGAAGCAGAAAGGAATCAGTAAAATCTTTTCTTCTTTTTTTTCCACTCTCCAATCAAGCAACAGTCTCAATAGGGAAAAAAAACTCGTGTTACATCCGCAAATACACATTTCTTGCATTAATGTATAAATTAATTAATGAAGATCACACCTCTCACAAACTAGGTTTCTGTATTGAATTTTTGCGCGGACATGAGGCTCTTTGTCAACCATATTGCTGTCTCTCTGGAAGAGACAGCTTCCGGCCCAAATGGTCTCAGCACACCAGCAAGCTCTTCAAGTTTGTCTTGCTTGAGTAGCTCAGCGCATAATTCAAGTAGAGTCTCTAGAGCATGAGCTCTATCCTCGCAGGAACTATCCAACTCACTCTTGGCTTCATCACCCCCTGCTGCAGTAAGTGTACTTACAGAATTGTTACTTGGTGTCTGATCAACCGCGCAAGCACTATCATTTTCTTTATGCGTGGAACAACTGAGATTGAGTGGCTTTTCTCTGCCTGCATCCTTACCTGCAAGTGTATCATTACTCTCAGAAGATAAGCACGTATTTGAGCCTTCTGTAAATGTATCTGGGCCTTCCCTTTTCTGTACGTAGACTCCTCCCGATTCAGAGTTATCTTCAACCTTACCACCAGACTGCAAAACTGGTGGTGACATTTCCTCATCAAGTGATCCACCTTTATCAGTGCTTTCTTCGCTTGATGCCGTTGATTTCCTGTAGTCCTCAAGATTGACATCTCTCTGCACTTCAGCTTTATCGAAATCTACATTAGGTAAAGCATCTTCGACTTTCGTGGTCACTGCAATTGTGTCAGCCCCTTCTGATTTTTGAAGTTGTTCGGTAGCAAATACTCCTTCTTCATGCTTAGGACTTGGCATACTCTTTGATGTAATTTCATTGTCAGCTGTCTCCCTTGTAGGTATACTTTTATAGTCTGCTTCCTTGAACATGCTGCAAATGGTTGATTCAGATGTTGTTGATCCATCCTTCGAGCCACTGATGCTAGTAGATGATTCAGTTATGAAGCTGATAGGATCAGCCAGATTGGTCTGAAGGATGTCCTCTGCACTGCTCGAGACCGATAGCTTGCCACTGTTAGGCAGATCTTCATTTCCCTCAAATGGATGAACCCTAACCAAAAGATTTTCTAATCCCACTTCTTTGTCCTTGCGTTCTTTTCTGGCACCAGATTTATAAGACCTCTTTGTTTTATCCTTTGAGTTGACTATGGGATACACTGGAAGAACATTAGATGATGCATTACGACATCGGAGAACATATGGTTGTAAAAGAGGATGCCTTAACAATTCAGCTGCCTGTCAACAAATAGATTCTGCATAATGAACAGTTCTATCTAGATTAATCTGAATTAACATGACAGGTTTGATTGAACTCACTGTTGGTCTATGTTCAGGGTTTTTCCTGAGCATGCTCTTTATGAGTTGTTTCCTGTTGCATGTAAGTCATCTTGTTTCAATATTAACATTTAAATGAAACGCAAGAAGTTCCGCAACTGTAGGCAAAAATTTACTGGCACATTTTGGTTGCCTTAGATACAGTAGAAGTCATTATAAATAAATCAATGATTAAAAGATCATCAAGGGAGAAGAAAAGCCTGAAAACAATGTAACTGGTAATGGTTTTGAAGCAGTTACTTACAATGTGGAAGAATAAACAATAGGCAATGGAGAAATGGAGGATCTATTTATTTTATTGATAAGCCCAGCCATATCCTGTTAAATCCACTTTTCATTAATTGTACATCATATATAAATACTGAAAAACTGAAGATAAAATAGCTTGTCATAATATCAAACTCAATGGTTCAAGTTGGTTCTTACAGGAGCTCGAAATGCTGGTTGATGTGCAGCGATTTCAAACATGCAGCAACCTTTACAGACAAAAGAGGTCTCATTCTTACAACAGGTCATATATCAAATGGTTTCTTCAATGACAATTATCGGTCATGCACTATTCTTACCAAGTGACCATATATCAGATTTATAACCATAAGGTATATCTGCAAGTAGCTCAGGACACATATAGTTGGGAGTTCCAACAACCTACACAAATAAGGCATCAATGAGTGGATCTAATTGAAGTGTCACTAATGTCACTGATGAGAAGTTCAGAGCAAGATATGCATGCAAATGCAACATTATCAATTCTGAAATGGAAAGAACACGCCATTAAGTATGAAAGCCTGTTACCAAGAGAAGTACAACAAAGTTTCTCAAGAGGGCATTAGAAAACAGCAACAACAACATATCAAAGATATGCACAATACCGAGGAAGCAAGGTCTTCTGAATTAAGCAGCTTTGCCAGACCAAAGTCACCTGTATGGTACACACAAAACATAGTTGCTTTAGGTCCAAGAGTAAACAGAACCCAAATAGGTAATCTTTCAAGGGACAATGCATTCATACCAAGACGAATGTCGTTGTCTTTGGTGAGAAATATGTTGGAACACTGAAACATAATAAAGTTACATTACCATATACATCATGTGAAGAACTTCCTTGCCAGTACAAGGGAACAGGTAGTACCTTAAGATCTCTATGGAGTACACGATTAGAGTGCAGGTAGTCCACAGCAATCAGCAACTGAGTCAGCCATTTGCAGACCTTCTGCAGGATAAAATGGCAATGTAGAGTGGGTATGGAGTACTCATACAGGAACATATTAAAAATGATTCATTAAATATTATTGTTACCTCCTCAGGAAAAAATGATCCCCGAGCTTTCTTTATGTTCTCAGCCCTAATCACAAGCATGACATAAACAAAATCAATCCTTGGTATAAGTTTATGTCATCTCAATCTTCAACTGCAATTAATATAATATAATTAATGCTATGAAGGGTTTTTCCCCAGCATATTCAACCTCAATCAACAAGGATTCCTTTGAAAATTCTCCTTAATATCTATCAAATAAAAAAGTTCCATGCACATCCGCAATTAAAAGTTTCTGCCTTTCCCGCTTTCTCTGAATTCTTGTTGCCATCTACCTAAAAATTGAATTTCAGTCTGAAATTTCATGTTTTTTCAGTACAAGAATAAAATCTGTCTTTTATGCATATTTCAGGTCTTGAAGGCTTTTACTTATGGAATCCAGAGGCTTAAGCTTTCATGTCAAAAGTTTTACTTGTTAATTGCTAATAAAGATCTTCCCTTTTCCTTACAATTTATTGGGGAAAGGAATATTTCATAATACTGTCATAAAGGAACAAAATTTGTTAGATAGACATGCTCTGTAATTGAAAATGATACATAAATTTTCTTGTTTCAAGCAAGAAGGCTTCAGTTTTACCAACAAATACTACTTACATGTCACCTCCTTCACAATAGCCAGTTACAATGCATATATACTCCCCCTACAAAACATGAGAATCACATGAAGTAGCCATTCAAGAGTCATAAGATCACAAACATCAAAATAATCAGCCGCAACTTTAAAATTCCAGACCTATTTAGTCAACTCTAAATGGACACAAACTGTAAATACAAAAGAAAGATTATGTGTTTACCTTCTCCACCCAAGCATCTTTATACTCCACAATATATGGGTTATTTAATTTTGCAATCAGGTTCATCTGTGACAGAGATAGAATAACGATTGCAATTTGCAAGTGAGCAGGTAAGAAGAACATCTAAAAATGGCTTCAGACTTCGTCTTAAGACAGAAATCAGTGAAATCACTCTCAAGAAATCTGTTTTGAGTCATACTTGACTACTCGACACAAAATTCCATATTATTAAGCATTGCCGCCTTGGTGAAAATATATATATATATATACACACATATATATTGCCGCTATTATGCAAGCATAAATGCATCATGCGATCCATATAGCCGACCCCACTTAGTGAGATTAAGGCTTTGTTGTTGTTGTATTGTGCAAGCATAAGAAATTGCACTAGACAAATATCATCTTCTCTGGAAGTCTGATCAGTATTATTACTCTAAAAGACAATGACATGTGAGATACGTCTTCAAGATTGCCTCAAATCAAATTGGTTTGAAACAACATTGGCTGATATCACGCTTTTAGTATAACAGCCAGGGCAGAAGGGATGTTGCTTGTGAGATATACAGCATATTCAGATGACTGGCTTGTAAAATGATTCAGTAGGGTCGTAGAAGAAATACTGTTATTTAGGGAATGATAAAATATAATTGAAAATCTGGCTAATTCATGCCATTTATATGACCCAAAGATTATAGCTAGTGGGGATGATCGATAGTATTTTATTCTTTCTGAGTGACAGATTTAGAGCCCAAAAAAAGTAAAGGAAAAATGCGACAGTAATGTAGGTGATTTCTCTTCTAATCAATTGTAATAGAATGCAAAACGATAGGAAATATATTTAAAAAGTATAAATACAAAAGGTTGTATGGTGTACACTAGAGATGAATGTATCGGTTGGAAGGGTGTTACACCAACCTCCTGGTGCGCTGTTTGTTTGAATTTCTCGGTTTGCTTGGTCAAGCGAATCTTCTTCAACACATACCTACCGAAAATGAACAACACTTGAAGTAAAAATTACAGCTTACAGAGAATTGTATTGAACACAGCAGGTGTAATTAAACACACAAAGCTAAAAAAATCTTTGAATTTCCTTCGTTAAGACATTCATTTCTTTTACCAGGAAAAAAAGGGGACCTTCGACCGATTGTATGCATTGTTTATCATTTAGAAAGCAGGAACAATGAAGATAGAATTTGTAAGAAGAGTGACTTACTTCTTATTCTCAGAGTTATGAAGGACGAGATAAGCGGAGCCGAAAGCACCTCTGCCAATTTGCTCAATAACTTCATAGTCTTCCAACTTGGACTTGGCGTCACCATTATCGGTCTCCATGGAAAGCTCCAAAAGCGAGCAGACAAACAGTGAAGCTGCAGATCCTAATTGCAGCAAATCCAATCGACGCAGCAGAGTAGCAATTCTGTGGCGAAGGTTCACCAACCCTGTCCTTTCGCTGCGTGTGTGTCAACTGTCAATCCAAATGGGCTAATTAAAGACAACCGGTCACTGAAAGAGCATTAATTGGGGAAAGCAACTATCGCATGAGAACGAGTTCGGACACTCCTCAATAGGTTCCTGCAACTATTAAAGGGTTTCACATGCACAAGGGGGGCATAAATATGAGTAAAGCTAAATTCCACAGTTATGATCCTAAACTACCTTATGAGGAGATATAGAGAGAGAGAGGGAGGGTGGCCTTGACTAGACTAAAGCAGAATATTGCCCTACCGAGAAATTAAAAAAAAAAAAACCCAAAGCCTGAATACATTTACCCGCAAAAGAACCCAAGAGGGGAAGACAGAGAGAGACAGGTGGAAAGACAACAAAGTCAATCAATTAAAGCACAATGGCATAGTATTCATACTGTCACATTTATAATACTACTTTTGCTATTTTATTTGATTTAGTTAAGTGCGATGATATCTTAGGCACCACCTAAAAAGAAATTGGGGAAGAAGAAAAGGAGGTGTGACAGGTGTGGAAAACTAAAGAAAAAGGCAAATGGATATGTATATGGTTGCTTGCATTTACAGATTCATTCATGGGAGGGAGGCCATGAATCGCAGGAGGGATGTTCCTCACACGAAGTTGAGATGTCATGGTCCCCTGTACCTTAAAATAGAATCATCCGAAATTGAGCCAATTGTTTGTAATATACTTCTGCTCATAAAAGTTATTTGCTCATGCGTTTTCTTGTGACTTGTGATGGCCTGCTCCTGGCTCCTTGCCCACCCACCTGGTCCAGTTGCAATGATTGTGGCTTCCCATCTCAAAACTCTGGCCTTCTCTGGCGGGAACCTTTTCTTTTATTATTATTATTCAATGTTGTTTGTTGGAGTGGATAATTGATCTGAAAATCTTTTGCTGACTTGTAAATTCTGTGGGGTATAAAAATGCTTGATTTACGCTTATGCAATAATGGTCAACAACCATGTCGTAATTATGTTCTAAAATGGATTGGTTTTGTAGTTGATCGGTTTGTTTAGGAGTAAGTGAAGCTATATCATTATTTGCATTCATGTTAGATAAGCCAGATTACCTGTTCATTTGGTAGTCGTGGTGTCAAATCTGTACCTAACTCTGTTTTTTGTTTAACCAACCTCCTCATGAACCAGTCCCAATGGTAATGGAGCCTCATTATGTTTTTCTGTATAAAGTCTCAGCATAGTGTAGGTACATCATTAATCTGTTGTCTGATGGTTAAATTACACTGTATAATTATTATATCCCGTGTCATAACGCTTTTATTGCCTGTATGTTTTGTTTTCCTAGGCAATAAATAAGATAATATCAATAGGTGATCCTGCATCGTTAAAGTGGCGCTCGTCAGTTTTCTTCTCAGATTCTATTTATAGCCCAACCTGACTTCTTTACTCTCGCATCTCAGGAAAATAAAAAATCACTACCTTTTTTTATAAGAGAAATAAGTCACTGTCTCTTCGACTGTAATCGAATAACAACTCTTTATTCTACTTTTTACGCATATATAACTGATTATTCTTAGATTTTTCATGTGTGCATGACACGGGCTTCAGAGAGTGATGAGCCAGTGATCCGTTGAAATTGAGAAACGAAATGCCTCACCACTTCAACCAGCCAGCTTTTCTATATTTTAGATTTACATGGTTTGTCAATAAGATATTATTTTATGGTTTATAAACATGGGCATCCTCTTATTAGAGGCAGTCTCGTGTCCAAAACATTGTTAAATACTAAATATGAGCACCCCTTCAATAAAAAATGTAAACTTTAGTTTGTTATATTCATCGTTCCAGATTAACTCACTGAGATTCGAGAGTGAAGGAGAGTTTGATTGGTACACGGGCATATAAACCATAAATTAAGCCAGATAGAATTTTGAAGGCGTAAGATAGTCGCAGCCCAAAGGGCAAAGTCTAGCAGGCCGAGCTGTGAATTAAACAGGCCCGTAAACCTATTAGGCAAAGTAAGGGTACAAGCCCAGTAGATTAGACAGCAATCAGCAGAATCCTGCTGCAAAATATCAAATAAAAGAAAAAAAAAACACACACACACACTGGAACACTGTCCACGTAAGCAAAAATGACACACAAGTTAACATAATCATGTTCGTGTAGACTCGGGAGGAAGGTTGCTTGTGGTATAAAATTGAGAGCCTTTTTCAGAATAAAAGGCTCTTGCTCATCATAATCCCTCTTGGTTCTTTTTAGAGTCCCGATATTCTGTATCTCAATTTCCCTTTTATTTTATTATAAACAAATCTACCAAAAACAGAAAATGGCCATCCACCACGCTGGGTATATATGGATATGCCCATTGCGGCGTTATCACGTGTATGCGGCCTTCTCCTGCCCACTGCACATTTACTAAGCACAAGCTTATTTCTGCATGTTTCGCCAATGCAATGAACCAATCGTTTTTTCCTTACTCTTTCTTTACTTTTTGTTTTTTAATTCACTTCATGCTCTTTCATACTGTATTAAGTAAGATCTCCACAAATGTGTGTGTGGGTCTATATATGTATACAGGTATTAAATTATATAAACAACAATATTTTCTCAAATTTTATCATCCGAACCCTAATATGTGTGCTAGATGATTCTCTTGAATGTTGCCTGAGGATGTTATCAATCAAATCATGGACTGCGTTGTGAGGAAATAAGGAAATAAAGACAATTAAGAAATTTTGACAAACAATCAAATCATTTTAATAATGATTGTTTAATCAATAAAACATGTGCAATTGTAAATTAAGTCAACTCGGAAATATTTTAAAAATAGTTATTAATATCGTGCATTTACTCAACATGGTATTATAAATTTTTAAGGATATAGTTAATTGATTGATATATTTTATTCACGATAATGATTGATGGTTGATTTAATGGAACTGGTGATTATCTTCTTCGCCATAAGTATTACTGATGAATAGTGACGAGAGATGACTTAGATAGTGGAGTATTAATATTAATTCTAGTGAAAAAAAAAAGAGAGAGAGGAAGGAATAGCGAGAATTAATGGAATTTTTAAATTTTGTTTTTTTTTGCGGAAATTTTTTGACTCTACAGTCTACAGAAATGTAAGTATGAACTAGTATTATTTTTAGGGTGGAATATTAAAAGGAAAATATAATAATAATTATTATAAAAAAGAAGAAGAAGAAGGCGGCAAGCCGGTAATTAAGAGGAATTAGAGGGGCGCTTTATCAATAATCACCGACTATGCACCTGGCACTGGCAGATAAGAGTTGATTCAAAACAGGGAGTGCCGACCCTTCTACGTTTCTCTACCTTTATCGCTGAGGCCTCTGCCTCTGCCTCTGCCTCTGCCTCTGCTGCTGCCTGTCTTGTTGCTCTGGTGTTTCTGGTGTTCGATTTCTACAACTATTGTCATCTCCCCTCACAGGTATTGGATCGTTTATTTTTTTTGGCGTTTTACCAATTTCTCCTCCTTATTCATCTGCTAATTGGCGGTGACTTGATTCCCTTGTCTGATTGTGTGGATCGTTGAAGACTGTTGATAGTGTTATGTTTATATTGATGTTTCCCTTTTCCCGATTTACTGTTCTCTACCTTTTGGCAATCTATACCAATTTTTGTTTACTGACTGATTGGTTACTGGTGGAAACCCCCTCTTTCCCAGTTCATTATTTTGTATGAGTTGTATTTTCGGATTTCCTAATTCTGGTTTCTGCCTGGCGTTACTTCTATGGTATTTTGGTTCTCGGGATACCCTATAACGACAGAAAACAAAGTTGCGGAAGGGTTTTTCTCACTTCCCCTATTCGGCAGGAAATTTCTGCCAACCTGGTTGTATACTTAGCTTGTGAAACTCTTCTACAGAGTCTTGCTTGTTTCGATTGCTATGTTTTGTTTCCGGGTTCAAATTTTGAGCAAATATTGCTTACTTGTTTTTTCAGTACTGCAATTTTTAAAATCGACTTTCGTGTTGGGCAAACGATCAGCACTAACTGAAGTAAAGGAATTCTGCCATTGCACTTTTTTATTCCTTTGGCTTTTGTTGTTACCGTTGCCCAATACATCTAATGATTTAGTTGTTTACAGAGCATAATCTTGTCATACAATTCAGTAGCCCCATCTAGTGGAATAAGGCTTGTTGTTGTTGCCACCGCTCCCTTCCAGGGCAAGATGGCCCTCTTTACTGCTTCATGTCCATGTTAAGGATGATAATGTGTTTGAGTATTAGTTTTGCCAAGGATGTTTGATGTTCGCTTCGTGCTGCTATCCATTGCGTGCAATATTATTTTCCTGTGTTCATGTAATCCCTCATTAAGATTCTCTTTTCTTATTAATATGTTGTGACGAGTATTGTTCTCTTGCTTTTGTATATCTTCTTTAAATCTTTAAAGATGGTGAGGTGATTTATTTGCATGTGGTCAGGAATTTATGGAGTCTCATGATGAGACAGGATGCCAGGCACCAGATCGCACCATTCTCTGTATTAACAATTGCGGCTTCTTTGGCAGAGCTGCTACCATGAATATGTGCTCCAAATGTTACAAGGACATGCTGTTGAAGCAGGATCAGGCCAAACTTGCTGCATCGTCAGTTGAAAACATTGTGAATGGCAGCAATAGCAGCAGCAGCAGTGGGAAAGAGGCTAAAACTGTGTGTTCTACTGATGTACAAATTGGAACTGTGGAGGTCAAGACAATACATGCAGAAATTTGTCCGGATTCATCCTCTAGTGAGAGTTTAGAGATAAAAGTCAAGACTGGTCCCAGCAGATGCACGACTTGCCAGAAGCGTGTTGGATTAACTGGTTTTAGCTGCAAATGTGGCAACATTTTCTGCACAATGCATCGTTATTCTGACAAACACAGTTGCCCTTTTGATTATCGGACAGTTGGTCAGGATGCTATAGCTAAAGCCAACCCTGTAGTTAAGGCAGAAAAGCTTGACAAAATCTAGTCATGCTCTAAATTGAAGTTGAATGGATGGAGCTCGATGCTTCTCTTTTTATCAACATGTCTTCATATATGTTGGCTTAATGGCTTTTCAGGCGTCCTCTAGTGATCTTAATGATAAATGTCACGACAACAAGGTCCTCATTAGGGAATATCTGCATTATGTGTCGATTGGCAAGGATTCACTTGTTAGCTGCTGTTTGAATGTTTGTGCTAGTTGAAGTACACCGATGGGTCATTCTGTAAATGGATTTCCCTGTCCGTATTGCATTATTTGGTGCATGAATGCTATTTATTACGCATCTATGTATGTTTTTTTAACTTTGAGACTGTATAAATAATACTTATTTGCCCTATTATGCGCTATCATGTGTTCTTCCAAACTTGGAGGTTTTTGGTTGGAGTTTGTCATTTGTTTTTAATGAATATTTCTCACATTTTATCTCTGCTGACACTGCCATCTTTCATATTTTATAGCTCGGTTTAGCAAGGGATCTTTGTCTGGTCTGCCTCATACGAGCCTTGGGTATTTTTTTAGAAAAAATATTTAATGATGCGTGTCATGTAATCTGAATTTTTGGTTGCATAGTTGAATATATGTACGTTGATTTAGTTTGAGTGTTATTTTTTCATTGGCAAGGGGTGTTCCTTCTCACTCATAACTATTGTCCCTGTATTTTGTAAACGTGAAGCCGTTAAGGTTTTGAGTTCAGACTTCAGATATACAATCCATTCAGTGTGGCTGCGGGGAGGACTTTTGTTTAATTTGATACCCTTGGCCTTCTAATTTTATGGACTTAATGTTGGTAGCCTTTTAAAAGTTAGGGCTGTTTTAAGTTAAATATGTGAGCAAGCCCTGGCCCCATTTGCTTTGTTATTTGGGTTATCCTGTCATGGATTTTCGTGGGTTAATGACCTGCCGATGTGTAGCAGGCACTGTTTTATTCGTTCCCTCCTTGGAAATGTTTTTTTTTTTTACTGTAACTTTTTTCCCGCCCGAGCTATGGGATTCTAAAATTCTTAAAGGATTGAGATTTGAGAAGTCTGTGAGATATCTACGTGTGAAACAGTGATCTGAAGCGCCGGAGACTCTTGTGCGGAGATTTTGAGTCAACAAACGATGTCAGAGGGGCTGATATCGCTGTGTGACTTGTGATTAGAAAATGACAAGGATAACTTGATTTGAAAACGCTTTGCCTATTATCCGGTTCTGCTAATAGCCTTGTATTACAACGTTGTAGCAAATTGTTTAATTTAAGAAGACGTCCACTGAGGCCGTCATTACCTGTTTTGTATGAACAAGAGGACGGACCAAGGAGTGCAGCTGTGGCACACGCGGTCAAACATTTTCTTATTGTGCACTTAAACGAAGGTCGAAATTGTTGTACAGAATCTCCTTTCCAATGGACAGGACAGGCATGTAATTCTAACTATTTCTGAACATGTTAGGATCTCTCATTTCTTGATGAGAGATTTGCGTCCTTATAAAACTAATTTTGGAGCCTTGGTCGCTCTCAAATGGCTCGTTTCTTGGCCAAAAGTAATGCGACTTTTGCCAAAACAAAATTGTTGTGTGTTGGCAGCGTATGATATGCGGTTCTATTCTCAACAAGTGTCCATTGATCTGGGGATGTCGGATGGGGGATAGGAGTTTTCATGTTGTCCCGTTATTTTGAATTAAGCTTCTTGGACGACAAATGGAAAGTGAGTTCGAAAGTGGTAAAGCTATTTGTTTGAGTCTGTTTATACGCATATATCCTAATCCCAGCGCTTTCAAAAGCTATAGTCCTAGCTAGGCCTGGCCCTGGCTGTGTACTGTGTTCCCCATTGGGCAACGGAATTCTCATCTCGTGAAGTTTCACCCACTCTGTTGGCAGGCTTGTCATGTAACAAAGCATGTCCCTCCTGGCCATTATATTTGGACAAATTCAAAGGTCGGATTGGATTCATATGTATGTTAATGTAATGCAATTTGCAACAATGAAGGTGAAACGACCCCACCTCTCCAGCGTCCCCAGAAAGCTACGATGGTGTAACTACAAGTGATTGAAGGCAAGCTATACAAGAGTGACTGGCGTTATTGTTGTTATGATTGTGATTATGAATATGATGGACCCTAGTCCTCATGTGTTTCTTCACAGCAATGAGTGATGCTTGACAATAAGCTCACACCCATGATCTTGTGTCCCATTTCTGTATTAAAAGACAAAAAAGATGTCGCCCTCGTTGCCTCGCTTCTCACTTCGCGTCTGTGATTTTTGGGCATTGGGCGAATATTTTTGCTAACAAAGAGAGCCAGCACAGACACCCATGCCCTCTCTGTTTCCAGTTCCACCCTCCTAAATCTAAAACCACAATGTTATAGATTATTCTCTCCCGTGACATGAATAAAATAACACAAAGAGACTGTCCTCCTCTGCGTCTCTTTTCCTCTTGGATGCTCCAAAATTTGACCTTTTTGCTCATTGTAAAGTTGACTCTTGAAAGTATTGGAATATGCCTTGTTCTGATTTCCCCCAATGGACTCTGTGAATTGTGCCAAAACCCGCGTCACGTCCACTCTCTTTCTCCTTAAAATTTATTCACTCGGCAGTAGGCACATATACCCTCTTATCTTCAACAGCATCTGCCCCAAAATTTCCAAGCCCATCTTATCTTTTACATGAACCGTATATTTTATCAGCACTATTCAACAGCTAAGAGTAGCCATAGGTAGATCAATGGCAATGGGACATCAGGATTAAAAAAGAAAAAGAAGGATAAAAGCATAATCTAAGTGATAACGACGCCTTTATGAGTCGGTGGCATTGAAAATCATGATTCTCCAAAGCGCACGCATCGCTTGATGCCTTTGACCGCCATGATCGATGAGCCATAAAGCTTTGTCTCATTGCATACAGCTAACCAACATATTCTTTTCCTCTCACCACTCTTCCTACTCACTCTTCATTACTGCCATAAACATATTTATTTACTTAATTACAAGATCAAACAAACAGGGGTCTGACTTTCTTGATTACTCCTGTCCTGAAACTTATTATGGCTCTCTCAATTAATTTGTAGTGATTATGCAGCAACATGGCACATCTTCCCTCTAATTAATTACTCCTCATTCCTTCGTGTTCACTACGTTTCAAAGCAGAGGCAAGGATATTTGATTAAATGCTACTAAACCCACCTAATGGTTGATCTCTGTGTGTGTGTGTGTGTGTGTGTGTGACCGCTTAATTAGTGTTAATGATGTTTAAATTGCTTCGCCTTCTCTCTTGTTCACTCATCTGTTCCTGTTCTGGCTTTGGGATGCTTCAGAGCGCTCAGTCACTGTTCTCTACCAGAAGAATCTAAAAGATTTCAGATGATGCAGGCCTTTAGATTTTTTCCCCCTTTCATTTTCATTTTCATCTTTTTTTTTATGGCCGGCAATCATAATTGTGGTCCTTCACATCTTTTTACATATTTACAGCTAAAGGTCAAATAGTACGTAAATAAAGTCAACTTTGTAGAAAACACTTCCCATAATCACATTCAACAACCCCCTCTCATTCCCATCTCGGGTAATGAGTAATGACTAATGAGTCCTGATACACACGTGTATAAAGAGGCGTAGTGTTCTAATACAGTGTGTTTGGATGGGAAAGAAATAAGGTTTTGAAACTCGATTACTAAACTAGTTGAAGTACACCGAAATTAAACTGAGACTAAACTTACGAGAAAAAAAAAATTCAAAATTAATAATTAGAAATTCTAAAAAAAGGAAAAAAAACTTTTTTAAAAAAAAAGTAAAAATACTGACCCTAGTTTCCAATCAATTTGGTGGTTGCCCGTCCAGTTTTGAGAACCATGAAAAAAAGTTGTGAGAATGAAAAGGGAAACGAGAGCCTGGTGAAGTTGTACAGTTAAAGTTGATAGAAATCCAAATCCAAATCCTCACAAAAAGGAATTTGAATATATATAGGTGCGCTTTTCAGCTCAAGAAACTAAGATCTTGTTACACTTTGATGCGTTTCAAGAACTTTTTTAGGTGTCATATCCTTTTCTGCGAGAGAAAGCTACTTTTATTCATTGCCTTCCGCTGTTAATATGGCCATTTCGCCATGTACTATAATTGAATATTTGATAGTAATCCAGTGGTGAAAATTTGGAGATGAAACAGAAAATGATAAATAAAATGTGGTCCACGAGAATAGTAATAATAATAATAATAAATAATAAATAATGTACGAGTCCGAGTCCGTGACCGTGACGCTTGTATTGTAATGTGTAAGTGAGTAGGGACATTTCCAAATTTCCATTATTATTGCTGTTGTTGTTGATGCTCATCCTTAATAAACATCACAACAGAGGTCCTCTCACTTGTGACCAAACTCATTGACGACTGGTGGCCGGTGCCAATAATTAATAAATGAACGAGATATCAGCATTATTATAATAATAATAATAATAATTAATGATTATAATAATAAAGTGTTAGTATTTTAATACTATTCTTCGTAGCGATATGTGTAGTTCCCAAAAAGTATTGGGCATGGCATGGGCACGAGTTTTGTCGTGTAATACGATTGTCGTTTATAGAACTTGCTCACGAGATGCTAAGCCTCGCCTTTCACTCCTTTCCATTCCTCTTTCCACCTGTGCGAATTGTGATTCTCATTCCCGTCGTTTACAATTTCCATGCCGCTTTTCATTTCTTAGATTCCTTAAATTTTATGTCGTTTCACATCAATAGGAAGAAAAAATATTCCAAAATTAAAATTATTAATATCTCCCCCCCCTATTTTACGCCCTCTTGTTTTCATTATTTAATTTTATAATCAATTTTATCGGTCAAGCATTTTATATACAATACCTACATTTTTATTGTTTAAGTATTTAAATTCTTATAGGACCATTTTTAACTTTAAATATCAAGTTTTTACCTTCTCTTAAAATATATTTTGAAAGTTTCCAGAAAATATTTCAAAGTTTTCTCAAATATATTTTGAAAGTTTCCAGAAAATATTTCAAAGTTTTCTCAACTATTTTGATAGTGGATGGGAAGGAATTAGTTATATTTAAAGTTAGGCAAATTAACAATTACAATTTTTTTAAAAAATAATATATTTTCAAATGCTTTTATACAGCATCGCACTCTGTGTCTTTTATATTTGTTCTCATCTGAGATTTAATTGGGCAGAATTTTATAATACAGTAAAGGAGACCCAGAGAGTGGAAACAAAGAGAAAGGAATCAATCATGTAAAGAAATGGAGCAGGTAAAACATACCCATTGATTTATTGATTATTTTATATATTCCGGATTATATATTTTCAAAAGGGGCAGATTTGTGTCTCCGGATTCTTAAACATTAAACAAATGTCAATGAGGGGAAAAAAAAGGAGAGGGAAGGGAAGACATTCGAGTGACCACTTTACGTAGCTCTCGTTATACTCAAACTGATTAACAGATTAAACTGTTAATAAAGAACAGTATAAATTCAATTATTTAGTCAGGTATAGGTATCGGAATTCGCCAAATTGAGCTCATCGAGTACAAAATCATGGAGGCATCTGATGAGTGAGAGAAATAAAAAACTCTACTCTTGAATTTTTAATCCACATATACTTCCCATGGGTAGATATATTTATTCATACTTGTCCAAAAATTAGATATACTAATTAATGCCTCCCATAATTTATTATTTTTTTAGAAAATTTATAATGAAGTCTCAAATAAAGAATTTTACATCAAATAGATCCCGTAAAATCGCGTAATTACAGTCAGGTCCTAAGGATGTAAATTTCCGCTGTTGAGAATGTTGTAATTTACAACTCCAACAGTGCAATTAACAACTCCAGAGTTGTTAATTGGGACCTGACAGTAATAAATTCTTAAAACTTGAGACTTGACTGTAAATACGCGATTTCATAAGACATATTTAACATAAAGTTCTTTATTTATGACCTCATAATAAATTTCCTTTTTCTTAAAGCATATGTATCTTCTCATCAGGCCTAATCTATTAGAAATAGTTTTAGGGGTGGATATCTATACTGTGAAAGTATCTGTTTGAATTGATTTTTTAGAAATAATTCCTATAAATTTTAAAGTAAATATATTAGAGAAATTTTATATCAATTTATATAAATTTATATTAAAAAAAAGAAAACAACTCCCCCACACCAGCAACTATCTAATTGGCTCTTGCAATTTTTCGATCGTAGAGGGGGAAGTGAAATTCTTGGAGAAGCAAGCCGTCTTTCTGACAGTCAATGAGGACGACTCTATCAGAGGACACAAGTTGACAAAAATGAGCATGTGACCTTACACACACACTCTCTCACAAACAAGCCAAACACAGTAGCAGTACAGTAGAATACGTGCCAAACATCATCAATCTTCAATTTAATGCAGCGTGAGGTACATTGAATTTGTTTCCCTCCTTAATAAGGTTTTCCTTCTCTTTGGATGGTGGAATGTCAAATCCCATGATTTGTTTTTTATGTCTTCTTAGGATTCTATTTTCAGCGTTGAAAAACTCAATTCCTTGATGTTCTTCTCACCTAGGGTCAATGGGGTAGATCGCTTCTGTGGCTGGTGCTGTGTTGGCTCTCTTTTGGACAGATTTGGTGAGGGTAATTATTTTGATAAATATAATATTAAAGTGAAAACCACGTCCCAAAAACAATAAAGCAAGTAACTAGTAAACCAGAAAATGCAGAGAAGAAGAAGGAACTCGGCAGGTAAGCATCAATGCCTGTACTGTCATGCTAAAAGGTGAAAACACGATGGAAAAATATAGGTTGAAATAAAAAATATTGAAAAGGATAAATAAACAGTTTTTTTTTTTACATGATAAAATTCCCGATAGCTATGATGAGTTATCGCACGTAAACCCTTTTCTTTCTTCCTCTTGGTCCATCATCGACGTTCATTAATACTCACAAGTCACAACTCAGTCACACTCACAACTCAACTCACACTGATATATACAAAGGAAAGCATTGAAAGCTACACAGAGCAAGCCCCTCTTGCATCCGGACACCTACTAGCTAATGGCTACGTTCTGTACATACCTGTTCCTTCTCTCTGTGACCTTCTCAACGTTCAATCTTTGTTCATCTTCTTCGTTAGAGGCAGATATCCTTCTCTCCTTCAAGGCTTCCATTGAAGACTCCAGGAAGGCCCTGTCCAGCTGGTCCAATACTTCGTCCACTCACTACTGTAACTGGACTGGAATCGCCTGCTCCCCCACTTCTTCTCTTTCTGTTACGTCCATAAATCTTCAGAACTTGAACCTTTCTGGGGAGCTCTCACCTTCGATATGTGATCTTCCAAATCTGTCATACCTCAATCTTGCTGATAATATATTCAACCAGCCCATCCCTCTTCATCTTTCTCAGTGCAGTTCTTTGGAGACTTTGAATCTCAGTAATAATCTCATATGGGGAACCGTCCCAATGCAGATTTCTCAGTTTCGTTCGTTAAAAGTGCTTGATTTCAGCAGAAATCAAATACAAGGAGCTATCCCAGAAAGCTTGGGCTACCTCGAGAACCTCCAAGTTCTTAACATGGGAAGTAACCGCCTATCAGGTGATGTTCCTGCTATCTTCATGAATTTAACTAAGCTTGCCGTTCTTGACTTGTCTGAAAATCCATACTTGGATAGTGTGATTCCTGAGAGTATAGGCGAACTTCTAAGTATAAAGCAACTTCTGTTGCAAAGTTCTGGCTTTCACGGTGAAATTCCGGATTCTTTTGCGAACCTGGGTAGTTTGACCCATTTAGACCTCTCTCAGAACAATCTAACGGGTGAGATTTCTCAGGGCCTGGTGTCTTCTCTCAAGAACCTGGTGTCCTTTGATGTTTCTCAGAACAAGCTTTCGGGGTCATTCCCAAATGGCATTTGTAATGCAAAAGGTCTCATAAATCTCAGCCTCCATACAAATATTTTCAGTGGTTCAATGCCCAACACCATTGGTGAATGTAAGAATCTTGAGAGGTTTCAAGTTCAGAACAACGAGTTAGCTGGAGACTTCCCTTATTTATTATGGTCATTACCTAAAGTTAAGCTCATTCGAGCGGAAAACAACAGATTCTTAGGACAAATACCTGAATCCATATCGGGAGCTGTTCAGTTGGAGCAAGTTCAGCTTGACAATAACAGCTTTACTGGTAAAATTCCTCATAGTCTTGGGTTGGTCAAGAGCTTGTACAGATTCTCTGCGTCTCTCAATAGTTTCTACGGAGAACTTCCTATAAACTTTTGCGATTCCCCTGTTATGAGCATTGTGAATCTCTCTCACAATTCCCTTTCCGGTCAAATCCCAGAGCTGAAAAAATGCAGGAAACTTGTTTCATTGTCTTTAGCAGACAATAGTCTCACGGGGCAAATCCCCCCTTGCCTTGCTGAGTTGCCAGTGCTAACTTATCTTGATCTTTCAGCTAACAATCTCACTGGTTCAATCCCACTAGGACTACAAAATCTAAAGCTTGCTCTTTTCAACGTGTCATTCAATCAGCTATCTGGTAAGGTGCCTTACTCGTTGATTTCTGGTCTCCCTGCCTCATTTTTGGAAGGAAACCCTCAACTTTGTGGCCCTGGATTGCCCACTTCTTGTTCTGCTGACCCTCCAAGACAACATTCCCGGGGTCTCACCGCCCTAGCTTGTGCCCTTATCTCTGTAGCTTTCGTAGTAGGAACTGCGATGTTTGTTGGTGGATTTATTTTGTATAGGAAGTCTAGCAAGAGGAATCAAATAGGAGTTTGGCGCTCAGTGTTCTTCTATCCTCTTAGAATTACTGAACAAGACCTGCTTATAGGAATGGATGAGAAAAGCTTGATTGGAAATGGTGGGGTTTTTGGCAAAGTTTATGTTGTGAGTTTACCCAGCGGCGAACAAGTGGCTGTAAAGAAGCTAGTCAATTTTGGGTACCAGACGTCAAAAAGTTTGAAAGCTGAGGTCAAGACATTGGCTAAGATTAGGCATAAGAATGTTGTAAAAATCCTGGGATTTTGCCATTCTGATGAGTCAATCTTTCTCATTTACGAGTACTTGCAAGAGGGAAGTTTAGGGGACTTGATTTCCCGCGAGAATTTTGAATTGCAGTGGGAAGCAAGATTGAGGATTGCCATCAGGGTCGCTCAAGCACTAGCTTATCTTCACAAGGACTATGTTCCTCACTTGCTTCACAGAAACGTCAAGTCCAGGAACCTTCTGCTGGATACAAACTTTGAGCCAAAGCTCACAGATTTTGCTCTCGATCGAATTGTGGGAGAAGCAGCATTTCAGTCCACTGTTGCTTCTGAAGCAGCTTCTTCCTGCTATAATGCTCCAGGTATGACAACTTACGCTAAGCCCTTGTTAATTCCTTATAAAATTGGCTAGTTTAGGAAGGTAGACCATAAAGATGTGAACTTCCTGAAAGGGGTGGTTGTTTATTGCAGAATGTGGGTACAGCAAGAAAGCAACTGAAGAATTGGACATATACAGCTATGGTGTTGTATTGCTAGAGCTTGTGACTGGGAAGCAGGCAGAGCAAACAGTATCAACGGAGTCTCTTGACGTAGTGAAGTGGGTACGAAGGAGAGTGAATATCACTGATGGGGTGTATCAAGTACTCGATCCCAAAATATCACATTCCAATCAGCAAGAAATGATTGGAGTTCTGGAAATCGCTCTTCATTGTACTTCCGTGGTGCCTGAAAAAAGACCATCGATGGTAGAAGTTGTACGAGCTCTTCAGTCCCTTGAGTCACAATCCATGGCTGCAAATTCTGAGAATTTCAACGAGGAACCCTCGATTCCAATATGAAATCGTAACCCTGAGGGTGGAATTTTTCGTTGAATCTTTTGTATGTAAATGCAGTTTTATATTTGTAATCTGTTTTTGATATCCGATGATGATTTGCAGTAACAGAATGTAACAGGTGACGATATTCGTGTTTTGGATCAGGTTCTATTTTAGAATTTTGACCACAGATATATTCACGACATCTTTCTGATGTCGAGTGTCAATGATTGTCATTTGTCAGGTATTCACGATGTTGTTGCGGGCAAAGGTTGAGGGAGACGAGGACAATTTGTAAGTGTAGGGTGTCAGAAAAAAGGAGAGGATGGGAAAATTAATCTCATCCGATTTTGGGTTTTAGAAAAGGGACTCAACGTAAACAATTTGAAGAGTAGTATGGTGTTAGAAAAACAGAGCTTCAAGAAAAATCTCGTCCATTTTATGACGTTGGAAAAATAGAAATTTCTATAGGCTTTGAAGTTCGAAGCACAGTCAGGAGTATATTTTCAGTATTTCTTCCCCCCCGGGGGAATTTAGTGTATTTCTTCAAAACTAGGTAAATGTTGATAGAGCTTTTCAAAATCGCGGCGATTTAAACATGTATTCTTCAAATATTGACATATTCTTTGAAATATGGAACCCAGCCTTTCAATTCAACTTGGTCTAATAAACTATGCGCTTGGATTCCTTGAACAAAAGAAGCTATGTGGAGGAAAAAGGAAAACGAAATGATTTCAATATAACCAGATCGAAGGTATTATTAGCATAGAAAATTTGAGGCATTACAGAAGTATAATGATGATGATGTTTCTCAATTATGGCCTAGTGATGTCTAATCAACTTGTATTATAGCCCTTGGTTTTCTTTGGTTGTGTTTGATATTTCGACTTCGCTGCTTCTGATTTACGGACTGTGCAGCTGACTTTCTTGGTTTGGAATAGAAGTATGTCTTTCTCATTGTTGGCTTGGACAACACCTAATCTGGCCCATATTCGGCGGAATTGATAATGCATATTCCATTAAAACATAAGATAAGCTTCCTTTGACGTGGTAAAACCGTAAAAGTGAGATTGTCACCAACGACTGCTACCAAACAGTGGTAAGGATTAAAAAGATGCGAAAGAGAGATTGGACGGTGAAGATTAAACATTAGAAGATGAGGATATTTACAAGAGACCTAGTTTCGGTTCGGTTCACTGAATGCCAAGGAATGTAATGAAATACAATTGTGATTACAATAAGTTTGTTTGGTACAATGTTAATGTTTCTTACATGTATTACGTTAATAATTAAAGTATATCAATTTAATATAAATGATAAAGTCTGAACATAAGCTACAAAATTCTTCATCTTTTATATTATCTTCAAACCTGCTGGAATCCCAACTAAAGAAGCAAAGAAACAGTAATGGCAAACATTATAGAGTATAAGATTTTTGTGTACAGCTTTCTCACAACAGACATTTTGGTAAACGTGACAAATGATTCAATGCTACTCTACAAAGGACCTGACATTATATATACCGGCTTGAATCGGACTATTAGTACTTGAGATTTTCAATCATCTTAAATCTTTTCTTTTTTCCCTCCCCATAGCTTTGTAGAACTCACAAGGTTCACATGGACCAGACTTGACGAAGGAGCTGATATCTAGCATTGGTGCTGGTGTGAGTGTTTCGTGAACTGGGCTTGTCTTCTCCAAATGAAGGCAGCTTATCAATGATGGATGTAAGAGGAGATTCCAGTTCCTCCAATTCCTCGTCGCTCGTGTAGCCTCTCCTCTGAACAGCTGAAGCATTTCTTGCCAGGTGAGACTTTCCGCCTCCTGCGTCTCCAATTTTCTCTGCCACATTAGCTGAGGAAGGAGGGCTATACACAACTGGATCAGCAGCATATGGGAAGCTTCTGACTGAGTCTCCTGACAATCTTCTCTCCACAATACACTAACACACCAAATTAAATAATACATTCAACAACTTAGTTTTGATAGTTCCACAGGGCAAGATATATATGAAGTGCTCTCAAGTGAAAGAATAGAAAGTTACAGGATGTATTCTAAGAAATTGGCATTTAGACAAGGCCACTGTTTTGAAGGTCCTTCTGCTAAAACATAGCCTAAATAAGAAAGAAGTGCACATAATACCTCAGCGTTCAGCGCCTCTAATACAACACCAGGAACAGGGTCTGGACAGAACTCATCCGGAGTGAAGTTGCAGAGTATCCGTTTAACCAATGAAAGACTGATAGACGGACACACCTGAGTGGCATAATTAAATATAACGAAGTGAGGGAAGTGAGCTAGCAAACAAAAGAAAAGGCTTAGGTAAATGTCCTTGAATGAAGAGTAGAACTAGTTCATAGGAACCTCTTCTCTGACATGTCTGTCCATAAGCATGTCTTTTGGGAGCATAAGGAGGTCACTCAAGTCATTCAGGAGAGGAAAAGATTGAGGTTCACCATCTCCACCACGCCTGCCATCCTCGCAGTTCTCATGTTCAGGTGCACAGTCCTCAGAATCCATCCCAAACATGTCAGTAAGCCATCGGGACCAATTTCCTACCTGCATTTCAATTAGCTCTTCCTCAAACCTGCATTCTTATAGGCTTAAATACTGGATAAGAAATCCACATAACACAAAACTCAGATGCCTTTTTCCAAGTATTACACAATTTGATGTGAGTTATATTATTCATCTCCTCATGACTTGTGAACAAATTTTATAGCTGATATTAATAGTAGTTATAAAATTATACATCAACTAGGAAGTATTACTATGACTATGAACACCCAAAATTTTATACTTTCCCATGATTTTTCACTATGATTCAAGATAATGTTTAAATAATGTATGAAAACAAGAAGTTGCAACTTGCAAGATAAAGGAACGCACAGAATTTTTAAGTTGTGCACCAGACCCAAAGCTTAAATCTCCTGCTGGAATTGGCAGAACCTTGGAATCCACAATAGGGTCAGATACAGGATCAGTTGGAATCTCGTGGACTGACTCCCGCAGTATAGCATTGAACATTGCGACATCTAGTCTGCCTATGCACTGTTCCATTACCTGAAAAAAGAATTAAATTCAAAGATAAAAGCTAATACACCTTTGGAACCAGAGAAAGGGAAATTCAAATTACTTCTGAGAAACACTTAAGAGAAAGTAATAATGAAAACACACCATTCTAGCCAGAACAGGCAAACAACCACACTCATGCCCTGCTGCTCGAACAGGACAAAGTCTTTGGAAAGCATCTTGATAAGCATTTCTCCAGAGATTGATGGAAAAGCTTCCTTGCTTCTGATCACCCAAGGAAGGTCCCAACAACCTCCCATTGGATCTATTTGCAGAGGAATCCCCAACTAGAGGCTGCATATGTGGAGTCAAAGCCTAAAAATACAACGTGTTTCTCAGCTTACAGAGAATAATGAGACCACAGATCAACCTTACATGGCTTTCCATGACACTTGAAAAAGATTGTTTTATATTTAGGAGCATAGGTTCAGCCATGATCTCAGCATATAAATTGACCATTGTTATATAATGAGATTATTGAACTAGAAAACATACCCATCAACATTATACAGGAAGTAAGAACAACATAAAGAAAATACAGACCCGAGAAATATACCTGCCACCACACTGACTCCACTATCCGAGAGAACACCCAAGATTCTACTTTTTCTAATGCAGATATGAAGGTTCCTGTATCCAGCCAATCCTCAGCAAGCTGCAAAATGCCATTCACGTGTTTACTATTGGAGTTGCCCTTCCATTTCGGTGCAGTATGCTTCCCATTTGACTCGGCCAGCCGCCTAAGGGGACTAGACTGACATGAATTCCCAAATGCTTGTGAAATTATTTCTCTCAGTACAGTGGTATTTGACAACCAGAAACTTAACCTAAATAACACATCAAGAACAGAACAGTATAACACATCAAGAATAGAACAGTCATTGTTTATTTGCTCACAGTCAATAGAGGTACAAGACACTTTTAATGAAGTATGTACCTTGAAACATCATTACCACAGGACTTGGCAACCAAAACAAGGCCAGAAACAGTATTCCTAGCAATTGTGGCTCGCCTGTCTTGGGTCCAATGCTTACAAGCGTGAATGTAGAGTCTAGAAAGACGCCGAGCAGGCGTGTGCACCTTGTGCGCTGAGCTTCCATGCTCCGGTACAACAGAATAAAGAGATATTTCAAGAGCAGCAACTTCTCTCAGCTCCTCCTCAAGTTTTTCAATTCTGAACTCCATTTCCTCAATTTTTGATTCCAAAGCTGCCACCTCCTCGTGTTCACCATGTTCTTCAGTTTCAGCTTCAGCTTCTTCATCGCTTTCATCTTCACTTGCTAAACTCTGAGTTCCATTCGAGGTTCCATTCAGGACATCAAGCTCCTTGATCTCTTTAATAGGTTTTTCATCAACTCCATCAGAAGATTCTGATGAAGGTTTTGCCGGAAATTTTGCAGTCTTATTGTTCAAGGAATTACTTTTGTTAACTCCAGAAGGCCCTCTATTTAAGTTTCCAGGTTCTTTCTGATAGCTATTACTTGATACCTTCATCTGCACTGTATTTTCCCTTCTATTACTTCTCTCCCTTGGCCTGCGATTACCTTCTGAGGAAATCACTTTTACCTTAGTTTTAGAATCTCTTGAAATTCTTTCTACTTTTTTTCCCTCAACTACGACATAATCTCCTTGGGATGATACTGAATCCTTCGCTGTTTCGGTATCAGAAACCTCTTCATTGCCTTCCTTTTGCTCTTTCTCCATATCACTGGAATGATCATCAAGTACATCATTCTTGTTTTCTTTGGGAATCGTTTCATTACCTTTCATCTTGACAGGGGCCTCTTCAGACCTGTTGACATCATCTACGTAATGTATAACCAAGCTTTCATAAGTTTCAGAGGGCTCTGAGGCCGCGTTGGAGTCACTTACAAAATTATTTACTGCTGCTGGCTTAGCCTTTGGTTCATTTTCTTTTACATGCTCAGTTTTGGATGAATTATCTTGGCGCACTTTGTTCTCCCTCTTCTCAGTTCTTCTAGAACTCTTTGCCTGACTATTGCTTGAGGCTTTTCTTTTGTCAATTTCTTTCATGCTTTCAGATCTCTTCAAACATCAATCAAATGAAGAAGCTGTGACAAGGGAGAAAAAAAGACAGCATTAACTAATCTTAGCAAAGCACCTAGAGCAGAAGGAAATTCTCAATTCCTGAAATATGTAAGTTTACTTACTTCCCAACTCCTACAATGGTGCTTGCACGACTGTTAAAGCACACTACAGAGAGAACCTCTTTCAGCTGCTTTTCCGGATATTGAAGAACCAGTCAGGACTACCTGCCAATAGAATGCCTTCAAATCTTCTAAACGAGCTAAAGGCTCAAAGAACCAGTTTTATGTTGAAGAATTGGCTAAAAATACTGATGTCATGCCAAAATAAATGGCGGAAATTTCAAAAGGGAAAACAATAATGAGGCAGGTTGAAGTGGAAAGACACAGACAATTTATTTAGTAGGCCAGAAGAATAAAACAAGCAGTCGAACATTCATCGAGTTACAACGTCAGGCAGGGAAACAAATGATGCAGTGTCTTTCAAAATAATGACTGTCTAAACATGCATCTTAATGTACCAGGGGAAGCAGTGCAAACCAATATAAGAAACCAGAACAAGCTCTGGGAAGTTCGAATGGCATACAGTTAAGAGCAATTTGAGGAACATCGGATTGAATATCGGAAAAAATTTGCAATAAATGAGATCTCGTATACAATTTACGAAAACAAAAAACAATGGTAAGTAAAAGACGAGCTCGTAAGTGAATTACAGAAAGGTAAAGGATGTTCCGCATGGATTGTTGAGATGCGTTGTTCTCTATCATCAACGGCTTAGCAGAGGGCAGAGAAAGCATGGGGGTTCGCAACAAGAAGCTAAAGGCATCGGCAAACGAATTATGCGTTGGTGCATTTGTTTACTAGTGAAAATCTGAATGCTTTGAATGTTCACACGGAGATAAAGGAGAAAAAATGGCGCAAGTCGATAAAACCATTTATGTGAGAAAACAAAATAAAATAAATCCTCCAATCAAAATTTTATTAACCAGAGATTACAATAATTTAAGAACCAACTAATCATTATCACTAGTGTGTCAGCAATTTTGTCCTCAAGCTCGTGCCTCTGCCTGAGGCAACATTGTTTTTTGATGAAAAAAGCGGTGAATCAGGCCATAAGGCGACACTTGTTGGTGAATTTATCATTCATCAGTAACAAAGCAGGGGCTTCATTCCACAATTCAGCGATAAAAACAAACACGGCTCGAGCGGTAATAAGTGAAACAGAGTACGATGTCCATATGCAAAACCGATGGAGAAATGCGTGCATAAGAACAGAGAATGGGTACTTCTCATAAATTACGGGTTAACGGAATGCAAACACGACAACCCTTTCGCTAACGAACAAAAAACAGAATAAAATTTCACTCACAGTGACTTGCAGTAGCATATGTTGTCGGAATTCAAGTAGGCCAGCTAGAAAGTGTTTTTAGATCTTAACTCTATCGTGATTCAACAAAACAAAACCCAGAGAGTAATTAGGCGCTAGTTGAATCTATATTAACACGAGAGTAACGCGCTAACGGAATCCCAAGCCAAGAAATTCCATACATGGAAGAAAAGCGAACATGACCTGAGAAGAAGCAACAGATTCCAGAACAGAGACACCGGCATATCGAAAGAGAACAGATTCCATTCCAAGAATCAAGCATACATGGTAAAACAGAGTAGAAAGAACAGGATCTATATGCCAGTTGCTTTCACAGATCATAATAGAAACTTAGACGGCAAGTGAACAACTCGAACTTTGGGAGGGTGTGTGGTTAAATCTGAATCTGAGTTTGTCGACGTATCACGTGAAGTAGACAGAAAAAAGATGAAGACGGAAAGGACAAAGACAGGCCGAGAAGGGGAGGGTACGCTTAAAAGGCTGTAATAAACAAAGAACGGAAAGGTTATAAAGCATATGGAGCTTACAAACAGCTTTTATCTCTGCTTCCGACCCCTTGCACGGTCTTCAAGAACTGCTAATAATGGCAGAAAATCCTCCGGATTCACACATTTGCTTTCCTTTGAAGAATAACTTTGGCGCACATCGAGCCTCGTGTTTTTCTCCGCCTGCCTCTCTCCGGGTTCAGTTGAGAGAAGCGTGCGAGTGTGGTTGCTGCGAGCTACGGCGTTTTTGGCTGTAAGGAAGCAGAAGGAGAGTGCGGGAACGTGATATTTAAAACGGAAGAGTGGGAAGTGAGTGGGTGGTGGGGACGTGGTGGGTGTACGGAAGGGAATCGGAGGGAGGTGAGGGAAATTTACCGGGAAAAGGCTGTCGGTGGCGGGAAGTAACCGGCTATTGGCGGTGATTCTACGCGTTGTGCGTAAGCTTATTCCGGTATACCTAAACTGCCATCATGGGATTGTTGAAGCAATGAATTTAGGTCTTTGTCGTTGACCACATCCTTGTCTTGCCTCACTTCATGTACCTCAGAGACGCCATCCTGCGCAAAACTACTGTGTTGATGAACTCTTTCATGATGAGCATGTGTGCCCAGTCTTGGAATTTGACAATTACCAGTACATACATTTTTCCCCCGTGCGTTAGATTAGATCAATAATGCCATACATAATGAACTATATCTAATTTATATTGGTGCCATTGGCCGATAAAATATATGTGTGTGTGTATCTAATTTATAAATTATAAATTAGATATATACCATAATTACAACAAAACTACAAAAAGGCCGAAACCGGCGCTGCAACGAAAATGGCTTCTAATAGCAAGAAGAAGAAGAGAGAGAAAGGTGGCAGGTTAAGTGGTAATTAAGAGTTAAGTGAGCATTAGTTAGTGTGTTATGAAAGCCTTGTGGTTGCGTCGTCTTTGTCCGGGAAAGCGTCATGTAATTCCACTTGGCCTCGGTTCTTTACTCTCACTCACCATTTTCATTTTCTGGTTAGGTTTCCAGTTCTGGTGTCTTCCATCGCTTCCATTCTCAACTATTGTTTGTTGCTTCCCACGCCTGCCTTCTATGACTCGACAAATTAAAAAGGTCCGTTATTATAAAATAATGATTAAGTTAAATTAATTAAGATGCTGCCCGAGAGTGATATATATCCGCCGATGAGAGATTACTTTTTGGACCCTAAGTCGTATTATATTCATCTTAGGTTACATTGATAGCCAAATAATCAACACTGAAGTGAAGTTGACTATGATTTAGGGGGAAAACAACGTACAACATAATATAATGTCTGAGTTGTTGATCATGAGACTAGGATCCTATGTATAATTGATTCTTGCGGGGTGGATAATGAGATGGAGAAGACACTTTTATATCTATAAACCTACACTAGTGCTCCATGCATTAACACACGATGTATTTACCTTGTTTCCTAAACTACAACTACGTGACATCAACACTGATCTTAAATATAGATCCAATTATACTTTTTTTTAAAAAAAAAATAATTTGTTTGATTTATAAACTTATTCAAATATATAATAACTTCATACTCTTTCAATCTCAAAATATAATAGACATTTAAAGAATGTTTTGGACTTTAATTCTTTTTTTTTTTTCAGTTTTTCTCTTATTCAATATCAATGTATTAATACTTGTGCTGATAATAAAAGTTATCATTCCTTAAGAGGGAAGAGAAGGGTAAAGGGAAAGTGATGGACTTTAATAAATGTATTATCTCTTTTGTCCTATATCTCTTTATTAATATGGGTATTTTAATAAAAATTATAACAATTTCGACATATTTATTATTTTTAATTGTCACTTCAAACTAAAAAGTTTAGTTAAATGTCTTTTATATTTTAGGATGGAAGGAAAGAGTATTTAAGATAAGCAAAAGTATTCCAATTTCGAATGACATAGGCGTGCATTTACATGGCGTCCACGTCAATAGCCAGCTGACCAGCTCAATTACCGTAAATGATCGAGAATACAGGCTATTTGGTTTTCTTAGAGGAGTATAACAAAATAATTGGCCCCCTCAAAATCAATAATACACCGTGGGAAGCAAGCAGAGAAATAATTTTTTAAAAAAATAAAAAATGAATTGGAAGGGGCAGATAGTGGCAGACTGGGTCCTCCATGGAAATATTTGAATATCCATACATTACATACGGCCAATAAAAAGTTGCTGATTTAAAAGTTAAAAGAGGCTAATGATAATTGGAAAAGGTGTGTTACACTAACTTTTCTCTCAATTTATCATGTTATAATAGATGAGATTTAATGATATATAATAATATTATTTTTATATTTT
>JBAGKO010000015.1:8820527-8836468 GCA_037177275.1 Acacia concinna | reverse complement strand
AAGAATTGGAGGGAGATGCTGAGGAAGAGCCTTCTTGACCGCCGTCGAGATGAGGGAGATGCCGAGAAGGGGACGCTTAAACTCTCAGAATCATAGCTCGCAAGTCACCGTCGACAGTCTCACTCTCATTGCAATTCATAAGTCAAGGGTTCCAAGCTTCTTGCCGTAGTGATTTGAGTCAAGTGGAAGTAGTGCCGTAGACCTGTGGTGGTATGGATGGTGGAGACGTGGTGGACTAGAGTGGACCGATGGGATGTGTTGGTGTTGTGGTTCTGACTTCTGTGGACTGTTGGCCAATTATTGTGTGGGCTGTGGGGTTGGGTTACACACACTTAAGTTTTGACCCAAAATATTTATGCAAAGTATTTAAAAAAAATTAAAGGGCTGGCCCTTTTAAGCCTTAGGCCCTACAGGGCTAGCACTTGTAAGCCCGATTTCATTTTCAGCCTCCAAAATACAAGCCCGGCCCTCCACTTAAAGGGGCTTAAAAGGGCCGGTCCGACGGGCTCGGCCTGTTTTCCCGGCTCTAGGCCCTAGGCTCTAGGCTCTGTTTCTAGGTCAAGTCCAATCATTGTAAATAAAATATTTTTCCTTTTCCTTTTCCTTTTCTTTTCCTTTTATTTTTTTTTCTTTCTTTGTAAATATTTTATTTTTTATTTATTTTGGGTAATTAAAATAAATTTAAAAGTTATAATTGTTTTTAAATAATTGACTTAGGGTAACCGTTCTTATGAACGGGTGCTGTGGGGTGCCTAACACTTTCCCCATGCACAATTAACTCTCGAACCCTAATTAGTTTTTGTAGACCATTTTGTAATTTTTAAAAAGTTTTCAAAATTGTTTATAAAAATTTTGGTAACAGCTCCTATTTGTTTTCCAAATTACGAGCGCTACAAAGCCTCACAAAGTCAAATAAAAATAAACTGATTATACAAATTTTAACACTAAAATAATAAAACATGCTTTAGATTTCACACAATGCACAGAGGGTCTAACTATTTCATCCCATATTTTAGATCTCTGCTTTAATAGCAGGTCTAGAGCATCTATATTTGATTTTGATAATCTATGTTTTGCAAAATAATTTTTGTACGTTTTAATTTTTTTTAATCTTAAAAGATGTAGTATGCATAATAAAATGAATTTCTTAATTTGAAAAATTAAAAAAATTAATGATTAATAATAATTAAAAAAAATAGAATAGAGGTAAAACTCTGGATCATCCACCTTTGTATCCCAATCATATCCAAAAACAGTCCATACTTGCTGTTGAAACTATAATACAACAACAATAGCCAAAGTCAATTGATGGTTTGATAAATTTTCCAAGAATGGAGATTTTTCTGCAAACCTTCTTTGTGCAAGTCAAAGAGTAGTTCCGTGCAGATGATAATTATCTTTTTATTGTATATCCTACAGGTTTGGACATCTTGTACTGTTCTATCATAAGTGGCAAGTTTTTTCCCTCATATTTTATCTTTTTTATTATTATCTTTTTTTTTTCTAGATTTTTCCCCCAGAACCCATTAGTTACTGCAAGGGGATTTTTCTCAGTTCTCTTCCTCTGTGCCCATTCGAACTCGTTACTTGCCAGTAAAGACGGATTGCCCAAACCCGCAAGCCACCAGCCTGCAAGGGGTTTTTTCTAGTTCCTTAGAAAATTTAGATTTGAAGTACTGGGAGAAAGATGCATTGACTTGAAAGATACTGTTTGGCTTACCATTTTTCTTCTATGGAGTTAGTACATCTTTTTCCCAGGCGAAGACATTTAAATCTTTTTATGTTTTGGACACTAGAAGAGTTCTCTTAGAGTATTTAATGGGTTTGAAAAACTTGTTCCTATAATTGGGAAAACAAATTGAATAAAAAAAAAACAAAACAAAATCTGCTGTTGTAGATTAACATATATCAACAATGCAAAATATCCCTCATTTATAATTTATAAGGGAGAATGATATTTAAAGTTGTTTCTTTGTTTTACATATTCCAGCATCACTCAAACAATTTATTTAAATGAGGTAAGTTCTTGTAGGTTTATGATTTATGTTAAAAATGGTTCGCAATTGATGTGGTTGAATCTTGCTATTTATTGATTCAAAATTATTAAATTCTTTTATTTTCATAAGTAACAGTACATGCAAAAATGTCTCTTAAAATCACAATTTTTTTAATATACAATAACCAGTGCTATTTATATTCTATAAATTACCATAAAAACATGCCATTAAAGAAGACTCACGCTAGCATTGCTAGCAGCCCAACAAACTGAAGAAGCAATGCTTTTCAGTTTCCATCCTTCCCTTCAATGGTTTCCATTCAAACCCATCATCTTATTTCTCTTCTTGTTTGTCTTTTTGCTTCCTTTCATTTCTCATTCTTCTGCAGATCCATCTTCCTCATTCTGGGTGAGATCTGCTTATTACTATACTGGCAGTGAAACTTCCATTTCAGACATAAATTCTAAGCTTTTCACTCATCTTCTTTGTTCTTTCGCTCACATAAACTCCTCCTCTTATGACATTTCAATCGACCCTTCTGATCAACAAAAGTTTTCCAGCTTCTCCCACACCGTAAAGCTACAAAACCCATCTGTTACAACCATTATATAGATTATGGGAGGTAAAAAAGACTCTTCAATTTTTCCCTCTATGATAAACAGTTCCTTTCATAGAAAATCTTTCATTGGTTCTTCGATTCGAACAGCTAGACTACACAGGTTTCAGGGAATAGATCCTTTTGTTGCGGAAGCCTATTTTATAGAACGTAACCGATTATACTAATAAATCACAACACTAGAAAATATTATAGATGTAATTTAATAATATAATAAACTATAACTACTATACCAAATAACAGCTAAAAAAATAAGGCAGAACAACAATAAAAGGAAACACTCAAATATCTATAAATTATTGCTACTCAAATAATTTATACAAAGCAATAATACAAAGAGGGAGAGAAGAAATCAATTGCCTTATAATATAGAGGCAATTGTGGGATGATTTAAACCAAAGGGGAGGGGTCCCTATATATACTCAAACATCTGCCCCTTCCTCTAAAATTAAGCGATGTGGGACTTTTCCCACAGTTTAACAAGAGGATATATATGTGGCCATGGTGTTGACAGTAGCGAAGCTGAAGAGGATGTTAAAAAATCATGTTCATGTTTGAATCCCCTCGTACCATTATTGTTGCCCCTTCTCTTTATTCCAGTAACTAAGTGGTGTGTTATATGTGTGTGTGTTTTTTTTATACGAGTATGTGTGGTTGTTGGAATAAATTTTTGTTATTTATATATACTCACACACAGGAATATAATAGAATGTCCTTTCTATTTCAAGCATATAGTTATCTCTCAGTTCTTGTGCTTTTATTGTTTGCTCTGTATTAGTAGTAATGTTTTACAATATGTGTTGCAATTGAACAACGTAACTGCTAGCTTCTCCTTGGGTGTTCATGAATAATGTTAAAAAAAAAAAAATCTCAAAAGGCTGTTCTATTGGCAATCTAATTCTTTTATATATGTTCTTGCCTTATGATCAATCAAATGCGAAGGAGGAACTTAAGAACTATGCGTAGATGTTACTGGTATATCAAGTTTCGGAGCTCTGAAGCCTAAACGACAAAGATGTAAAGCTAAAACGCCGGGGTGAAAAAAAAGGAGAAAGAAAAATGTGATACAAGAGTTGCGTTGTGATTGCATGCAACTTCAAACTTCTATTCGCATAATTAACGGACTAGGCCATCTATATATCGTTGGTCAAACAAATTTTATGAAGCCTATTTAGAAATTGTCTGGTCCTAAAATATTCATGCCAAACATTTAGAATATAATTGGTAAAATGACATGCGTTTTGATTGTAACATGAATCAAAGCAGTGCTCAAAGCACCATTTGACAATGCCTTACATGCTTAATAAATACAGTTACAATGAAAACACATCGTATGCGTCCCGGTGGAGGTCACATAAGAATACATAACACATAAAATTTAACTATTAAATATGCGGACCGTCATGTATTGAGAGGCAGAATTCGTAAAAATATAAACACAACAAGTTTTAGTAACCGTCAATTTTTGAATCACAACAATGACGGTCCTTACAGCACAACCATCATCTAACAATTACAAACAATTTGTCTTCCACTTTTATATTAGCAAAAACAAAACATACTGATTGTAATTATTAGCCATCATTTATTAAATCACAAAATGATAGTTCTTATAAAATAACCATCAAGTAGCAATCACAAACGATTTGTCTTCCAACCTTATATCAACGAAAGATAAAAACACAATAGTTGTAATAATTGATCGTAAACTATATGTTACATCTTAATTTTTATATTTAAGATTAAGTTATAATTAAAGAAAAATTATTTATATTCAGTGAACTTATTAGGTAATTGTTAGGAAAAGAAGATTTTTTTTAAATAAATATAATTTATACTTATAAAGAAATTGGTGGTATAAAAATATAGAAATAATAATTTATCATTGTTGTTAATTAAAACAATAACAATAACAATAACAATAAATAAGGAATTAGAAAATATATATGTGTATGTGTGTGTATGCATTAATAATTAATAACATAAAATAAAATAAAAAGAAAAGAAAGAAAGAGAAAATCGATTGCTAAAAAAAAAATAAGAAAAAGAAATATATACACGCATACATACACATAAAAGAAAAAGGGCCGATGACCCATTTACGTGGATTTGTTTTGTGTTTTTTTTTTGAGGTGGGGGTGTGTCTTGGTGTTTCTTTTTTTGGGTGGTTAAATCAAATATGCCCCCTTCCTTTAGCCATTTGGTTGTGAGAGAAGTTCTAGAGGCGTGAACTTCTCTCGCCGGCGCCAATAATCAATCAAAGGGTTTCACTTTAAGGATCATTTAGGTAACCAAAATCTCTTCTTTTTAATAAACTTACTTCATAAAAGTTGTTCTATGAGTTTTTATCTTTCCAATAATAGTAGTGTTGTTTTGATTAGAGAAAATTTCTAGGGTTAGGGTTTTGGGAAGTTTTAAGTTTTGACAATATAAAATTACAAGAATGTAGAGAGATATTAATAGATAGTTTTAATCGATTTGGATTTTTGATTTAGTTGTTTAATAATTTTATAATTAATTTTTAAAAATAGACCCAAAAGTTGATATTTTTGGACTTCTTGGCCTATTAAAATTGCATTAAACAATTCATTTAGGTTATTGGGGGTATTATTAAAGTTTTAATTGGTTTATATTGTTAGAAAAATTTGAGATTTATGAAAGAACAATTTATGTTAAAAATATAAATTTTAAATTGGTTGCGAGAGAAGCTCCAGAGGAGTGGACATTTTTAGTCAGTGCCATTCATCAGTCAAAGGGTTTCACTTTGAGGGTAATTTAGGTAACGAAAATCTCTTCTTTCCAACAAACTTTCTTCATAAAAGTTGTTCTATGTATTTTTATCTTTCCCATAATAGTTGTGTTGTTTAGATTAGAGAAAATTTCTAGGGTTAGGGTTTTGGGAAGTTTTAACTTTTGACAATATAATACTATAGGAATGTAGAGGGATGTTAATAGATAGTTTTAATTGGTTTGGATTTTTGATTTAGTTGCTTTATAATTTTATAATTACTTTTTAAAAGCAGACCCAAAAATTGATATTTTTGGACTTCTTGGCCTATTAAAATTGTATTAAACAATTTATTTAGGTTATTGGGGGTATTATTAAAGTTTTATTCGGTTTAGATTGTTAGAAAATTTTGAGATTTACGAAAGAACAATTTTTTGTTAAAAATCTAAATTTTAAATTGTGGATTTTGTACAATTATATGTAATTGGTGTTAACTTATTATTCAAATGAGTTAATTGAGTTGAGGAAAATATTAGATTAAATTAAAACAAATAATTGGGATTAGAGTTCGAAATTTTAATTTTTGGTAATTAATTCAAAGCTTTAAAATTATATAATTGTGTTAATTATTTAATTTATATATTAAATTTATATCTGTGTAGATTGATTTGTGACCGTATTGTGGTTGCTACCTTTATTTGTTAAAGGTTGTAAGATTAAGTTTGGAATTAAGGTAACTAGGGTTAATTTATTTCATATGCTTGTTATGGGTTGTAAGATGTTTTCTAAACTTTACTTTCATCTATATTACTTGCATGTGTTTTTGGAAATAATGTGTATGTTGGAATATTAATCTAGTTCAGTGAAACAATGTAATTTCCAACTTCTATGTATGATTGAGATCATTCTTGAGATTATTACTATTGTGATAATTAAGATATCTATGGCATGGTATTGTTGTGAAATGCTTTTAGAAATTATATCGAATATATTGTGTTTTGTCATGGAATATGTTGGGTTGTGTGGAAGAGATATGGTGAAATTGTGTGCCCATCGACTCTCTCAATCCTATGGTCTCAGATTTGAGTTGAGTGTTTTGGACGGATATCTCCCTGTCACGGTATATCAGTGGTGGCATGGGAGGGGGCAACATTCTTGAAGTGACTAGCAAACCTTTGGCCGAGTATACTAGCACTGCTTCTTTGACTTGCAACCCGTTTCTACATATTTTATAAGTTGATTTTGGTTACTAAAACTTAATGTCTCACCTTGTGTTGTTATTATATCTTTCAGACGAGACCTCTCATTCAAGTAGAGGTTAAGGGAAGCAGGATAAGACATAGGCGACAGTAGCCTTGTTTGCCTCTTAATTATGGGGATTGTATTGTTTTATATATTGTCATCATAGGGTTATCATGTTTTGATATACTTTGACATTATTTTAGATAACTATCTTGATAATGTTAACTTCTTACGAGCTTAAGGCCTTATTTATACAGACTTTGATACTTTTTTGTGGATCCACAATATTAATTGTGTTGGAAAACTATTATATTTAGACCCTTTATGGTGGGGTTTAGTATTATGTATGTGGATTAGTAGGTTGTGTTTCTATTCCTTATTACGGTTGTGCCCTTAATCTTATGAGTGGGTTTTGTATTGGGTTTGTGGGCAAATTTTGTGCCTTGGACACTAATGTGTTAATTTTTTGGATTAATCAAAATGTTTTTTTGAAAGTAATAGATAAATGATTTCTATAATCATGATAGACCATTTTAAAATTTAATTTTATTATTTTCTATTATGGTTAGTTGTTATTAAATTAAGCTGGATTGGTTAATACTCATTAATTAGGCTTAATGCCTTATTTAGTAGAAAGGGTCTTTTCACTGTAAATGACAAAAATGACTTTTCTTAAGAAATAACCTTCATGTAAACTTTTACATGATTTGTGCCCTAACTACTTTCCTTTAATGTACATTTTCATAAATCTTTAACTAAACTCACACATTTAAACCTCCACATGGAGCTCATCCACTACAAGCTTGTCATCACGATATTCTCTCTGGTTGGTTGTCAATGTTCTTCACGATGATTGGATTTGTGAAACTTGTCGTATGAAAATAAATTGTATCATTCTCTTGATAACAAGCACGTTACACAAAATCAATTATTACTCTGAATGAAGGTGCCTCTCCTATTTTTTTTGATGACCAAGGGGCACCGAGTGAAAGCTTTGAAATTCGACATTGTAAGATCGATCTTATACTATTCAATGTGATAGTTTCTAAGTTACTTGGACTCTATCTAATAGAGTAATACTTTCCACATTGAATAGCCTTGCAACTTGGGATGAATCAATATTTTCTAGGTTTTTTATGCTAGAATCAATCGCATTCCTTTGCTATTCATATGGTAATGTAATGTTGACCTATGCCTTGTCTCTTCAAAGCAATTAAGCTAAGAAAACAAGGACATGGTGAAGAAAAAGACAAATATCCCTATAGGAAAGGGCGTAAGGGGCATTCGTTTTTCTACCTCATTCTTTGTTTTCCAGACTTAATTTTTGTGAAGAGACAATTATAGGTCAACAATTACTTTATCACAGGCATATGTCAATAGTTGCCATTAATTCTTCCCTGTTACCGATTATTTCCTATAACTACTCTAGTTTTTTTTTATTTACTATTCCTGTTTCATTATATACCATTTTGGTTTTGCAATTTGCTACTTTTATTTTGAAAATTTAAAAAATGTATTTGGAAATTTGTCAGCGCTTAGCCGTTAAAGCTCTAGCATTGGTATGATGACCCTTGTTGGCCATCAATAAAGAATCTATAACATTTTTTTAAGGAAAAAAAAATAGAAAAATTTACACTAAGGTCCCGTATAAGAGAATATATGTTAAAGAGGTCCCGAGATAGAAATTTATTATTGTCAAGTCTCAGGGTTGTTAATGGGGACTTGACAGTAATAAATTTCTTAACTTGAGACTTGAGATAAGTATATTTTTTTCATAGAACCTATTTGACGTATATTTCCTTATTTGAGACCTAAGTGCAATTTTTCCCAAAAAAATTCTGAAGATAGAGCCATTGATAGCGAAATTGGAGTAGTTATTAGAAAATAATTAGCAATAGGGACCCAATTTTTTTATTTATTTGGTCCATTAATTATTTATAACTTGTCTAACAGTGTCACATATTTTTATTTGCGCGCATCACATGGTCCGCATCACCCTCCATCTAATTGAAATTATATTCCCTCTGGTTCTATTTATAAGACTTTTTTTTTAGAGAATTTTAAAAAAATTCTAAAAAAGTTAATTATATTATTTTAAGATATTAAAGTTTGTCATTTTTTTTTTCAATTATGTTATTTGACTTATGTACTATATAATATAATAGAACACAATATATAATATTATTAAGTAATGTAATTATCTTTTTTAAGATTTTTTTAGAATTCTCTAAAAAAGTCTTATAAATAGAAATAGAAGGAGTATATATATAGTATATCCCAAAAAACAAAATCATGGGCTGACACATAATTTTGGTTTTAGAACTTGCATAGAGAATATAAATTTCCCAAATTAATCACTGATCATCAAGTACAAGAATTAATTATTTGACGCAATGAAATTGGCGTACTTGGATCTCTGATATGGCACAATCCCACGAACACAAAATCATCCTCCTACAATTTTTCTCTATAACAGTGATCAAACCTTAGGGCTACTGGTAGCAGCCCCAGAACCAAGTTTCCACGGACATTAATTAAAGATCCCTGCATCAATTAATGTGATGTAATTTAATTTGTATGGAAGTCGTGTTTGTTGGACCACTTGAGCACGTCAAACAAGTCCACAAATAGATACCTTTTTTGCGGGTCTCTCTGATTAATTAGTTTGTTGAGATGTCATGGGACTGATAGAGAGACCATATTGAGATTGACTTAGAGTCTTAGTGAGTCTTCGTTCTCATTCTTTGCTCCAAAGAGATTCTTTGTTTTCGCACTTGAGAACTAAGTATAAACGCAAGAAATATTTGTCTTTTATTCGTTACTAAGTATAAACACAAGAAATATTTTTCTTTTCTTCGTTCGTTTGTTTGTGTTAGAAAAAGGTTGGGATGAGGCAGTACATATGAACGCAAGAATTTTTTTTTTTTTTTTGCAGGAATATCAAAAATTTTGAAACTGTCATCTTCAAGCTCAAATGTACGTACTTAAGTATTCTACACGTTTATTTGACAAAACCAGAGGTCTCATTATTGCTTTTTCAAGTTTAACGTTTTGCTAAATGACTTCAAAAATAAGAAATACAAAACTTTGTTAATTCTCCATTTTAGGCCTTTTGGGAATACTTATTTTCATTTGAATGAAATATGATGAACCGTAAGCAATCATTGCTCTTAATCAAAACATAAATGGCTTAAACTTTATTACATCGTTAAGGAATAGTATTCCAACAAGAAATATAAAAATTGACTATGCTATAGACAAATTCAATGCATTTAAAATAGTGAAACGATGGTGCTTTTCCCCGTCATTCTAATAATAAGCTATTCACCTTGTGAAAATTAAATATAACCAAAACCCACGTCTTGAATCCTTAAATAATGGCCACGTTTGGGATACCAATGGCAGAAATGGTTTTTTTTTTTTTTACAATATGACTTTTACAAACTTCAGATTGGTAAAATTTGAGCTGTATATTATGTTTCAATTGGCTTTTAAAAAATTTGGTTTGATAAACTGAACCTTATTTGAATAATTAATAAAAAAGTAAGTTTGGATATAACATGCCTGAAAATGATATGAATTTAATAAAAATAAAAATAGTTGATGTGTTATTGAGAAAAATATTAAAATACTTAAATTTCAGGGAAAATTGAAAAAAAGGCCCCTTTTAAAAATTTAATTGGTGAGAATGACTTCAATTAGAGTATTGTCATCAATATATCATCAAATAGTCTTCCACTTCACACTCACATAAGGTTACTGTTCACGAGCTGAATTCTCTTACATGGCTGCGTCTGGCTCCGTGTCTTAAGCCAACTTTTACATAGATGCTTTTTGGCGCCTCAACGAAAATTTAAACTTCCCCTTCCCCCCAAAAGTAACCTATATTGTCTGCACAATAGAATACTACCATCATCATTCTCCATAATCATTTAAGGAAGCCCCCTTACCCATCTAAAACTGAGGCCTTCTTCACCCATCTTTGTAAGACCAGCTATTGAAATTTAGGACCCTCTTCATTCCTCCATGCTATCAAACGCTCTATTCTACATCTTCATTGCCATCTCCTTGTAGTACAAAAATTGACAGGTAATCGTATGAAAAATAAACACACCCCCTCCATCAGAAATTTTCTTATGGGTTGTTCTTTACATGACAAGTGCATGCTGTTGTGCCTGGTGTAGTTTGGGCCCTTTGTTTTTTCTATAGATTTCATATCTCCCATTTGCCTGTTCTAATGGGACATTGAAAATGACTCTTATTGTTGTAGGGCACTCGGATGCTTGGGTCTGATGAATGAAGGCCTTTTACCGGTGAGTGTGTGGTCTATGTATGACAGTTATCATTTTGTACTGCATGAAGCTGAAGTGAGTTTTTTTCATGTTCCATATATGTGTAGATTTATGGGTTAGTTTCATCATGTTGTTCTGTTTATGTTGTACAAAAGTTACTATTAAGATGTTCTTATAGACCGAGAGGTAAAGATACACGCTAGCGGGGCAGTTATTGGTTTGTAGAACTGATGAGGATGTGTTTTATTGTCTGAGAATCATAAGTGATGATATATCTTTCCAGTTTAATCCCTATATTCCTGACATTCTTTCCATGAAAATGATGCCTTAAAGGTTTCCTTCTTTCTGATGGAGGAAAAGATGCATTTTTCTTATGTAGGAGGTGCCATTAAAAAGGATACCTCAGTTATGGAAATTGTTATTAAGATAATTAATTTTTGAAGTGTTATTTGAAGTTTAAGCCAAGAGCCTAAGATCTACCTGAATTTGCTGACGAGTCATAGCTCAAAAAAGAGTTATCTGGAGTGATAAAATTATGATTTCCTTCTTCTCTTCCCCAGGCTGGCTGGTGGAATGCATCAACTTGCCACTGTTGTTGGTATTGCTGTCTGTTTCCATTGACTGGGACTTCTGGCCACATCAGTGGAGCAACCGTGCTGGGGAAGTTGCTTTCCATGAGAGATGCACCCTATAAGTTAACAAAGAATTGTCAACTACTAAAAATTTAATTAAATTCCAGGATCAACCGACCCTACTGAAGGAATAAGGCACAATGGCTTTAATCACAAAGTTAGAGAGTATTCATAATCAGGTCAGATTCAGGAAATGATAAGCAAGATCTGTGTGTGTGTGTGTGTGTGTGACTGGAGCAAGCTTTAATCGGCTTAGCTGACATTCATTTTCATGAAACAATCTACATTTCTTAGCAGGTCTAGCACAACATCTTACAGAATGAATAGAATCACAATGTTTGACTACAAAACATTTCTTTCATTCACACGGCCTCCAGCACCAAGTTCTAGTTCACCATTTTAAAATTTTGAACAAAGAAGCATATCAAGCATAATACAATTAGATGGGACAGTCATCACATGAGAATTGCTCTGGTTAAAATTACATTTGACTTCTCATTCTGCCTTCTTTTTGGGGGTTGGGGGGCACAAAGCAAAACAGATAAATTTTTGATGGCACCGCATGACTCCCTTAACAATTAAATATTTGCCAAATAGAAGAGGTCAACAAGGAAGTGAGATAGATTATTACGTACTTCTGTAGCCAATATGCTGTCAAGGTTGAAGTCAATTCTAGGATTAACCGCAGCCAATTTCATTGATAAGAACTGAAATCAGAGAGTGACTCAGTCAGCAGAAGATCATGTCGATATTAGATAACTTAAACTTAACTAAATTGCATCATCAATGCAATGCACAATTCTAACTGCAATTTCAAGCCCCAAGTCCACAAGCAGGCCTTGATATTCAATGAAACCCACTTTCATTTCGTTTGAAGAAAATAATTTAAGCAAGATGGAAAATCATGAAGTCCAAAAAGAATAAGATTGGGACTGCTTAAAGATTTAGGGTTTATAGGCAAGTAAAATTTCTGTGTTTTCATTAAGTGGATTGGTACCGCCAAAATATTCCAGAATATCATAGAAGTTATACAGACTGTCGATTTTAAGGGTTCAGAAAAAAAAAAAGGACATGACGCAACCTTTATTTATAGCTATATTCAGTACTGGCTAATGAAATCCTTAGCCTTCCATTGGTTTCTTAAATAATTTTATAAAATGTCAAGGGGGTCTGACCTCTACTTGCCGCTGTAGAGATTGCACATGGTTGATGATTTCATCCAGAACCAATGCAGTTCCTGATATCTGTAGAGCAAATTCTTCCCAAGTCAGACATCTAGTTGCTTACATAAATAACTATTATGGGAAAACATAGACACTATTGAAATGATGCTCCGCAGGATCTCTGTCAATGTAATTAAATCTTTATAATCCAATGTAAACAATGTGTAAGTTATGACTTCATTGACTTAGCGGGGAAAAATGTGTAAGCTATAAAACTAGGCAACTATAATTATGATGAAACGTAGTACACAGTAATTAGTCCACAATAAAGACGATTCAAGCTATGAAGAAAAGGCACCATGCGGATTACCGTTTCCCCTTATTCTGAAACCTCTACAAGCTTAGCTGCTTAAATAGCACTTGATATAATCAGAAAAAGTGCGTGTCAAATTTACTAGCATAGCTGTAAAGTCGCCATTGTCCATTAATGAATTAACAACTCTCTTAAATCCAGATGCATTTTTCATTTCAAAATTGTATAAAGGATGAAAACTGGAAGCCTAAATTTAGGATTTGTAGACTCATAGATTATGACTGTGGAGTATATATCTAAGTAAGTTTGGTGTTCAGAAGTTGAAATCTGCTGATAAACCATCTAGTAGCCAAATACCAAGTCAAGCTCCCTCCATAATAATATCATTACACCTCAGACTACCAATAAAGGGGGAAAACATAACATGAACACCCCCCCTCCCCCCAAAAGAAAACGAGATCAATCCTAGGGTCTGTATTTAAGGTGTGTATTTAACTTGAGTTTAGATGGCATTCATTTAACATGTACAATGTCCCAGGGCAGTTAGGTGTGCCGTTAGGTAGATGCGCCAAAAGTATGCACTGTTTTTTCATCTTCTTTTTCGTCATCCCATAATGATGTATACCGAACTCGGAGATAATGGTACTATCACCGTCACAAGATGGGATTAAAACTTCAATTATTAGACAAGGGACCCACGGATACAAGTATCAAAGTTTCAAAATGCCAACAATTTGTGTCTCCCACCCCAAACGTTAAAGCTAGAATAACTCTAAGCCTCGACCACACCCCACAAGCCCAACCTCCTGTCTCTTCATGATGCCAAGAGGCCGGACGAAGGCAAGAAAGTGACTGCCTTGAGCTTCCAGCATACCACATGACGTTTTCTTTGTCATATTTGAAGCATAATTACAAGTTCGTTTAAAGAATTGACTAACATACGCGATATTCTTGATGTCAATTATAATTCTACATGTTTATCTTAAAAAAATGACAAATATGCAATATTCCTTGATGTACATTTTTCCACGGGTTACGAGCAGCGTCTTTCATATTCGTTTCCAGCCTTGAAACCTCAAAGTCGGAGAAATCTGTCAATGGAGACACTTTACTACCTCCTACAGGAACATCACCGGTGTGACCTTAGAATGGAATGACCAGGGGCACTGATTGGTGATTAGAGGACCTCTAAGATAAAAAGACTACTTTAACCTCAGAAAAGACTTTGTAACCAATATCCCAAAATGCAAAAGGGGCGCTGAAATTACAAAAATGCCATTTTGAGACCCACTGAGAAGGGGGCACCTTTCTTGATGTAAAAGCAAGCATTTTTTGAGCGAAAAGAGGACAATGACAAGAACCGTTGTTTAACACACAATTGCGCCCTTGGGAGACATTATTAGTCAGATAATAATAGGCATTTCCGAAAATTAATAAAGCGTAATTAATTAATCCTGGGAACGAGGATTAGTAATACCGAAGGGACCGACCTTGTTGCAGCCGGGGACCAGCTCTTGTAAAAGTTTCATCCGAGCATTTATCTTCTCTCTCCTCGCCTGAATAATTAAATAATAAAATTAATTATAAAAGAAATTTACTTTAGAGAAAATTGATTTTGGCAAAAAATAAAAAATAAATGTAATTAAATTAGACTATTGATCAGTGGTTAATGAAGGTATTAGTCAGATTACCCTTTCTGCTAAGCTATGGCTGTCTGTAGCTTGACCTCGTCGAGCTCGAACATGAACGTAAGGAAGCTTTTCAGCTTCCCCGGAGGCCTCGTCGGCGGCACCTTTACTCTTCTTTGAGGAGCCTTTAACCTGTTTTTACAGACTCCGAAATTACTCCGCGTTTTAAGAAACAATCTCACTCAAATTACCAAAAATGGAAACCCTAACTCTCGATTTGTAGCAATTAAGGTACCTTCTTTTCTCGCTCCTTCCTCTTTGCGGCCCGCTGGTTCGAGTTCTCAACGGTGGGATCAGAAACGCAGCCCTGCATTGGACTAGGATTGGAATCGCTTTCTGGGGGCTCATTCTTTACTTTATCCAGATTAGCACTCGAATTACGTCCAAACACGTTGGAATCTTCTGGGTTGGAGTTTTCCCCGGCAAAGACAGAGAACTTGGCAGCTCGCTCGATCAAATCCGCGTTAGCAGGAAAAGTTAAACTGCCACTGAAAGAGTGGAATAAATAGGGTTTCTGATTGTTGATTTGGCATAGGGATTTCGCAGATGCGCTGCTTGTAGCGGCCGCTCCGCCACATTCCGGCGAGTGGAGGAGCTCCACGGCTTGCGGTGGTGGTAGTTCAAGGAGTGCAGTAAAGGAGCTCGCATTTTCCGGGGGCGGAGCCATGATTCCCTGAATTTCTTGGTTAAATTGGATGGATTCGAGGGCGGACTTATCGTGCTCACGAATAGCAAGACTGGATCCGGGCAGGCCTCCTGTAGTTTGCTCCATTATTCCTTACAAATGATCCAAATTGCGAGAAATACAAGTTAATTTACCTCGAAATATTGAGAAAATCAAACACCGAGATGATTAATTTGACTAACTATCAACTCCGATAATGTCAAACCAAATTAGTCACTCCACACATTGAGGAAATGGTGGGATTAAGCAGTGAGTAGGAGTTATGAAAGGGAATAGGAATAAGAGGGAGAGGAGGAGAATGAAGAGAAACGCAGGGGAAGGTATAAAAAGAAGAGCTTCAATGGCGGGTCAATGTGGTGGTGCTGTGTGTGTGTGTGTCTCAGATTCTGTCTCTGAGATTGCTTGTGAGGCATTTGAAGTATAGGCTACGCTACGGGAGAGCAAGGGGGTGTTGAATTATACGGGTATCTGCAATACATACAAGTGGACAGGTATTCGAGTGATGGCAACTCTTCCCGTACGGTTCTGACGATACAATTCGTTGAGGAAAGGCTCTAAGAAAAATTAGGTGGGGACCACCAAAAG
>JBAGKO010000015.1:8804088-8815464 GCA_037177275.1 Acacia concinna | reverse complement strand
TCCCAAACAAGCCCTGATGACATTAGAGCTGATCTTAAAATATACCACTTTTTTATAACAAAAAAAAACAAGAGAAGTGGATTGGACTGTGTGAGTGCGAAGATTGGGCCGTAAAACAGTGGTTCGGTCCCATTGGTTGGGGACCGGACGCGAACTAAGGCCCGACAGAGTTGTTAATCGTAGAAGATGACGCGTCCTTTTCTCGCATTTATGCGCATTCCCTTCTTCTCCTTCTCCTTCTATTATTGTCATTTATTTTCCGTTTTTAAATTTAATTTTTAAAGCTTCCTCGATTGCTCTGTCAACGTCCCAGTACACCCCACCTCAATTACTCATTTACCCCTCTTGGCTCTCGGAGTAAAAATATTATAAAAGAAAAAAAAGAAGTCAGTGCAGAGGAACGGGGTTCCCAAAGAAAAAAAAAAGGCAGTTTTTCCCAAAATGGGGGCTCTCAGCTTTTGCCTCAACTTCCCTATTTCATCGGTCACACTTGGCAGGCGCCGTCACCATCTCTGCTCTTTCTTTGTTTTATGGGATTACGTGAAAATACAGTCTTTATCTTTTTAATTATAAAATTATGTTGACTTTTTTAAAATATTTTAAAATTTTTTTATTAACATTAATTCACTCTTTAAAATATTAAAATATATTATTTTTTAAATTATGTTATTTGATTAATAAACTAATATATAATATAACAAAATACTGATTAAATTATGTAATTGTTTTTTTTAAAGTTCTTAAAAGAGTTGACGTAGGATTACTAAATTAGTAATTAAGTGGTGACAGCTAGCTAATAGGACCACAAATTCCACATTTCATTTGTCATTCCTTCTCTTCATCTTAGGTTTCATCCCTTTGATTTATTCCAAACTATGTTCCCCTTCCCCAGTATTTTGGAATATCTGTATATCTCTCCTTGTTAGAAAAACAGCACCTCCGTTATTCTGCTCTTGATCCCTCAAAGTTATAACATCAAATCACTTTCTGTTCTTTCAAAAAATGTTCTCTTTTCACTTTTAAAATTTGAGGGGTATGGTCGTTCCCCTCCCTCCGCACCCTTCTAAATTGTTTAAAAATAATTCAAGTGACTTGGAGTTCTCTTCTTCTTTTATTTTTTAAAACAAGGAAGCTGTCTCATCTAGATTCATAGACGAAATCAAACCTGTTACCTCTCATTTAATTGAGAAATTTCATGTTATGAAGCTATACATCGGCACTCTCTCTTCTCTTTCCTTTACACTAGCCCCTTCCCATTGTGTACCTTCCACAGTCATTAATATCTCTTTGTCTAGCACGTACCCTCCTATACTCGACCTTAATTGCTTCCTCTTTTATATATATACATATATCCTCCAATTACCCTCAACATTGCCGCTTTCTCACAAGCGCTGTGCAGTGGAGGCTGAATAGGAGGGAGACATCAGGTAATATAGTTGTACCATATGTTTTAAACAACAAGTTAAGGACACGTCCAAAGTGTACGCAGCAGAGAGGAATTAAAGGTGAGGTTTGGAGTTGCTCCAGGCTCCAGGCTCCAGCCACGCCTCTCTCAATGGGCACGCGCACCAATCAATAATAGGGTGGTCCTCTATATACATATATATATATGTGTGTGTTTGTGTGTGTGTGTGATGCCTACTCACCTTTATTATTAATATTAATAACACTCAGTAACCACTCTGTCCTTTGCAAAATAATAGTGGGCGCTAACCAAGTTAGGGTACAACTCCTTGTTTCAGTGCAGCCAACCATGAAGCACCCAACCCTCCCTCCCTTGAGCCTACCCAGCCAGCATCGCCTTTTATGTATCACACCTAATTCCCTCTTCGGTGCTCCTTTTATGCAATTTCATATCTAAGACGTACACTTCACAAAAATGCGCTCTTGAAGGAAAACCATGATTTATTCCTAATTCCCCTCCTCTTCTTACTGATCAGGGGAGAGAGAAGTTGTTGTTTCCATCTTATTATTATTCATTTATGACCAATATTTATTACATTCTCGTCTCGCTGTAACAGAAAGCTAGTACTCTTGGTTATTATTCACCTGCATTTCATTCAGCACAGGAAATCATTAAAAAAAATGAAATTTTAATTCGAGAAAAGGTGAAATGGGAAGGTAAAGGGCGATGGGTGAAGAAGGAAGAGAGCAAACAGCACGCAGACAGGAGCTGACGAGAATAATTGGGCCTGTTGGGGGAAGGAGACAAGGCCCAATAGGCCTGGAAAGGGCCTATCGTTGAGCTGTGGGCCCACTCCTAGGGGTTGAGCTGTAAGAGATGCGTGATGTCTTCAAATTGTGCTGGAGATTCCTATGGCCATGAAACGATATGATACAAACAAGTCCTACCCTAACAGTAAGAGTAACAGGAACAGAAACAGGGGCAGGACTCAGGACTCAGGACTCAGGAGTTGGTAGGGTGGCACTGGATTTTTTATGTCTGTGCTTTCAACACTGAACTGACAATTAATACGCCGCTGGCACTCCTATTCTATTCTTCTCCTCTTCCCCACACAGACACTCCCCTCTCTCTCCCATAATTCCCATTAAATCTCCTTCTCCATGCATATTCTCCTCTACACCATCTTACCAACTTCTTCACCCAAAAAAAAAAAAAAGCTACCGATTTCCTTCTCTGTGTTTTTCAGGCAATGCATAAGAAATAGCAGGTTAATACGTATAAAATGTGACATTCATACTCACATATTCTATCTTGTGTTTTTATATTTTGTGTTCATACACTAGCTTTTTCAATCCTTTCCATCCGCGTCGATTTTATTATTATTACTACTGCTCTGTTTTAGGCGTAAAACTCTCAGCCTCCTCCATATAAGAGATGACATGCGAGCTACAAGTCCCTATTTACTATGAAGCATTGGAGGGGTTTGTGAAATTTGAACTCAGGCAGATTGAATTTTCATTGATCACGTGGAGATTTAAATATACAACGGTGACAACTGATTCCTCTATTTATGATAGAATATTAATAATATATTTACATAACAATCATGTTAACTATCCTAATATCTTACTGATCTCCAACAGGGTTAGCATTAGTATTGCCCATTTCCTCATACTTGGCATGAGGAATCCTGGACTACGTGGCACCACTTTTTATGGGATTGCCCAATACCATGACCATCAAAGACAGGCAGCTACAAAGATCAATGGAGAGGAGAGAAGGCACGAACCGGCTACATTGACTTTCTTTCACCAAAATCAAACCGCGAGGAAGGGATAGTTAGGTACGAACCAATTACCCTGTAATAGGTGTGGGGCGCTCAGCCCATCTGAACCATTTAGATGAAGTCTGGATGGTCTATATTTATTTTTTTAATTTTTTATTCACTGAAAAAAATTATTTTAATAGATAAAGAATCTAAAATAAAGATAATTTTTTAACTAGTATTTGTCTTGAAAAAAATTCATGCAAAAAAATACTTCTTAAAATATTTAAATCTTCATCTGGACGGACGAGAAGGACTGAGCGCCTCCACTGATTCTTGGATAGGCAGGATAACGGTTCCGGTTAGGTATCATGGCTGCGCAATCCCAAACCATACCAAACATAATTTTAGAACCTTTTGCCCAGAGTCGATGCAAGTCCCAATCTCATAAAATTTAGTTGAGCGTGCCAAACTAGCCCTGAGCTCTTGGCTGCTGCCTATTGTCATGGTTCTTGCATTTGCATATGCATATACTGACAACATTCTCATAATATTTTTCTATTTATAAGGGAGCGTGTAGCTAGGGGACTACAGCACAAAAAGCAGAACAACCAATCATGGAGGACGGAGGTCGTCCAATGATTGCGTGACTGACTACTCGATCAGCATTTTATCCGCGAGTTTATTAAATACTGATTGAAATTTATGATAAAAATATACTAATAGAAGCAGAGTTGTTCCTTCCTTCCTTTCTTTATTTTTAAATCATGTTCTCTTACTTATCCTGATCATAGGTTTATTTGATAATTATTACATTTTAGTTTCAGCTGTGGGAAGCCGCGAAAAGAGAGCACGTAGGGCAAGCGAAGGAATGTTAAATAAATAAAAGAGAAGATAATGGAAAAAGAGAGTGAGTGGATACGGTGATGAAGTGGACCAAATTCGCAACAGTTATTCTTATAGGGATTTTTGGACCATAGAAGATCTTCTCATAACTCAGAATCCACTCATCTATCTCTCTCTTTTTAATGTAGAAATTAGAATCCTGAAACGAAAATGAAATGCATTACGAATAGAAATTTTCTCTTGTTGTCATCATTATGAATAAAATGCCCGTAGAGGAGAGAATGTCCGCTTCAGTGGGCCTGAAGGAGTGCGCAGCCCACGTGAAGAAGGCCCATTATATCTTCGAAGGCAGTGACCTTGCCGTACAACGAAAACGAGAGATTATGACATTTTTTTTGAAGTGATATTCTTTTTAATGCCATATTGGGTTTTGTTTTTTTAGGGAGAATTTCATATAAATAACATTTAAATCTTAAAATTTCAAATTAGTCATACTATCCATTAAAATAATAAAACTACTCAAACTTATAATGCAATTGACAACTCAATTTTATGGACAATCGCTGATTTAAGATTTTAAAATTGAAAATGTATTTAATTGAATTCTCCATTTCTTTTAAAACTAGTAGTGCATAGGGTTTTCGCTTCTCACACTAAATAGTAAATATGTTTCTCTTTGAATTTGTGTTATTCTTCCTATATAGTTACTTACCATCTTAACCGACATTTTCTTAATATATTAACCGATATTTTACTCAATAGAATTGGAGAATAATATAAAAAAGTAGCTAGATATTTAATTATCAAAATAAAATGAGAGTTTTTGAGCATTGAGGAATGAAGAATCATTTGGGGGTGGAGAACAGTTGGGCGGGCAATTGGAGGGGGTGAGTGGATGAGACATGTTTGGCAATGAGCACCTCTAAAATGGCTAACAGACCATAGAACATATTCATCAAATCCAATCAAATCAAGTGAAATAAGAGCATTGATTCCATTCCAAGGACAGGCCATCATTTCACTCCCTCCTGTCTTTCTTTCACCCTTTCTTTTTCTATTTGCACCTATTCCTCCTAACTCTTTCCCTCTCATGTCTTTCAACTATATAAACCAAACACAACGGAATTCAAGTGCTGTGTTTTTTTTTAAATATTCTCCCACCAAAATTATCTTCCCACACAAATAAATGAAATTTAAAATTTTGACATACCCTCCCCATTTTTAGCCGTCTTTCCCTCCAGCCAAAATTAACAAACACTAATGATTCATGGATTGCAATTAGTAGGAAGCCTAATTATGAGTCATACTGTTTTACATTTAGGATTTTTTTTTAAAAAAAAAGAGTGGGTAAGGATAGAGAAATTGGGATGGGGGTAGTTTGGGGATGAGGGAGAGACAGCTAGAAATGAGGGAGGATATTAGAGAAAGGGGAGGAGAGGACATGACAGTAAGATTGATGTGCAGAGGGAGGGGGGGCCGTCATGAAAGGGACAGCGGGGGGCAGGGCACATCAGGCCTTGATGAGAATGGGCCCACAGGGGAACACAAAGCCCAGACGCAGAAAACGACCCAACAAGGTAGAGGACACGTCACCAAAGCAAATTGGGTAGGAAGTAGGGACGCCCTTAATCATAATCAGGGGACCAATTACGAATGATTTAATTATGCAATATAATACACACACACAAAAGGTGTAATTGGAAGAATAAGGGAAGGGATAGCGTTGTGAACCTGTCTACAGTATGTCGGGTGTTGGAGTGGGGTCCTTCCGCTTCTCATGCATCAAATCTCCACCCTCCCAGAGTTCACTGCTCTTTCCACCACAAGTCTATAACTTTACCCAATTTAAAGCCATCTACTCATGCTTTGAGCTTTGAGGTAACAATAATAAATAAATAAATAAATAGCACACAACCTGTCCGATTTACAGTACAATAAACATTGTCCTAATATATTGAGTCTAATAAGATACAATCCAATTTTTTTCGCTTCTTGCCATGAACAATTTAATTATAGTTACTTCGACATTTATTATGTATCTTTTAGCATGAGATACTCATTTTTCACTTACGACATGAATTCACTATATTTTGAAACCCTTGTATCATAGTAAGCCATATTATTTAATTATAAATAATATGAATTCATATTGATTGTGTATTTCGTGTACTGAAGATTCGTTCATAATACATATAACTAATCAGATTGAAGATCTATGCTTTACGCGAAATCTAAAGTGAGCCACATTTTTTTCTAGTTTCTTAATGAGTTTTATATTATGTATGTAGATAAAGAAGATTATGTTGTGACCAATCATACATTATATGCATTGCCCGCCTATATCTGAACAAGTGAACATACGGTTTAATATCATACGAGTCCGCTCCAGCTTGCCTGACCTAAGCTATGACTGCATAAAGGAAATAAGGCCCATATTAAGAAGGACGAAGTCCTATCTCTCAAGGAGGCCCATCTTCTAATCCACAACTTAATCGACTCCAAGCAAAAGCGTCTTAGACAGAGGTATGTCAAGTATATCTTCGGGCTAATATCATCATGCAGCCCACTATGATTTCATGTCCTTTCGAGGAGAACCTGTTCCAACAACACAAGGATTCAGCGTGCCATTCTCTCCCCTTTCAAACTAAACTAACACTTGCTTATTTGATCTTCGTGGGAAGACCGTGGAGGCTTAAATTGGAGGTCCCGAGATTATGTACCAAGCACAAGTCAATCCAAAAAACCAGAAGCTTTCCAGACTGGCAAACCATGGTTGGACGTGATATATATCTTTCCCCGAGAATTGCGATTCCGCGCCACCAAATATTCATAATAAGGCAAACAAGCATACGAGGGGCTTTAGAAGCTCAACCATTTTTTTTTCCTGTTGGTTCCAAGCTCAACCATTTAACTAGCTAGCAGAGTGCATGCAAACAGGTTTTTACAGCATGTGGTAACATTCTGAAGAATGTAACTTCGACAAAAATACAACAGTACATATGTTTTATCTCTCCTTTATAGCTAACCACAATTACCAAGAAGGCAGACTTAATATTCTTCCGAACGATGGCTATATCCCAAGTTCCCAATATTCATTCAAGCCAATCGACTAACAAATCTATTACTATGCGCAGTTGACATAAATTATTACAGACTAAAACCAAAACATCCACAAAAAATGGGCCCGGGAAAAGGTTAAAGAAAAAAGAGCAACTTACAGAGTGGTTGCTATTGCTCAAATTGTGGTTACATGAAGATTCATCAGTCGTCATCAAGATCTAAGTAGTACACAATGAATAATGTAAGCCTGCAAAGAGAAAGCGGGCACGGAATTTTTCCTTTAGATTACTTGGGAGCAATGCATATAGCCAGACATGAAGAATGTTGTTCACAAGTTAAAAAAAATGTAGAATTAAGCAGATATCACAGATTTAAAATGTGTGCGTGCAAGCACATCTTAGTTATGCCTAGGAAAGGAAATGATAGAAGGAGACCGCGAGAGAAGGGAGTAAAACATGTAAAAACTGAATGGCAAAAGATAAGGCTGCAGAACAAATGCTTTTCTATAGCACTATAAAATTCCATATTCAGAAATTGCTTATAGGCAGAAAGATCTTTTCATGCTATCCTTCACCAACCCTCAACACCCTCTCCCTACACAAATATTCATAATCTTTGAGATATCAATAACTGTTGGGAATATAGTACAAAACTTCATGAATATGTTCAAGGATCCATATGTCTACCAACCTACCCCAAGATGCAGGTCCTGAGGTGGCTTGGTCAGTGAGGACTGAGAATGGAAATTTGTGGATCAGAATACTTTTTGTGGTCATGATTAAGTTTGACATCAAGTCTTTCTTTCTTAAAGAAGCAACTAGGAAACTAAATGAAGTACACTCTGATTAAGCGTGTGATTGGGAAACTTCCAAAACATGGTTTCAAAAGCCCTTTTCCACAAGTAAAAACAAAACTTCTCTTGCATACTTACCTCGTAAATCATAAAAACTATTCTCAAAAATTAATCCAAACGACTTAGTGAAGCAGAAACTGTTCTTTCATGACAACCATGCTAAGTTCGGTCCACCTTCACTACCAGGCTATATTTTAACTTAACCAATGGTCAGGCCAGGCCAGACCCTATGTGGGTAACAAGATGACTTGATAAAACTACACTGAAACGGGATGAATCAGAAAAGGGTATGGCTAGATTAACATTTAGTTTTGATGTTGTATGTTGACATCATAGCTGGTCCTATAGGGAAGGTGGGGTGCACATTCTACTTTCTACACTGCTAATACCACTACAAGATGTATGTCTTCTTTCACACATGCCATTAGTGACATCTGCATACACTATTACAGACTCATCAATCTGTTTTGCATACCGTATCCTGTCCCTTAAGCATCATTTCTCATCTCAATTGGCAAATTCTCTCTGAGATTATATCCACTAGTCTGAGAATGAAAAAAATCGAATGCTTTAGGTTATCCAATGAAAAACTTCTGGTGTCGGCTCTACAATACTAAGATGATCAAGTAAGTCCCTACCAGAAAACCTTAATCAAACAATGCACTTGATAGTATTCGGGGAGAAATCACAAGTCAAAGTACAAAAAGATCAGCACATGCTATTTTAAGAACACCACAAACCTGAATACAGTAATGAGAAGGAGAGATAAGTAGAAGGCAAGCTTAGCAATTCGATATTTCTTCTCAGCATTAAGTACCCTAAACACTTCAGTGACGTCAAGGAGATGCTGCCGCTTCACATACCTGAGTCATTGAAATAGGATAATCATGACAAGGGAATATATATCTCCTTAGGGTAAATTCATATGAAGAGCCAGACCAAAAATATAAAAATCACATATAGTAATTCATCTGTAACTCAAATACGCAGCATTGTAAATTCTTTTGAAGATTTCAGCATTATAGTCACCATTTTCATAATTAAAAGTAAATATTCGAAACGGGAAGCTAGATGGCACATTGAACACATCTTCCACAAACATCGAACCATGAGATTAATGAAATGTGGAAAAAATTAAAAGAAAATAACAAAAGCAATAACAAGACAGAGAAATTGATCCCTGACAAACAGAGTTAGAAGCATCACATGACGAAAAAAATTCTTGCAGAGTTAAATATAAAACTTACAGCATGACATGGTAGCAGGTAAGGGGAACGGTCAACAAAAACATGAACCAGTGCCCTGTGAAGATGAAGAGAGCGCAAAGTAGCCCCTGCCCAATAAACTCAGGAAGGATGAAATAATTGATCCGAGAGGAAGCATCATATGGGTTGACGTAATCAGCTTCCAGGTCCGTTAAGATCAAAACCTGGAACCAAAAGGAAAACAAATCAGGACTTCCGATTCATCGAGCAAGAAGAGGAATGAAGTGAATCGTGTCTTGCGAGTACACTGGCAATAGAATTTATCAATTTAGGGGTAAAAAGAGAGAAATGGGGAGGAGGAGGAGGAGTTGGTAAAGTAAACAATACCTGGTAGAAAGTAGAGGCGAGGAGGGCAATGTTGAGAGGAAAACAGATTAGAAGCCAGAAAAGCAAAGTCCAACCCATGAATAAGAAGGAGCAGAACAGAAACAGGCAGGTAGCTAGTAAGTAGGGTTTCTAATAAAAAGTGGAGGGAGACCGTGCAAACTGCAAGAATCCCAAATTCAAAACATGGAGATTTTGGTACCTTCTACATAGTTGTTGACCCCGAGCTTTTGGGACCGTTCCCCAGCCACACTCCCCTTTCTTTTATTTTCCTGATCTGTAGCAGTTTTCTATGATCAAGAGCAGTGAAAATGGTTATGATCTTTTTTATAAGGAGTTTTATAAATAATTTTTAGGGGTTAAAATGGTTATGTTTATTAAATAGCAGAGTAAAAATATTTATAATATTTTTGTTAAAAAGCACTTAGCACCGTGAATAATTTTTAAGGACTAAAATGCTCATGTTTTATGACAAGTAGAGTAAAAATACCCTAATTATTTATTTCATAGATGATGACCAGAATTTTTAAAAATTTGATCAAAATTGATGACATAGAAGTTAAGCTAGTAGGTTTTTTTAATGGGTTAAACAAAAGACTTGGCAAATTGAAAAAAAAAATAAAATAGAATTTAGACAGAACTTTAACTTTGATAGAATATAAGGGAGCACAGGTGAATCGTAAGAAAAGATTAATAGTGAGCAATCGCAAGTAACGGTGAATTGTGATAGGATGTAAGGAAAATCACGACAAAACTGTGAGCGGTTAATCGAGCAAGCAAGCATCGGGTGAATAAGTATAAATTCAAACAAGGGTAAATCACCGTGGGATGCAGATAAAAGCAAAAAAGTTCAAATCGCAAGTGAGAACTGAGATAGCGACAAAACCGATGGAAATGTGAAACTAACAACCTATGTGACAGTAATACTTCCATAACCCTTATAGGTTACCTAATTAAAATCACATTTCTTTTACTCATTCCTGATATCAAACAAGATGAGGAAGACATCTCCTTCTTTTAATCAAGTCTCGTATCTCTTCTCTCCATTTCCTCAATTATTGCTTCTGGCTTTCTATTTTAATGGAGATCACAGAAGAAAAGTAGGTGACATCAATAACTCTTTTCACCCTCACAACCTTACCATTAATTATCCTTATTTAACCCGTGACTTGCCACGTTGAACTTTAACTCACCGAGTGAAGACACACTGGTGAAGAGGCTAATAAACATTACCTGGAATAAATGGCTGGGGTATTTTTGCTATGCTTTTCAAAGAATATTGACATTTTAGTCTTTAAAAATTGTTCATGATGCTGTGTGCTCTTTAAAGAACAAATTATAGACGTTTTTGCTCTACTTATCAATAAATATGAATATTTTAGTTCCTAAAAATTATTCGTGGTGCTGAATGCTCCTTAGAAAAAAGATTATAGTTAGTCTTGTTCCTTTGCCCTTTTCTTTTTCCTGTTCAATTTATATATTTGTGCGCAAGTACTTTTTTATTCTATAAATTTTGTAAACATACAGAGTCACTCTAACATTGTTCGTTTTGGGATATATTTAGAATAATTGTGACTTATTTATAATAAAAATTTTATAAATAAGTTAGGAAATATGATTTACAGAAAAAAATGATTTTTTTCTTAAAAACACAATTGGAAAAAAGTTGAAGCAAACATTTTTTTTTTTAAATCGCGACTCAATTTTACTTTTAGTGCTTTAAACGTCATTTAGACCCCAAACGTTCTTTTTTTGCTTACGCAAGGTATCCCCCAGCCCGGTAGGCCAAGGACTAATCCTTCGTTCATTGTGGGTTCCTCTATGGGAAGGACAGCTGGCCAGGAGATTTAACGCTGCT
>JBAGKO010000015.1:8749977-8764533 GCA_037177275.1 Acacia concinna | reverse complement strand
AAGCTTATAAACTTGGAGGGCAAGTTAACTTATAAAAGAAGTCTCTTGATTGGCTTATAGAAGAAGCCTTTGATTTGTCTTGAAGAGGAAGCCTTTGTTGAATTGGCTTGCTGGGGAAGTCTCTTGTAAGTTAATGGACATCCACATAATTAATATTCATAACAACTTTTAAATTTTGATATATTAAACGGAGTAAATTTTCAAAGTCATGAATAGTACAATAAAAGCATTCCCTTTGCATCGTACATGCAAAGGACTTTTTATTAGGGTTAAATAGTAATTTTGTTTTAAAAATATGTAGGGAGAGTCAATTTTACCTTGAAAGTTTGCAAATGGGGGAATATTGCTTATACCGTTAGTTGATTATTAATTGACCTAATATGTTAAGCTGGCAGTTCATAAGTCATCTACTGTCTTTTTGCTAACTTTTAAATCTAACCTTTAAAAAGAAGAATTATATGACAAAAGGACTTCTAAGACAAATTTATACCTTAACAAAAATAAATTGAATGACATGTAAATTGCCAGGTGAACTTTTTTGTAAACTAACTATCAAAAGTAACGGATTTAAAACTTTCAAGACAAATTTTTATCTTAACAAAAATAAAATAAATGACCTATGGACTGTCAACTCAACATATTTGCTCAACTAACGGTCAACTAACAATATGAGCAAAATTGCCCCACCTTGCAAACTTTCAAAGTAAAATTGCTTCTAAAAAAAAATTCGGGGCAAAATTGGCACTCCGTACATACTTTAAGGACAAAATTGTTGTTTAACCCTTTTTATTATACCAGAATTGAGATATCAGTTATAAATATTAATGCATACTTATAATTAATGCATTTTGTGATAAATATTATTTTATATATAATGATTCTTTGTGCTTTTTATGACATAAATATATATTGATTTGTATTATTATTTACTTATATTAGTAACTATATATAGACTTCTAACGTCAAAATATATAATGGAAACAACACTTCTTAAATTAATTTGTCCTTTCTATATATAATTTCAGTTTTGTTGCCGGCTAATCATATATGAACCCCGGTCACGAGCTGCACCCATTTAGAGCGAGGGAAATGTTTGATAGCGGTCTAACAATGTGTTGGTTTTCAATAGTAAACAAAAGGTTAGCTGTTCCTACGGCTGGGATAACAGGCTAACCTGTGGGCTAGCACTTCTGTTGATTGGAATTTCCCCAGTCCTAACCGACAGTGTGAGTTGGCCGGCATTTTTTTAAAAAAGAAAAATTAATATGATTAAAAATTTAAAGTTTATATATATTAGTTATCAAGTTTGTCTTCTTAATATCAACCATTTCAATTATAAATATTTAAAAATAATTCACAATTTAAAAGATAAAGTTATTAAATTTATCAAAGTTTACATACAAAACATTAAATTATCCTTAAGTAATCAATATATAATGATATAGTATTAAGAAAGAGGAAAATTTAGAGTTTTTTCTCTTTAAAATTAAGAAGTATCAATGTAGAAATATAATATTTATAAGGTTTATAATATAATTTTTTTAAAAAAAATAAGCGGGCCAACCCTCCAACTCTAGGGCCAAGTAGTGCAGGTCTATACAGCCCACACTTTTGCGGGTTGGGATTTCCCCAACTCTAACCCTATTTTAACTCGCGGGTATACAAGTTGAGCTTGTGAGTTGGGCCCATTTTCCGGCTCAGACCCGAGGCGGGGGGAGCTTAAAGGTTAGCTAACTGAAAGCAAATATTTTTCAACCAGCAATTTGTTATTCATGCGTAGAGGATGGAATTCGAAACCAAGTCATTTGGGGAATGAGGATTGCTATCATTCACGCACAGACCTAAGATGTGGTAATATTAATCTGTTATTTTATTTTTCTCCAATTTGCTTCCTCTACTACTACAAAGTCAGAGACATAAAGTTAAAAATGAATTGTATAACGTGGCGTGTCTATTTAACTTAATTATATATATACAGCGTAGCGTGTGGAGAAGGAGGGTGATATACTGAGATATATATATATATATATTTGAAGCAGAGACACCACTGATTTAATTTCATTTATAATAGTATTATAATACTCCTATATAAACTAAAAAAGAGGATAATTAAAGGCTAATATAATTGAGGATATGAAGGTAGGTTGGCTACATGGGAGAAATTAGCTGGAAGGTTATTATTAATCTTGACGAGGTCGTCCCATCCAAAGAGAACTGAGGGCTCTGAGACGATGGAAGTACTCGGCGATGGCCAGCATACACCTCGCCGCCTGCCGCGTCGTCAGTATCTCTTGCACCCGCTGAATCGTCTGCTGCCTCAGATTATCTGCCTGTTATTCATCAGATTCCGGCCATTAGTTATTGTCAGTCATGATTAATTAAGAAACGTGATCATCATAAAACCCAACAATATAATATAAATGTCAACTCTATATTTTTATGTGGCTTCATTAGAAATTGCATTTTATAATCACACACGGCATCATCATAATCATATATATATATATGCCCTACTTAAGAAGCAAGTGAACCTAGACAAATTTGAACGGGGGTAGGAGGGGCAATCAAAATAATAATTGAATTGGAGTCTTCCGAGTCGAACCTTTTGATGAAACATGAATAGGACTTGCAACCTTTTCATCATCTACTAATCACTTGTTGGTTATCATGTTTCCTTGGTCAATGCTCAGATTATTTAATGGTGGACATAATTTCATTGCAAACGTACGTATACTAAAAACAATTACAAGGAATACACATTTTCAAAGAGAACATTTTTTTCAAAATGAAAGTACTACTGTTTTTCAAATATTCTGAATCCAAATAAAGGGCAACGACGACCATTATCAGAATGTAAAGCCACGTACGCCATCCATCTTTCATAGTCCACATTTACGATATTAGAAGCATATATACATACTTCAAAATAATTGGTCAGATTAGGACTTGACTCGCTAGTTGCTTACTTGTGTTTTAAAACTAGTAATCATAACGATTAAACTACTCTACCTGATAATCCCTCTACTTGTTTCTTGTGGGCTTTGATGGTTACTTAGAACATATATAAGCTCTTATTCTTCAGTGGCTTGTGAAATCAGCGATTGACCCGTTGAAACATAAACCATTGTTGGTGAACCAACTATAGTTATAATAAGCTTCTCAAATAATCCTAGGGACATTTGACTCCCGCACTCAATCCAACCCTAATTAATTTCAGATTTTCTTCTCCTTTTATTATTATTTTTTATTACATGAGATTGAGATCAAACATGAACTAAATGTCACATAGAATATTAATCATCCTACACAGTTTAGAGGCCGTTGGTTTTCTTCTCCTTTCATTTAATTTGTCTTGGTTTGATGTGGTTTTGCCTATGAGATGTACACGCATGATGGGACCTATTCAGGACATCTTCATTAGAATTTAATGTGTTCACACGCAATTATTGATCAGAATATGGTCGTGTCATCTATTAGAAGAAGTAGGTGATGGAGTTGATATTTTGAGGGAAATAATTTTTTTTTTTTTAAGTTCCTTTCAGCATGTGAGTTTTGTTTGGTTGTTTTTGTTACTTTTGGCTTCTAGTGTTTGTGTGGTTCAAGACAGGGTCAAAAGTGGAGTTATATGTATAGAGAAGCCATAGAACAATATATGTGGTGGCCTCAACCTGATCAAAGGGTTGGTTACGACCATGACATCATCACATACTGATGTGGGGCTCAAGGGACCTCTCTAGGGATGAAATTTATACTAGTGAGGGACCACACTTATCCCTAGAGTCATGAGTACATGATTCCTCACACCTTCTCTGTAACTTGGGATTAACGGCTTCTAATAAAGTTCAGTTTTTGCCCCCTACGTGACAGGCTAGAATTAGTCGTGGTTTCAAAATGTTTCGTTATAATCAGTATAAAGCTCATGCATATACCTAGAGTTGTACCCAAACAGAACTGAAAATGAAATTTATGTTTCCTATTATATATCTATAATTTTTACAAGCTATTATTTATGGAAACTCATAGGGTACGGTGGCTTAATTTGATTATCATTGTCAAGGTGTATACCCTCAGAGAAAACTGACTAGGAACGAACAGTATTTCCTTTTCCACAAGGGCTGAGACATGCATGGAAGGAGCCGTTTGATGGGGTTGGGGTGGTTTACTCGCCTCCGTAGCTAGCCAAAGAGGAACAGAGATTCTTTGGCCCCAGCCACCTAATTACCCCCACAGGATCGGATCAGATGATAAAGAAATAGTCTTGGGGGACCACAAACTAAACCAGATCACACGGCCACAAATTCACTATACCACACCAAATTCAAGATACTTGCCTTCAACATCTTTACACACACACACACACTATATATATATAGAGTACGTAACATACAATCAAAATGAATAATCGTGGAACGTACCTGTTTCACGAAACCTTCTAGAGTGGAGAGTTTATTTATGGCCATGGCCATCTGTCCCATGTAGTTAGCCATGTTGGGCGGACAGCTCAGTGAGTCGGATGTTATTGTGTCTGAGAGAGATTGGTTGAGAGCCTCAAGCCCTTGGGAGAGAGCATCTTCTGCCTCTTGCGTTGACTGTTGCAGCCCATATATACCCAATATTTGCTGCTCCGTCAGGGGTTCAATTTGGCTCACAATAATCTGAAGAAACGCACGTAAATTAAACATGATGATGCTCATCCATAACTATATAGGCTCTTGTATATATTTATGTATATCCAGTTTGATGAAATTGATTAACTAGAGTACAAACTAAGAGATGGGTATATGGGGACTTGAACTTTATTAGAGATAGACCCGTGCCAGTCTCTTTTCACGGGCTCCAACCACATTATTTGGAGTCAAAAGGTATGGCTTTATGGGGAATAAAGCCTAACCATACCCCTTAGCAGAAACCCTTCATAATACCTTTCGTCATTTATCTATTCATGACATTCATTTCTTAGTTGTTTATACATATATTCCTCACCGACAAAAATCGGCCCTTTGAATTTATGCCCACATGATGTTATATACTATATTATACGTACACCTAAATTCCTCCCCCCGTTACGCATGCAAGTAATCTTAATATCACTTAAAAATGAATTGAAACTAAGTTCTTGACGTATGACCACTCCATGTTATTCTAGGTTGTCTTGTCCTGTGTGGTTGCCACATAATATTATCGCTGACGGTGTTGGGTGGGGGGGAAAAGATGGCATATTTTTGAGGTTGGCCGGAGTTGTACCTTAATGAGTTCTGATGGCCGGAAACCACCGATCCACATGAAGCAGCGTTCGGCCGGGGTCTTCCACATGCCTGACACGATGTGGAATACGTCTATTTTGGCCACTACGCTCTTGAGATTCGTTAATTGCTCATAATGTGCCAAGCAATTATCCACAAACAGCCGAAGCTCGTTCTCTGGAAGGTGCTCTTGAACTGCAGCTCTTAGCTCGCACACTATCCTATGGTGCTCTTCTAGCCATCTAGCATATTCTACGTCGAACATTGCAGCATCTGAAAATTGACGCACAGAAATATGAAATCTTGCAAGTTAAAAGTACGTGTATACATGTATATAGGTTGTTGTACTCTGGTCAATAGACCTGAGCTAATGCTACTCATAGCCATAGGAAGGCCTTGATCTCCACTCATAGCTGTACCTCCTGCTAAAAACGCTCCCTGAAACACAATACGAATTTAGTTGCAGCTTTGTAAATGTGATCTCCGTTCAGAGCATCGATTGGAAGGCCCAAGTTGAGATTTGTACTGGTTTTTTACTTACTTGAGCTCTAGCACGATGGAGCTCTTGCTCTAGTTGATTAAGCCTAATTCTACTTGACTCTAGCTGCTGAACATATGCCTGAGGGAACAAATAAATGGATGAATCCACATAAGTAAGATGAAAGTCGTTCCTGAAATGCGTAAATCCACATAAGTAAGATGAAAGTGGGGCACCTTTTTCCTGAGCCTGCTTTTCCTAGCTGCTTCTCTATTCTGAGCAAGTCTCCTGAGAGTCTGCGCGCGCGCACGGCTATTTTATTTTAAAATCAAATAAAGTAAAGAAAAAAAAGAAGATGGGAGTTGAAAAAGAAGCAGGGCGGTGAAAGAGAGACATAAGGAAGGTGAGAAGACAAGCCCAAGAGTGAAAGTGACCTTAGGATCTGGGGTTTTGGGGCCTTCCTGTTCAGAACTTGGCGTTGGACCCTTGCGATTGCTCTCTCGCTCCTATGTATGCAGTGTGCCCACATTCACATATCAGTAAGTGATTTTCATTAATTATTTACTGCTTAATCAATTGATTTAAGCTCAGAAACTGAAGAATGAAGTAAGCATATATTAGAAAAAACTTGGACTCTCGCTCAATTCACTCAAGTCTAATAGTATATACATGTGGAGTGTTATACCTTGGCCATTTTGGAATTGGGTAGTTCAGGGACCGAGGAGGTTTCGTTTCGTGGCTGGTTGGCCAAATCCATTGACGGCTCTGATGGACCTTTGGGACCACTGGCCTGAGGAGGAACTGCTTCCATGCGAGCCTAATAAATTAATATGCAAACAAACCCATCAAGTTATCACGTAATTAATCAAACTGAAGGATGAAGGATATATGAAGAGAAAATGAGATGAGAGTGGCATGATAGTTATACCTTGTTTGAGGATGGGTATATATGCATGGGTTGGGATGGGAACATGTTGAGAGTGGGAGGCTTCATTTCTGACGACGATGAGTTCTCTGCTGAGAAACATGCACAAATTTCAGCATCAATCATGTTTTAGAACCCACTCCCTCCAATCAGAGAGGGATGGAGTGAGAATCGAAAGAAAGGGCTTATTTTTTTCAAGGGAAACAAATAATTATATATTGCGGGTTGGCCCAAAAGTTAGAAAAGGAGGGCTAGAGAATCTTCATGCACGACCTGCGCAGTTCCGTGCGTCTGCCATCCAACGGGAAAGTAAAAGCACAGAGAAGCACCCATACTCTCAGTACATATGGAGTTTTGCAGGGAAATCATGACACCCAGTTTGTTACATGTCGTGGTCTCATTCCCCTAAGCAACAAAATACAATAAAATAACAAATAGACACAAGACACTGCAGGGAGAGACGGTTTTACCCTATCTCTATATCTCTCTCTCTCCATTTTTTTTAATGCTTTCTTGGATCGGGTAAAAAAGAAAGTACTAATTAAGGTACTGATAAGAGAATCTCTGCAGAACACGCCCTTGCTGTGACCCCGATAACCCATCCCTCAGAGAACCAATCAACCAAACCGCCGAAACCATCGAAAAGCAAATGAGAAATTATTCCTTATTTTTGAAACTGAGGAAGTACGGACGACGAGAGGTAGAGGTTATTGAAGTAATAAATTTTGATGCGAGTATGAGAGAAGGAGAAAGCTCACGTCTCTGGTGTTGAGCACTGGATGGCTCTTGTTGTCCATCGAGATAGAGAAAAAGGGCTTGATCCAAATCTCCCAGATCGTAAGCTCCGCCAGAATCCTTGCTTCTGTTGAATAAATATATTAGTAACAAGAATTAAATCGAACCGGGTCAGTTCTTACAGTTGTGCAGAAAGTATAGTGAATAGTTAGTCGGATAACTCACAGGTAGTTTCCGGGGACAGAAAACGTCGACGGAGAAGAAGATTGCATTATTCCAAAAGAAACATGATGATCTAGTGCATGATGTTGCTGTGGTTGCTGGTGGTGGTGGTGGTGACGGCGATGTGGAGGAGGTAGAAGAGGTTCATGGTGATTAGTTGCTTGGTTGATACTGGAAGACATGAGAGTGGAGAAAGCGACCTATATCCTATCCTATGTTCTCTGTTTCTTGATCTTCTTTCTTGTCGTCCTCCTCTATGAGCTCTCCAAAAAAACCCCTCACTAACACTGAAACCGCCTTCTCTTTTCCATTAAAAGTCAAGTATTGTTTTATGAAAATTTGTCCACTTACGGGGAGGGAGAGAGAGAGTCGGCAATAAACAATCGAATAGCTGGAGCTGATGAATGATGATAAGAGGGAAATAAGGGGAAGACGGAATTGAAAGCCAAGAAACGGACGAAATCGAAAACCGTGTTTGTCTTTTACAGCTCTCTCTCTGCTTTCTCTCTCATATTACTTTCTCTGCGAGCTGAGATATATACACACACACTCGTATATGATAAAGCGGTTCTGAAGGTTTTGCGGTTCAACCCTGAGTTTGTCTCTCTCCAGAAAATAACAAAGAAGGGAAAAGCAGACAGGAGAAACTGTCTTTTGTTTATTTAGAAAATAAAAAAAACAATTTCAAGAGTTGAAAACCACATCTTACTTCCTAAACTTAAAGCCTTCTTAGACTAACGGGTGAAATTACCAAAAAGTCTTCTTCTTTCTTCAAATATTACTGTTCACGTTCTCATGCAAACTTACACGTAGATTCCTCACAGGCGGCTTTCAGAGCCTGTAGCCTACTTCCACTTTCTGTTTCACACTGTGCCTTCCCATTTTTCTTCTTCTTCTTCTTCGTTTTTTTTTTCGCCTCCCATATTATTTTTAAAAAATTCATAAAAAATGTTAAATTACCCAAATTTTAATTTAAAATTTTAAACTTAACAATTTAAATATCAGGTTATATGTTTTAATTATAGATCTAAAATTTCGTTCAAACTACATCCACATTCCTTATTTACTAGAATAAAAAAAACTTGAAAACATAACTCCATATTTGCTCTATCAATTAATTATTATGAAGTATTATAGAACTTCTTTGTTCTTATTCTCATAGTCCTTTTCAAACATTAATCATATACAATATTCTTTTTATATACTATGTTTATTTTTACAAAAAAAAAATTATCACAATAAATTGGATCTATTGTCATAATCAATCTAGATATTCATATGGAGATTTGTTATCATATTATATTTATATTTTTATTCAAAATGTTAAGACTCCGGTTTAAATTTTAAATCTAATATAGTGTATATATCATAAATATAATCCATCATTATTATTTTAAAGAAAGGAAAAATCTCATATAAAAATAATTGTGAAACGTTGTAATACATAAGAGTTCACGTTTTTCAATTATATATACTTCGAGATAAAAATATTTTATACACTCCTAATTTTAAAGAATTAATTGATCATACTTTTCAATAAAATTAAGGAATATGGATGTAATTTGATTGAAATTTTAAATCCCTAATTAGGACATATAACCTTATATATAATTTGTTAAATTCGGTGACTCATATTATAATTTGAGTAATTTAAGTGTCTTTATGCGAGATTTTCCCTATTTTCTTCAATGAAAAAAGACTAATTGATCTTGTGGTTTATTAATAATTAAGTTTTTTATGAGACTATGGAGTACTTAATTGATTTGGGTGATTGGTTAATTAACAATCATTTCATTGGAAATAAAATAATTCCCTTCAAATTAAATACCAATTCCCTCTCGGAGATTTAACATTGACCGTTAAAACTTTATGTGAAAACTTCATTCCCATATATATACGTTCGTCGTGTTCATCGAGTCGTTATATAAAAATCGGCAATGTATAATGACATTCCTCGATTTTGAAAATGTTTACTGCAAGTTGAATCAAATAAATCATTTTCGTCAGCATAGACTATATGACTACCGCAAATGAGTACAATAATTAGAGTTATATATAGGAGACTAGCTTGCAGAAGTTATCCTCTTTCATTTTTTTAGGTGGATGATTGAAAATGATATTATGTATATATAATTTCCCCTAACTCGAATAACACATTGACCTTCAAGGTTATTTAATTAGGTAACAAAACTAAATGATGGATGATATATATTTGTGCGGAGCTATGAGCTATGAGCTATGAGCATTAACAAAATTTAGGTTTAAGATCTAATTTTTCTTCCAAAGTTTTCGTGTAGGAGCTATGAGTATTTGGAATTTTTTTAACGGTCAATATTAATTTTTTCACAGGGTAGGACAACTCTACTTCACTTTCAAGACTTTCAGGGAAAAAAAGAAATTGATCAGAGAAGAACTTCCAGATAGCCCCATATATAGCTCCTGTAAAAAAACTTCCAAGATAAAATTCAACATTCACACTATAATTTATAGCATATAAGTATATAGACAAACTGTATATTATTTTCAAAATAAGAGAATCTATATAATTGAATATTGGAATTACTCTCTGGCCCATGTAGGAAAATGAGTGCCTTTACTGACCTCTCTCTCCATTTAATTCAAAGACTAGAGATCCAGATGGTATATTAATTCGGGAGCTAAGACGAATGTCTCCATTACTTTTCTCTTTATTTAATGTATGTATTGTTGAGTCAAGTTTTAATTATTGAGATTTAATCTATTTATCATGATAGATTTTTAATTTATGCAATGTTATGATAAATAGATTAAATCTCAAACATTAAAATTTAATTTAATGGTACACATATAAATGGAGAGAGAAAACAATGAAACACTCTTCTCTTTTTTTTTTTTTTTTTTCGACTTCCCAATATACCACTTGAATCTGTAGCCAATGGATTAATTTTTATCTGTCCAAATTGGCGCCAATTAAAAACACATGTTTCCACATACGACTATTCAAAACACATACAAACAAAAACAAAGTTGCTATTGCTTACTTAATCTAAAACCCACCAGTGAAAACCCAGGGGAAATGCATGCCGCTGAGCACGTGTGTTGACCAGCCACGGTCATACGTACGAAGGGTTCGGGGGATTTTAGAAATTGACGATATTATATTTTCCTTAATTATGTAAATAAAATTAAACTTCAAAATTAGAAATTTCAGTGTATAGCCTCGATGACATGCGCCCAACGTGAACATGACAAAATGTGGCTAACTAGGTAGAACCTTTTTAGCTTTAGGTGAATGGCAAATTAAATTTCAACTCCAGGTATTTAACACCGTACTGCATTCTTAAGCTTAACAAATCAATACTGGTTAATCTGGAATAACGTACAACAGATCAATTATTTTTACATGTAAATAACAAAAAAAAAAAAAGACATATAAATGAGAAAATAAGGCATGTGTTATCTGCTTTTTTAACATGCAAATCCTATAGCTGTCAATAAATTAGTCGTCCATAAGCCATGTGTCGCGCCTGGTATACAGAGCATATCTTCTTCTTCTTCCTTTTTTTTTTTATGCATGTGTAAATTTAAATGGGAAAAAATAACTTTTACATAACACAGATAACAAAAAAATACAGAAAATCTCTTAAAATAGGAGTAAAAATTTACTCTGAAGCCTCCTGTGAAAGAAAATTTATAGTTGTCCACACATACATATATAAATATATATAATGTTTTGTACTGCACTGCGCGTGTCACTGTTAGATGAGTAATTTTATATTTAAAACCAGAAACTATTAGTAATTTATTTCGGGAGCGAAACATTAGTATTATAGAAATTGTGGCGAGGGCCCACCGTGCCCACCTTTCTGTGTCTCAGAGTCATTGTTCGTTTTCTTTCTCCAACTTGGATAATATTATTACAATACTGCAAAATTCAACCCGGCCCACGGACAATTCAAATTCAAAACTTCCATAATCATACAATACAACTTTACATTTCAACCCAGTTCCTCATCAACAATTTTATTCACACATGCACCCAATATTATAATCATTTTTTAATCGTGAAAGTATCCCTGAGCTGAGCCACTCTTCAGTTTGGGACTAATAATTAATGTCTTTTCATCTCAATCTACCATGTACTTGTTTATAATATTAAATTATAAAAATAAAACTAAAAAATAAGTATTAATTATTTTATAAATGACCTAATTTATTTTTATAAAAATACCTTATATTGTGCGCGGAGGGATTAGTTTCAATATTTGACGTCATGCCCATCCAACCGAATAAAAATTGATCGATGGGGTTTCCATTCCAATATTTTTTTCTTGAAAAAGAAAAAACCTCATCCCTTTGTGGAATCTTGACACCCACATTTATGACTAGTCTACGTTGACACCCACCCACGCTTCCAGGTGTCTGTTTATACCATGAGAATATATATATAGTTATATATATATACACATGTATCTGATGCCCTTTGATAAACTTTTTTTTAGTGTAAAAGTAATCATAAACTATTTTTTAATACAAAAGTAATTTTAAACTTTAGAAAAGGGTGAAAAAACTGATAAATTACTGTTTAAAACTATTAACTGTAATATCCTAATATTTTTAATTCTTTAGATGAGGAATTTAAAATGAGTAAAAGGTTAGAATCAGTAAAGAAAAAATTCTAAATATTTTAAGAAGCTCTCATAAAATTTCAGAATTTTTTACCACCTAGAACTCTCAAAATGAATTTTTTTTCTAAAAATTACTTTATACTATTGTTAAATGGTTTCAACAAATTTTTGTTGTTTTCTCTGCACCTCCTCTTATTCTTTCTCAGAACCTCCTTCTCTACTAATTCTGACCTTTTATTCATTTTAAATTTTTTATCTAGAAAGCTAAAAATATCAGGATATTATCATTAATGATTTTTAACAATACTTTTGACGGTTTTGCACCTTTTTTCTAAAGTCTATGGTTACTTTTACAGTAAAAAATAGTTTATGATTACTTTTACACTTTTAAAAAAAAAATCATAACTATTTAAACACAATGCCTAAATTTTATTGAGAAGCTTGATTACAACAGTAATATGTTATCATCAGTCAAAGCAGGAAATATCAGAAACTCAAGGAATAAAGTCATCAGTAGTACTTAATTGTCAATATAACTTTTCTTCTTGCATTGTGTTTAGATGCTAGCCAACCAGCTTCGTTGATGGAGGACATATTCTTTTGCTTCCATGAATGTCATTCACGAACATTGTTGGTGAAGTCCTAAGGCATGCTCAGAAAATAAGAAAATTGTCAACGTCATGTTTCGGACAATTCGCAGATTAGTGTATTGTTCAATACAATAAAATGAGATGTGTGTTTGAATTTGCCACAATTCAAATTACATTATCATATTGTTAATTAAACAACTATGCAATTATAAAATCATATACACGCACGCACGCACGTGTCACTACGTAAATTTGCAAAGTTTGCTTGATCAAGTCAGCACTAGCTACCACTTAAAAGTGGAATGGGATATTACTATTATCACTCTTATTGATTGAAATAAAAAAAACAATATTCAAATAATTTTAAACTAGTATCTGTCATTAAATGATCTTATTCAAATATATCTCCAAGAGCATTAATTACAGCTAAAAAAATTGTACCATTGAGGACATTATATATATATATATATATATTATGTTAATCTTGGCCCTCATGCTCGTATGTGCAGCCCTAACACATACGATGAAATGAGGATATTAATGCCTTAATGTGAAGAAAATTATGGGATTAGTGCTTGGAAAACGCGGACAGGGAAGGGCATCTTTTCGAAAATAATTAAACACCTTTATTCAATTAGCCAGAAAAGTATTTTTCGGAAGGACGAAAACACAAATTGTTATAAGAGATAAAAAATTCTTTGCAGCACTCCAAGCCTCGGGAGGGGAGAACCTTGATCAATTTTTCTTTTTTCTTTATTTTTTTTAAAAAAACTCTGCAATTATTCTAGAGATGGCTTACTGAATAGAATCAAGGTGAGAGAAAAAACAGAAGCTTGTTCAATTGAATCTAAATAAGTTCTATTTTACTAATAGTTATTGTGGTTCTTCAAACTTACATTTAAAAGTTATCAGATAAAATTCAATTAAAATGATATTTTTATCCTTAGTACGTATGAAAAGCACTATTTAATTTGTTTCAATTAAAAAAATAATTTAAGCTTCATACAAAATTGTTCGAGCAATGAACAAGAAATTACTTAAATGTCATTGTCAATATATGAGGTTTCCTTTTCGACCAAAAAATATACTCTCTTCAGTCTTAATTATAAGGGCTTATTGACTTTTTTAAAAAATTCTTTAAAAAAATAATTATATTACTTAATCATATCATATATTGTGTTTTATCACATTATATATTATTTCATAAATCAAATAACATAGTTTAAAGAAAAACGATAAATTTTAATATCTTAAAATAATGTAATTAATTTTTTAAGATTTTCTTATGATTCTCCAAAAAAGTCAACGGACTCTTATAATTAGTATTGGAGGGAGTATATGAGGTTTCTGTTTTCACTTGCTTAAAATGTCATCTCAAATCATCTTATTTTATAGGGTTAAAGTGCAATTTACCTCCCAACGTTTTTAGAGAGAAGCAATTTTAATCCTAATATTTTTTTTAAAGCAATTTACCCACAATGTTATTTATTTGGAGTAATTCATACCCTCACTAATATATCTGTCCAGTTTAACTGTTAACTGGAGTGTGTTGATCAATGATAAGGCCATATAACTAATGAAGTACATTAAATAATACGTTGTGACTAAATTAGGACATCAGTTTTTGACAATTAACAGATTAGGTTTCTTTTTTTAAAAAAAATATAGCTTAATTATAGTCAAATGACATACCAAATCATATTATTTAATCCACCTCATCAGTTATATGATCTTATCATTGGTTAACACACCCCAG
>JBAGKO010000015.1:8711076-8735273 GCA_037177275.1 Acacia concinna | reverse complement strand
AAGGAGCAACCAAATCAAGATTAGGAACAAGAGTAGGATTCGGAATAGATTATGGTAGTGTGTTTGTTTGGACTTTGGTTGAGTTGGATTGTTCCTAGTTTAGCCATTCAATATCTTTATATTCTCCCTGAATGGGAATTTGGGATAGTATGCTTCAACTTCAAAAAAGAAAGTATCCCTGGAGATAAATATTTTCTTGTAATTGAGACAATAGCATTTATACCATTTTTTAGTAGGGGAATAACCAAGGAAGAGGCATTTATCAGCTCGAACAACAAATTTGTTACCACCATTCTTGTGAACAAAAACAATACAGCTGAACACCTTTGTGGATAAGAAATTGATAAGAGGACAGTTTAGGAAGTGCTCAAGGAGTTTTTTGAGAAGGGTATTATAGTTGAGAACTTTATAGGGCATTCGGTTAATCAAATAAGCAGTTGGTAAGACTGCATCCTCCCAGAAGAAGGTTGGAACATTTTATTCCATCAACAAGGTCCTGGTTACTTCTAAAAGAGAATGATTTTTCCACTCAGCTACTTCATTCTACTATGGAGTATAAGGATAGGAAGTTTGGGATGAATTCCTTGCTGATCAGAAATTCTTTAAAAGTTTCACTCATATATTCCTTAGCATTATCACTTTAGAGTACTTTAATGTGTGTCAAGAAGCTTTGAAATATTTTGGCTATCTTTTATTTTCCTTTGTCACTCATGTTTTCCCTCTCTCAATATCTCAGCTCATGCATTCTCTTTCTCTCCGTTTCTATTTCACTCTGTTACCATATTGAAGAAAATAGAAGAATTTCACTCTTTTATGATGTATAATATGAACAAATGAGGTTACAATTTATAGACTCAAGAGAAAGCAATTTCTGGAAATAAAATAAGTAAATCAGAAACAAAAAGGCAGACTGATCAGCCATAAAAAATTTCCAAAAACTAACGAGAAAGAATCAAGAACTGTGATTAGGAGCATAATATTCTAATTTCTTTTGATTTCTCATTATCTCTATCATTAATATCCTGATTTCATTTGATTTCCAATGATCTCCACTATCGACTTCCATCAAATATAGACGTAACTAGAGTGAGAGGAAATACAGATGCATATCATCATTGCATTGAAGTTTGCGAGGCAGCCTAAAAGGAAATAAGCCATTTGGATTCAGATTGCCCGACAAAATTCAGGCAAGAAAGTAGTTACACAAACTCGATAGGGTAGTTGTTCACAAGTTCTTTTTTGCCCCTCAACTGAACTTAAACAAGAATACACAAGTTTTCACCGACAAATATGGCCGTCATTCTCTATGACACCATAGAGACTCTAATTAATATTACATTGGCGGCATCAAACGTCATACATGAGCTACCAAGCGTCTTCAAAGCGACACCACAGACAGCATTTATTCAGCAGCGTCTCACCATTTCACCAGAAACAACCCCCCCACCCCCCCAAAGATAAGATCTTCAAACATTTATAATTTCCAAGCTTACGCTTCACGGAACACCTGCCAAACGCACACAGCTGGCACACCAAAACCTACCTACTATATTAGGTATTACACCATGGGCTTACGCTGCTGAGCCTGCTTGTTCGCATAGGTCTAACAGATCCAGGGTCTGCAACATAATGCACAATGCATATCATCACCATTAAAAAGCTAGGACCTTTTAAATGCACAAATAAATTTTAGCAAACCGGTTTTGCAAGACACAAGATAAACCAACTTTACCTCAGGAACTGACAGCTCAAGACGGAATTTTGGACCATCATAGTGATGTAAGACTGGCCTGAATGCATCTTCTTCCAGCGAATTGCAAAGTTTCCTAACACGGATCCTCACCTACAAAGATGTGTAGAATCCTCAATTCATCTAATATCTTAGGGATAAGTTAAAATATGAACCCTTCCCAATATTCTACCTGAGCAGGAAACCTTGACTCGCCTTTGCATTTTTTATCCTCCCATGCAGTTGGATCTATGTTAGAGCCCCCGAAACTTGCAGCCTGCCACAACAGCGCAAAATAGTAAAAGGAAAAAAAAATATATCTTAGTTTTCCATTCCTTAAAATATATTAATATCCTTTTCAAACCTAGAGTACAGTGCCAAAAAGAAAAGATTTTGTGCAAATCAAAATTAAAAGAACCCACCTCAAAGACACCATGCAACTGATGAGTAGTGTAGTTATACAGAAAAAGGGGTAACCCAGGTGTTATTGCCCTGACAGAATCCCGATATCTTGGTGGCAAACCTGCCAAGACAATACAACGGTTTACCCACAAGATAATTTGACTAATTATATTAACAACAAAATTATAAACAAACCGAAAACAAATCTGCACATACTCCAATACACTATCCATGATAGATTGCGGCAACAAAAGTAATGAAATTCAAAACTTAGTGCACAGACAAATTAAAATCTAAACTAGGACAAATATGTCCACGAACGTGTAACCCCATCAGCATTTGCAAAATGAGTGCAACATGCTCAAACTAAAGTTATCACAAAACCTTCCTAACAATTTTCCCATAGATGCCTTTTGAGTTATGAAAATCAAACCAGTAAATTAAGAAAATGAAATTTACCAAACAGCTGCCGCTTCAAGTCTTCTTGCATTGTGTCATTGTTACAGACAAAGATGTATCCACCAAGCACCTCATTTCGTGGGAGTGTCTCTGATGCAGGTAAGGTCTTGAACCTTTTGTCAGCCGCATTTGTGTTGCCGTTTTCATTGTTATTACTGTTGTTTCCATTATTGTTAGACTCTTTGTTGTGCTGAAGGTTGTTGTTATACTTGTTGCCACTAATGTTTGCCACTAAGCTTGCATTGTTTTTTGGGTACACCACATTCATATTATAAACTCCATTCCTGAGGGAACTTTTGCCCACATTTTCACTAAACTTAGATTCCAGGTTCAGCATGCTGAAGTTCAGAGTGTCAAATTTGTTATCTTCTTGGATCCCAAACTTATCCCTTGACCTTGTTTCTATTGGGCCTTTCGATAGATCAAGGTTATTGACACGCTCTCCCTTTGTCCTTGTTTGTTCAGCCAATTTAGAAGCAACCATTAACCATTTATGATCCTCGGATGTTTTTGAGTGTCCTCGAAGCTCATCTCCCAATTGCCAAAAGCTGTGCATGCTGTCCATCTTTAGAAAACCTAGTATAATTTAAACGCAGCCTGCACTTATTAGACTAAACCAGACAAAAATATAGCAACACATGAGACAACATGAATTTTATGGTCGCGCAATGCCTAGTGAACCTGGAATATCAAACTATTACGCCCAACAAAAATCAAGTCTACCATAATTCAAAATCACGCTTCAACAATGTTCATGCATAGAAGTAAAAATATATATTTTTGTTCGAATTTCAATTGCTAAACTATAAACAACTAGAAGCAAGGAAAAACCCCAACTAATGACTTCATGTTCTCAATTGCCAATTTAAATATTATTATTCTTAAGAGTTTAAAGACCCAAATTTAAAATGTAGATTTTTTGTCCTTCGTTCTTTCAGAGTAATTTTTACAACTTAGGTGACATGAATTAAATAATTTTCCTTAAAGAAGAGGCTTTTGGTATGCCTTCAGATCTAAGCCGTGCGAAGATTTATAAGAGAAAGAACTTCTTTAAGTAACTAACCTCAGATAAGAACACATTTTCCATATGCAAACCCCCCAAGATCATGTGAACAAAAGAACCAACCTTATTTGTTTTCAAAGCTCCGTACCAGGAAAAAAAAAGTTATTGCTCCAACCAAATACACTTCATAGTAACAACCAAGCGATCAACTATTCAACTGAAATGATAGCATACAGCATGAGGTACCCCAAAAAAGACACCACATCAAAGATCGTACGCAAAAAAACCCAAATATAACAAGTGAAGATCTATAGAATCTAGGTCGAGGAAAAGCAAAATTAGCATGGTGAACCGAACAAATATCGAATGAAAGAGAGGAAGAGACGAAGAGAAGCTGATGGTAATAGATTTGACCAAGAAACTTAAGCAACTGATTCGAACAGATACATAGAACGGCATCAACAATGAAGGAACCCTAGATTTGGAGATCCAGAAGAGAAGAGAGTACCTTTTTGCCGACTTGACTGTGGAGCGCAGAAAACGCTGGAGAGGCTGTTTTGAGAGCAGGTGGCTGGATTTTTATTGTCAGTGAAGGTATCGTGCTTCTGAAAATGCCCACAAAATAGTCTATAAATTGCAATATCTGCCACTATGGTATTGTATTATGAGTAGTGCCGTCAAAACAAGCCGCCATTTAAATTATTTTAAATTAAAGGTTAGACTTATATTTTATTCTTTTTGTTGGACAGTTTTAAAAAAAATTTTAAAAAATTTAATAATATTACTTAATCGTATCATATATTGTGTTTTATTATATTATATATTAGTTCATAAGTCAAACAATATAATTTAAAGAAAAACGATAAATTTTAATATCTTAAAATAATAAATTAGTTTTCTTAAAATGTTCTTAGAATTCTTTAAAATAAATTTTATAATTAGACTAGATGGAGTATATAAATAAAGGTTTAACCTGCTTAGGAACATCATATCTAATCTACGTTGCGCCCAATCACCAACCAAAATCGTGTCTGGCGTGTCCGTCGGGAGGGAAAGAGAAGTTTGCAGGGATAAAAAAATCTATCATTCTAATCCAACGGCATTGAGCTCTTTCAAACTGCTCGTTGTAGGGGAAACTTGCAAGCGTCCTGTCTTCCGATTTAAGATAAAAGCAAAATCCAACTTGAAAATGGAATCGTCCAGAACTGTCTAAAAGGGTGAAATTTTGGTGGGACTGAAACCAATTTTTGAGCTCAATTTTAAAATTGGGATTAACAGTTATGAGTGTTTCTTTTTTAAATTGTGAATTGTAAGTGTGGTTTTTTAATTAGTAAGAACTGTTACACAAGCATTCAGAGGAAGTCCGAGTTGATGTTACTTCAGGCTGAGGCAGGTGCTTAAGATTAATTTAATCGGTAATTACTTGGAGTAATTTAGAAAGACAAGATGTGAAAAGGACAAAGTGACGTGGGAAGGAAAGGCGCGTGTCCCCAAATGAACGAGAGAGTGAGTTAATTAAAGGGGCAAACCTTGAGAAAGCAAGCTTTAATTAATTAATTAATTAATGATTAATGATTAATGATTAAATAAATGAGAGGATGCAGAGTATATTTGGCGCATCCTTATAGAAATGGAGATTAATTAATGTGTAACTAAACTATGTTCTGACGGATTGTAATGAAAGTTGTTTTGGAGCGCAATACTTTCGGTGTGGGGCGGGGAATGTGGGTTGGTGGGTTTGGTGGCAGAGCAATGCGATGGAAATGGGAAGGCCGGAAGGGACCTTCCTCGCCCTCCCTATATTACATTTCCCGCAACCTCATTGTGAGATGAGCTTTTAAACCATTGAGATTTTTTATCTTGTAAAAATGCTACCATAATATCAAGTAGCAAAAATATATATAAATAAATTAAATAATTAAAAGTTGAGCTACTCATAGCTTTTAATGTATTTTTATTAAAATCACATTAGTGTTTACTTTTATACTCCCTCCCGTGATACAGTTGTAAAGTTGATTTTAGTCATAAATATCATGGTAGTGAAAATCAGACGGGCCGGTCCGACCGGGAACTAGCCCATGGTCCAATCTGGCCACTTAAATAATCGTTGACTAGTTTGACCGGTCCGTAGCTAACTTTGCGTAGCGTGTTACACTACTTAAACCTAATAATTTATACAAAATGATGATTTATCAGCTTGTCACTTGGGTATTTAGTAATAACATCTAAATTATAATATTTTAATATGGCCGGTTCAACCCCCGGTCCAACCTAATTGAACCCTTTAAACCCTGAGCCCATACCGTGACCGGTTCTTTAGCCGGTCCGATTTTTTGTACCTTGCTAAATATAAAACATATTTTTTATATTTATCAATCTTTTTGTAAATTACCACATTAATGCTCATTCGAAATAATTAAGGAGGAGAGAAAATGGAAAAATTGAGGAATATGACTGTGATGCTTTAGAAAACATGTTATATTAATTAATTTTTTTTAATTTAATTAGATTATACAGGCATGTCTTGTATTAAGGATACGCTTAATACGAGAGAGTAAGAAATTAAACCTAATGGTAACAATAAGGAAGTGAGGAGTAAGAGGAGCGGAGAGATTCTCTTTCCAGGGTAAGGCTAGTCTTGGAACAACCTTGTTAGTTACTACTACCTCCGGTCCTATTTATAAGACTCAGTTGACTTTTTTAGAGAATCCTAAAAAAACTAATTACATTACTTTAAGATATTAAAATTTATCGTTTTTCTTTAAATTATTTTGTTTGACTTATGAACTAATATAAAATGTAATAAAATATGATATATGATATGATTAAATAATGTAATTATCTTTCTTAAGATTTTTTTAGGATTCTCTAAAAAGTCAACTGGGTCTTATAAATAGGACCAGAGGGAGTATTGCTCTATATATTTGATGGATTTACTTTTATATACTCCGTATTAATTTAATGTTAATTATAATATCTTATTTTATGCTGTATCATATATTAATTTTTCTCTTAACACCCCATCTTTTTTATATTATCATCCGATATAGGGTGCTTGTGATCACTCCTTGATATTTTTCATCCATTATCTCTTTTTTAGAGTTTGTAGTTTTTCTTTCTAATAGTCTTCTCTAAAATTTAAACTCAAAACCCAAAACAATATTTAATAAGATCTCACACTGCTAGAATACCCTATATTGATTCACAATACCCTATCTATAAAGGTGCTTTATCATCAGCTCACCACACATAAATTTAAATTGTTAAGCAGCAACGATATTTTAGAAAAAGAGTTACCCTTACATTTAGAACTCGAATCAGATGGAATATTTATTTTTCTTTAGATAAACGGAACATTTATTTTTTTTATTGAAATTGAAATAAAAATTTGGTGATCTTTATCCCATGTAAAGCCACCAGACACTTGCATGCAGTAAATTAGAGAACACTAAATTAATACTAATTTTGTCCTATAAACAAGGCAGACAAAGAATAAATTTTCTTTTTGTCTTATTTATAAGACATCTCATTAAAATTTTAATATAATTGTACAATTTTACCTTTAACTTACTATTATGTTGATTTTATTTTTATTTTGTGTTATGCATATTAAATAAGAATAGAGTTAAAAAATTATTAAATTTTGTCTGGTCTGTATAAAAAAATATTAAAAATGCGTTATAAATATAAGACCACAATCCGTTTGTTTACATGGATTCCACTGGGTGCTTAATCAATCATCAGGCGCATGCATGTTTATGGACCTGTTTCCGTGTGTTTTTGATTTCATAATTGATAGGGGTCGTCGAGGCGTATAGTTTCGCCTTAGGAAATGATTGAAATATTGAATCGTACGTAAAAAGTCACAGTTATTATTATCAAAATGAGCAATGCTTGTTTAACATTTTTATATGGAGGAATCTAAATATAATGTATAGCCAAATTGGCTGCACGGTCCCACCTCAGTTGCCCCTACACACTTGTCTGTATCTGCAGTGGAGATACATCATGGTACTCACAGCACAGCACTGCATCTGCATCAGAATTTTGATTCTGATACAAGTGGGTGTCAATCAAAATCCTTTTAATTCATAACTTCACAATACTCAACTTCTGGTGTGAACTAGTCTCTCTCATTGAATTGCCTGACTGTTCAAATGTTCTATGAATACAAATAAAGGCAAGTCTATGGATCCCACTATACATTAAAAGCATGTTTGGTTTAATTGTTAGTCTTGACGTTTTCTAATGCAAAACCAAATTTGCATCGTTCAACTTGCTCGTGTATTAGTTGTATCTAGTTATCTGCCTTTTCACCATGCCAAAAGCCAGCCTTTTCTTTATTTGTCGCCCCATCGGGTTATGTTTCTCCAACATCCCAGAACAATTTAAACACTACCAAAATACAGATTAAGTAATTCATTCTTTTAATTTAACTTGCAACCTAACCTGAGCCTTTGCTGTGAGAAGATTTTCTCCTTCCTATTCAAGTCATGTTTTCACATGGCTACTTTTTTCCAATGCCCAGGCTGTTTTTTTGGCTCTTTCTTCTTGCAATGCATGCTTAAGTTTCTATTATTCTTGATAAAGTCGCGTATTCCACATGGCTGCCCGGTTTTATGTTTGGATTTCATCGAAAATATTCAAGCTAGAGAAGTGAATGGCTTCAATTTGATCTTGAAGAAAAATAATCACGCAGTAATAGTTGTTGGCATTTGTGTGTGTGTGTGAAGTAGGAATTTAGTCCCACATTACTTGGGAAAGAGAGAGTTTCATGGCATATAAAATACCATGAGATATGGGCTTGTTAAAGGGCCTAAGGGGAGAGTGGGCTCGCCCGCTCAACAATGGGCCTCCAATGGGCAAGCGCAGTTGAAATCCATTGATTTCCCCCTTACGCGTGAGTTAAATATGGACTGGGCACTTTTTACCAAAATATTTTTTGGAAAAATCCAAAAATTATTTTATTGAAATTGGCTTATTAGAAAGGCTTCAGTTTTTGCAAATTGATTTTGAGAAGTTGCCTTACCAGAAAATGTCATGATTTTATGCCTTCAAATTTTAGGCACCATGGTGGATCCTACGTTGAATCATTGGTACGTTTCTATGCATTTAATCTTCAGATTTAAACACCGTGATGATCATCCACACGTTTTCTTCCACAACAGATAGAAACTGAACCATTTGAGTTGCATATTTTTATTTTGTTCCTTCAACGTGTAGAAACGGTGGCAACGTTTGTAACTGAACAATAATTCGCCATGAATCGGATTAAAACGTTGCACATGCATGCTTTGTTCACCGCCTATAAAAGGCAGAGTATGTTGAAGAATAAGGCATCCAGCTCTGAACTATCAAGTGTTATCCTCTCCTCCTCTGAGCTTTCTCTCTTCGTCTTGCTTTTCTGTTGGTTTTTGTTTATGCTTTCGCTATTCTGTTTCACCCTGTTCATTTCAGGAAGGGTCCGTTTTATCCTGGGGAGTGTCGCTTTCACTTCGACGGTAGTTGCGGAATATCTCTTAAGGGCACTATCAACAGACGTGACTCGGATTGTGTAGTCATTTTGAAGCAGCATCGACAACAATAGTATCATGAGAGCTTTTTCTCTATTATTTATAAAAGTTTTTTAAATAAGTACTCATTTTTCCCACCTTTCTCTCCACTTTTCTTCTAATCCAAACATAGCTTTAACGTTGTCAAATAATAAATTTTCACTACAACTAATTTTACTTATCTACACTATTTTGTTTTGAAGTGTAGTGACTTAACAGGGAAGTCTCACACTTTTACCCCTAAATGACCAATTTTTGTTCTGCAAAGTTCACGGTTGTGCAGTTCTTGTGCTTCACAGTGGAGACCTCGGTCTGTGCTCTCTAAAAACAACTAAAATTCAAATTTAAAGCTCGTGTGTCGTAACTGTGCGACGCCTAACAATACTCTCTACTCAAGCTCATGCATAAACAATGGACATATCATATTCGCTCTGTATTTTTATGTCTCGCATGAATTTCACTCGCCTTGGTTTTTCATTTGTTTCTTATTTATTGCAGAAGACCTGCTGTGTCAACCTTAGATCAAGACCTGTTAAATGCATTAAACAAACAATTGCTAATCACTAACTTAATTGAATTCCCATCCATTTTTGTTCTCAACCCATGTCTTGCACCTGGCGAGAGGGCATTCTACAAGGAAGACAGTCATTTTGGGCTAAAGTTCAGTAGTCAAGCTTCTTGACAGTTTATTTTGATCTTATTTTGGAATTTTACTGTTTAGCTATTGAGTATTGACTGTTTATATCGTCAAAGAATAACCACAGACAAATAAAGTGGTCACCCCAATAAAACCTGGCAACATATATGGGTCAGGGAACTTGCTGCACACCAAGATCCATGATACAAAATGTTCAATAACGTGCTTCCTCTTGTTGGAATTTTACTGTTTAGCACTTTAGCTATTGACCGTTTATTTCTTCAAAGAATAACCACAGACAAAATGTTCAATAACGTGCTTCCTCTTGTTATGGCTTCAGACAGTGCAGGTCAAGTACGTTTTTTTATCTCGGATGCTCGCTTTCATGTGAAGGCCATGTTTGTTTTAGATTCCACAGTTCAACGTGTTTAATTTGTTTTTTAAGGAAAGTACTTTTGTGCGCACTCACAGACAAAGTGGACGAAAAAGACTGAAGAAATGATTGTCCCTCGGCAATCGGCATATACCTGACAAATATGCGTTTCATGCATTGGTTTCTATTGAACCTTTTTTTGACCAATGGTTTCAACTGAAACTGTACAGATGGAATCCTATGAATATGATTACGATCTCTGCATTATGAGATTCAAAGGCGAGTGGGAAAAAAAAAATCTGAATACTTGCTTGGTTTTAAGCTTCTGTAAAACGAAAAATCAACTGATTTTTTCACAACTTATCTTTCAAATTATTGCATATCCAGATTGACGAGAGCCCAGGGAAAAACTCTGATTGCGACGTCATCCATCTCTGTTTCCTTCATTTGCTTCCTATCCATACAAGATCATCTCACTGCTCTTATCTAATTCATTACACAGGTGTTTATCTATCTATAACTCATGAAGTATGCCCACTATGGTGGGGACATATAATAAATAATAAATTCATAAATTAGTCTTGAGGGTTGAGAATAGGCTACAAATTTATAATACATGGAAAAACCCCCTAAAGAAAAACATTTTTCCTCGACTTGGATTTCAAACTAGTCAGCTAATTAAGTACAATATTGTGTTATTCCTCCCTATTTATTGGAAAATTCATGACGATTTTGTTAATAACGTGAGCCAGTAAAATTAACATTCACTATAATCCATAAAGGTTAGTGTTAAAAGATGGATAATTTGTCCCTGACTTGAGGACATGCTTATCTCTTTGCAATTTGAGAGTATAATTATCACGCAGTGGAGGACCAAACCCAGGCGGGGAGGGCGGGCCTTTTGAAATGAACTTCTTCGACAGTATGCTTGGTAAAGATAATTGTATTTAGAGAGCACCTGTATTTAAATCGCCCATTTGACATGTGTTGGATCAACGATTAAGGTAATTTATCACTTAATTTGGAACACCGTAAATTTCCATGAGAAGAAAGAGAACAGTGATTAGTTAACTCTGGGAGGTTTGAGTGACGACGGGGCTGAAGCACCGAGTTTCCAAGTTCCAAGGTCGAAAGAATTCTCACGTCGTGGCTGCCGAAGTGAAATCCTTTCCTGAGCTCGGTAACCTTTGGATTTTTCATGAGCTCACAGTTTTCTACACATCATCATCCCCTAAACGTGGGACTCAATTCGAAGTGTGTTGGCCTCCACACACAGTCTGCAAATCAGAAGTCGCCACGCTTCTAGGATATCATACGGCCAATCTCATTCGAACTCAGCCGCTCCTCTCTTCCTTCTTTCTCATCATTCATCTTTCAAGGATTTGCAATTCTCACTTCTTTCTCTCGTTCCCTCAATTCGCATTGCTCTCTCTCTCTCTCTCTAGCCATGGCTGACTCAATTCAGTCGTCTACATCTTCTTCATTGCCGTCTACAGCCAGAGACGCCAGCACTCTCATTCGTCCGAGGCGTGAGCCCTTCGAGCATGGCCTTTTACCCCTGCCAAAGCTCATTTTCTCCGATCCTGCGCAAACCCTAATACCCTTGAAGCAGAAGCTCCTTGAGTTATCCTCTAATCAAAGGGTCAATTCAGCGGCCACCTCCGAAGCTCTACAGATCTCCCATGAACATGCGGGGCTCGTTCTTGATACTCTCGCCTCGGTTCTACACTACGAGCCCGAACCTCTAGCTACGGCCAAGCCGGGAGAAATTGACTCACTCGGTGCTGATGTCCATGATCTGATTTTGTTCTTGTACATTCAATCTTACAAGAAGATCCTGCCCCGGACGCACAAGGACTCTGCCGCCGTGGCTGATGTTTGGCCCTCCACTTCGGCCTTTGATGGTTATCTCTCTGCCCTCTCGCCCTTGCAGGTGAATTGGCCTTTTATTTAAATGACTGTAATGCCGGTGGGACAATTCATGAATATTGGGGATCACAGGGACTAAGTTGTAGCCAGACAAAGTGATTTTTAAAATATTCCTTTTGCAATGCCAATGAGCCCGTTTGGTTGTATCGGTTGTTGAGGAGTTAGGCGAAATCACTTTCCTTGTCATCCATAAACAATCAATCAAATTGTGTCATGTCCAATGGTTTTCTAAGGTCAATTTAATTTGACTTTTTCTGGTCAATTAAATTGGATTGAGGGTTCAATTTGATTGTTCCGATGGTGTTTTTAGTCTTTTAAGTGCATTTTGGCACCTGCATAGTTGCATGAAAAAATCTGTGTAATACAACTGTGGGAGTCGGAATAGATGACCTATTGCGCTTTGCAGCTAGTTTTTTTATATTCAATCTGTCAGTTTTAAACTGAAGCCAAATATTGACCTGAGCTCTTTCCGTGTGGGTCAAACTTACATCTGAACCAGTCTGCAATTTGAAATTTTGCCTGTTACTTTTGTCTGCGATCTCGGGTTATTTTACCTGTCACTATTTACCGTGTCTATTGTTGTAGTTCTATTCTATTAATATCAGGCTAGTAATTATTGAAATCTTGGTTTTCATTTTTCAATATTTTGTAGCTAGTGCGCAGCAACAGTCGGCGGTTTATGCCATCACAGTCTGATGAGGAGGCTCATCAGTTATCATATCTGCAAAAGCACATGGCTAACATTCTATCTCTTCTATCAGAGCCTGTGGAGGGGGATGGTGAAGAATCTTTGGTTTGTGAATTTACTGCATGCTATGTTATTCATGACTTGCTGATTTTCATTGTGATGATTTGCTATAAACCCATTATCAATCTGTCACATTATGGTTTTTTGCTTCTTTAGAGTACATTTTAGTATTTGTGTTTCTTGGTGCCACCCTAAATCATGCAAAGATCTTCAATTTCAGGCATTGGATAGCGTGATTCATATGCTTATTGACTATTATGCATGTCTATTGTATCTAAACTTCCCTGGCAATATGATGTCAGTTTTTGTCTGTTACCTGAAGCATAAATTGGTTTCCATTTGTCACTTCTAAAATGTTTATGCGTGGCATATTACTAGTACTCCTGAATCTTTGTAAAGGTCCGAAAAATGGCTCTTTACTGTGCCTCATTCTCTGGTTTTATTTAATGGGTTTAATGGGCTGTTTTATCTGCGAGCATAATCCTATGCTGGTGGTATAACTTGGTCAAACTTATTGTGGGCAATCTAAAACTGAGGTTATGAATTTTGGAATCGTCACTGAAACAGCCGGGGTATTGGGTTAGATAGAAGTCAAATTGGAGCTAACTTCGGCTAAATTGATGAGGAAGTGAATATGAATGATGTCATAATGGGATAGTTGCTAATTGCAATACTCAAGTTCTCTACTGTAACATCCAACTTTTAATATTGAAGTTTATAGTTAAGTGAGTTTAATTATTAATGTGGTTAAGGTATGAAGAGGTGGAATTTGAATGTTTGAGTCTTAAAAACACTAAGAATAATGATTAGAAATTATATTTATAGAATTTTCTGTATAATTTTTGTATTTGAGAACTTTCGATGATCAAATGATAATATTTTTGATTGATTCTTTTTACATTAAAAAGTAGACATCTCAAGCTTTCTATATAGTCTTAATTTATAATTTTTGAAGATGTGTAGAATTATTATGAATTTTTGAAGTAGAGAATTTTTTAATAACCATTCACAGCTTTTTGAATTTTGAATTTGTAATTTTTGGACGTATGTAGAAAGTAGACATATCAAGTTTTCATGGTCAAACCGGCTGATCTGGTCCACTTTTCAAAACCATGTCTAAAACAATCATGCCATTAGCCTAGTGAAAATATTATGAAATAGTTTTTGTTGACTTCAATAACGAGCTGTATGGACATGTTTGTAAATTTCAAGGCAGTTACGCAGCTTTCAAAGATTTACTGAAAGTTTTTCAATGGTTCCCAAAAATGTTTTAGATAGTTCTGAATGTGTATTATTTTCATATATTAAACCTTATATCATGCTGAGAATTAAGCTTGGCTAAGAATGAGGCTGAAGGGTGTGATTGTCTGAATCAGTGTGGGTCTAATGGGTAAATCATATGCTGAGTGACAGTTTGTGTTAACCATCATGGAATAGAGTGTGTTGACATAGATGCCTGACAAGAGATACACATAAATGTTTGCTGTTACTGGTATTCATTTTGTTCCCCCCGCTTCCCACTGAATCTTTAGTTTCCCTATTTCATTTACTTGACCTTGTTTCAGGTTTTAACTATGGATAGATTTGAGCACCTCGGCTTTCTGATTCAGTTTGGTGATAAGGGATTTGATGGAAATTCATTGAGTCAAGCATCTCCTTTCTTCGCAAACTCTGATCCTGACATGCCTGCTGTTCATGTTCCTGCCGCACAAGTTCATGATTGGCTTGTTCAAAGTATAGCTTCTGCTTTGGAACATATTTCTGAACCGGCTTCTTCAAAGGAAAATGGGCCAGGCAATGCAGATCAGGATGTTGTTATGGCAGAGGCATGTGCTAACTCAGTTAATTTCTTAACAAGTACTAGAAGCCCGTATCTCATTGAAGGGATGTCTAAATCATCATACGTGAAGCTTTCGTCTGACATCAAAGGTTCCTCTGTTAAGGTTGGTTTCTTGCACCTGTCCTGTTCTTCTGTTCTGTTCCTTACAGCTATTTCTTTCTACAATACAGTTTGTCATTATCGATTTGTGTTTGACTAAACAACAGATGCTAGCTAGAGAACTTCATCTTGTGTGATAATTGTGGATATTAGGCTATTGACTAGCTATAAACATTATGTCTGGTTGATGCAGGTTTTAAATTGTCATGAGTCTACCATCTACATCTTAGCGCCTCTGAGATATGCTACTGTCTATGGATGTTCTGATGCTACTATAGTTTTAGGAGCAGTTGGCAAGGTAATGACTAGTAACTTTGAGTCCTGCTTTTACAAGGAGCTAAGTAGATCTGGAAAAACTAAAATGCATATGAAATTTGTTTTCTAATAGGAGTGTGGTGAACAACAACGCTTTTTTTATCTGAATGGTAAGTTGATATACTAAGATGATACTGATGATATGTGCAGTTGTCTCCAAGTAAAAGAAGATTTCTTAGGTTTATGGACTCTAAACTTGTAGTAGTTAAGTGGACTAGAACTATCAACTATCACTTTCACATTTAATGTTGTCTTATGCAGTGTGGACTGCAATTTTGTTTTTTCTTGCATTGATTCATGCACCGTGGTGTTGGTTGATGATATTATTAGTGTGTAGTGAAGTCATCATGCTTTAACTATTCCTGATCTTCTGAAATCTGCTCTAATGCTTTCAAAATTTGCAATCCTCTCGTTCAGTCATTCTTGTAACACAAAGTCTTAAATGTCAGTACCTTCTGGAGCTAGAAATGTTCTCATAGCTTACAATTATCACATCATTGTCATCTTGAATTGAATTTGTTTGTCATTACACAGAATATCAATGATTTCTCGCCATGGGTCATCAATTGAAAAAATCCAGAGTCTTGCTCCCCATGTTCAAACAAAATCTTCAAAGTCTTCCCTACTTGCAGGATTGCTTTCTAGTTTCTAAGTTACTCCATACTAACCTCTTTTCTTTTGGTGGTAAGTGATGATTTCAGACTTGATTTGTAGGTCCTAAAACTTCGCTATGTCTCCATATGCCCAGATCCATGCAATTACAACTGTGTCTGTGTGTTTGAGTTGAAGCAAAAATTGTTTTTGACTATTATTGTAGGGCCTGGCTAACTCATGCCCTATGAGCATGATCAAATTTAACAGCATTGATGTATTAAAAAAAATTGATGCTATGCTTGATAGATGTTAAAGTAGTGGCTTCTTCGATTGCTGGGATCGAAGTTAATATCCATTTCTTTCCTCTGACAGGCTGTAAGAGTTGAACACTGTGAAAGAGTTCATGTAATTGTGGCAGCAAAACGTATTTGTATTGCTAACTGCCGTGAGTGTGTTTTCTTTCTGGGAGTGAACCAACAACCTCTCATTGTTGGTGATAACCATAAGCTGCAGGTGAACTTACTCATTTCCTGTTGCAAGAATTATGCACTTCTAGTTGGTTGATGCTAATGTAGCTGTTTGTCAAGTTTGTGATTCCACTTATTGTTTTAGGCCTCAAATGAAATGCCCCTACATATACAAATCAATGATTTGAGCTATATCCTATTTAATTTAATTGAATGAACCTAATAGATGTGGTGATGCTGCATATTTAGGTGAAAAAAGTATAATGAGAGCATTTTATTTGTTTAGCTTCCTATAATGAATGTAAAATCAGAAAAAGGGCCGTGTCCATATAGGATTTTCATATTGGATGCAACATAATTATTCAAATTCCATGTTGATTCTCTATGCTATTTTTGGCTCTCGCTAGTTTCAAGAGTATGTGATGAATGTGTGGTTTTTCGCTTTTTGTGATTTAGGGGCTAGGTTATTGGCTCTGGGCGGATCCTGATGTTCATAGTTTTGCCCTGATTCAAAAGATTATAGAAATAGATGAGATCAGTGCTTAGGCATGAACCATGTCCAAAGCAAAGCGTATCCAAATTGTATTACTTACATCAATGGAAGATAACTGGAAATGTCGCATATTCATAAAATAAAACCATTTGATGATATACATCCAGGCTGAATAACTCTGATGAATTGTGTAAATTGTTAGATACCAGAGTCACATGCACTTTTGGTTGGTTAGAATGCCAATTCTTAGAATACATGGTCAAATATGGTACGATAGTCAATGAAGTAGTTACTCCCTGGTTTTAAACTGGGGGTTCCTTGATATCTTGTGCTGGTTCTGCTTATATGTTTTTTGTGTTTGTTGGCAAAGGTATGTCATCATGCTGTCGTCCTTTAATCATATGCTGGAATCACCTGCAATTTGCGTGGAAATGTTTTTATAATGAAGTGGGATTAGTGAAGTGGCAGATGGATCGGATAGCACATTTAGAATATCATTTGGCCTGTGGGAAAGAAATTACTAACATTTCTGAAATACTGGACCAGTCATTCATGAAATTAGTTGCACCATAGCGTTTCTTTAATAAATATGTTAAGAATTCCATATATATAGTGTTTAAGTGGTGCCTAGGGATAACTAACGACTGTTAACTTTCTGATATAGCTTCCCATTTGGTTTCTTGGCATTGGTCTGGGCACATCATTGATTATTACCTTTTTTTAAGTGATAAAGGGGAATTGAAGTATGGGAAAGTAAAGAAAGTTAACTCCCATGATTAAGATTGAGTGATGAAATATTTCAAAGCATTTTTTATGTTTTTTAGCCTACTGATAGTTTTATTCACCAACAGTTTATATAACTGCAAATATTAGTCTTTGTTCTTTTGGTCGTGATATGGAACTATAATAAAACTTAGTTAGAGTTTGTTAGGGAATATATCCATTAGAAGTTAGTTAGTTTTAGGGTTAGCTTAATCATTAAGTGTCAAGGTTTGACTGCCATGATGGTTGGCTGAGAGGAACATATTCCTCATCCACATGGTCAGGGTTCGAACTGACAGATAAGGAAGTGAAGAGTAAAGAAAAAAGCTTGATCATTAAGTCATTCTAGCCTATAAATAAGGGTCTAATACCTATTATAATCAGACCTTTGCATTTGTGATGAGTGATGGAATATATTTTTCCCTTTCTCTCGTTCTTCTTTCTGTCTCTCTTTTATCTTGAATCCTTCTCTATTCTCCCTTTCCTCTCTGTTTCTCTCATTTCTTTGGTTAATACCATAACAGGTCACTATCAATGTCTATTTTGTCTGTCCACATTTCTACTTGGTGTTACTAGCTTTTATAATGAACATGTATTTTCATCTAAGATCCTCAGTCTTTCCAACTGGGTTTATCATTGGAAATTATTTTCTCACGTTTTTTTTGTGTTATTAGGTGGCACCATATAATACCTTTTACTCCCAGCTGGAGGAGCACATGACTGAAGTTGGAATTGTGCCCACAGTAAACAGATGGGATGAACCTCTAGCATTGGGCATGGTTGATCCTCATGATTCATTATCTCATCCAGCGGGTGTCTCTGAAGTTCAAGCTGAGTCTGCTATGCGGGTGGATCCTGATCAATTCACAAATTTTATGGTATGACTTTAACCTGGCTTGTAGGGCAATGTAAAATTTTTATTTTATGTTAAATTAAACTTTTAGTTTTTATACTTTCCGCTCAGTTTTTTTAAAATTTTAATATAATCCCTCAAAGCAAAGAGCAGTTAAGCCACTGTTTATTTTCTATGACCTTGAAATGTAATTGCATCCAATCTATCCTAGTTAGCTGCCCATCAAGTCTTTCTTCATCCCGCACACCTAAACTCGGTTCTTTCATTTTGTCAATGTGATGAATATCTTACATTTTTGTTGTGGAAACAACCACAAAACCTTTAAAGTAAAATAGATCAGGTTATAAAAATAAATTGTCTAGTTCATTAGAAGCTGAGAGAACATCCATCACGCAATTTTGTTTTCAAACAAATAAATGAAGCATTCTTCTATGCACTGGATGCTGGCTGCTAAACTTGCCAGTCTTTATGATTCTATCTATTTGGAAACATGTGAAGACCAAATTGAATTTTTTTGTGCTAGAAGTGAAGGAGAATTTATGTTGTGCTCAATGAGGTTATATAGAGAGAAACTTTCTAGTTAATAACCTATCTAAAGATCTGATTTTCAATAGACCACAATGATGTCATGCGATCCATATAACTGACCTCCAATAGTGGGATTAAAGCTTTGTTGTTGTTGTTGTTGTTGTTCTTAGTGTTGTATGATTAATGATTTCACTTGTTTAACCTTGAAGTAGCACCTTTTTATCTCCTTTTGAATCTTTGCCTTTTCTGTTATATTTTAGAACCATGTTTGTTTTCTGCTATTCATATGCTCTTTTCCCCATTGTTTGATGTGCAGATCCCGAGCTGGCTTGGGGGCGACCACACTGGGTCTACAAAAGACAATCCATTTAAACTACCAGATGCTTACATTGCATCACAACATAGAAATGTACGTCACCTGAGCAAATTGATTTCTTAATGGTTTTCCAAATTTAGTGTTCAAACTAAAAAAGGCTGCAAATTTCACTGAATGATTTGATCTCAATTAATAACTGTTGAATTGATTAAAATTACATCTTCGTTTTAGCAAAAAAATTTGGAGGAGATAAAACAACTCTTGCGGGAAGCACCCTTAGAAGAAAGTCGAAAACGGGAATTGTCATCTGCACTTCATGTGTACTTCAAGGACTGGTTACACGGTAATGATCACTCCCTGCTCTATTTAGTTTAATTAAAAGCATGTCTAGCTTTTACTTTTCTCGTGTTTTCTTTTTCGAGCAATATGGTCGATAAATGTCTTCCAAACCTGAACCTTTTCCCTGCCGAGCTGTCTGGTTGAGGTAGATTCGTTTATTTAGTAATATTGTACTTGACCTTTTATTTTGTGTCAAGCTGATTGTTTTAGGTACATTCTTTAGTAATATTGCATATGATCTTTTTATTCTGTGCCTATCCACTTCTCTCCTCTCATTGACCCTTAAACTCCTCTTTTTTTCTTGATTACAATTTTGCTTTTCTCCTGCTGTGGCAGCTTCGGGAAACATTCGTCAACTTTACTGTCTACAAGGGGATTGATCTTTGTCAGACAGTGTTACGGCAGAGTCATTGAGGGAACAGAACCAAGGTTTCCGGTATTATTTTGAACTACCTCTAGCCAATTCTATTGGCTCCGCAGGTAGCTGAAATCGGGAGAAGTGAATTGATGCTCGCGTATTTATGTGGTGACATCGCCTGTGCACGGAATGGAATTAAAATTACAGTTGCTAATCTGATTGTACCATTTTTTTTTTTTGCTTGTGACAATAATTCCTGTAATATTTTGTTAGCCTAAATTAAGTGGCCTCGTTTAAAATTTCTTTGCCTGCGGTGCAAGCGTCCAGTGTTGTAGTGTACTGCTTTGTTTTTTAAACCTTTGACTTATATTCAAGTCAACTTCTGGGGAATTACTAGTGTTCCCCTCCATATGATATATGTGAATTTATCATTATGAACCCCCCTCACCCCCAACATATGTGTACATATTTATGTCAAAGTTCAAGAACGTATCGAGCTGATCTGTGTAATACCTTAATTAGACGCAAGTCTAAGCCATTGTTCAAAATTTGAAAAGTGAATTATATCATCATATTACTTGTATAATGCGATTTGTGCATGCATATTAGCGTTTCGTACTTTATATTGATGGTCACCCGCACTTGTCAGCTACGCGGTTGGTTCAATAATTTACCTCGTCGATCCTCCATCCTTATTCTATTATGTCCAAAACGGCAGTGAAATGAGGAGGCAATACTCTCGGGCGGGATCACCTAAACGTATCTTACGATCACTTTCATTCCACATCAAAAAACCAACATATATCGCACAGCTCTGCGAAGTTTCCTAGTCCATTGGTGGCACTCAACGTAAAGAAGAATCCCGACCAATACATCACACAGCATTTATTGAAATCAACCAGTTCACGAGCACCAACTTGCAATAGACGAGATATTTAAAGACAGCTGAGGATGTACCCTCAACTCGGAAAACAGGAGTGATCCACCTATCTCAAGTTAAATGCATTCATATGGACGCGTTCCTCATGAATCAGGATTGGATCTTTTCTTGGTGGTGTAAGGGTAATACTCCTTCCCGTTGTCAATTCTTGTAGTCTGACCCCCGATGTCTATAATTGAAGAAGTCACTGCCAATGCTGTTCCAGCAGAAATTGCAGTTGAGATGCTCCTACCTAGAACACAGCATTTTGATTAAGATGCATTAAAAAAATGCATGCTAATAACCAGGGGCACAAAATTAATCATGGTTCAGTAACCTACATCAGATCCAGAATGTTAATCTCGAAATGATGCTTAGCACAAATGATTTGTTCTGTACCAGCTTAAAGCAGTCATGGCCATTTCAGGCAACATGCAACCATGAATTGAGAAGGAAATGTGATAAACAATAAGCTGGGACAGGACAGTAAACACTGTCCTGGGGATTGGGTGCTATGGAGAAATAGAAGCAGCTCATCCCATCTCATTAGCAAACAGTTAAGGGTGCAATTCATTTAAATGAATAAATAAGGGAGAACGAAGATATCATTAAATCATATTATTCAGTAAGCAAGGCACATGTAGCGTAGTGAATCATGTAGTCATGAATACAACGAAGGGTTATATTAAATGAATGGTGATAGCACTTGAAGTGCACCACAGAATTTTACACACAGATCCACAGAATAGCAAAATCATCCAGGAGGAAAACATCTCTATAAATATCAAGCAAGAACAAAACTAAGTACTTCAATTGGTTTGGGCAAGATATTTTGTTCGAAAAATTTTCTACTAGCTTAAGCAAGACTAAGTATTAGATAACTGATGTTCATGGCTACAGGAAATTCAATCATCAATATGCCTCTTTAAACTATAACATAGGCTATGAGTTCTAAATTCTGACCAAATAGCATACTAAAAAATTAATTTCATCCTCTCACTAGAAATGATCACTCTTCCAACCAAGTACACCGAAGAAAATTAGAAATGAAACTTAAAGCTTCTCTTTTAGAAACAAAGCATCCCAACACAAGAAATTAGATTCACGGAACAGCCAGCAGGATTGCCAATGTTGATGTAGAACTGGCGTATTATTCAACACTGATTTTTCAACGATAGGATTTTCGAAAAACAGAAAATGTACACAACAAACTATTGTCATGGCAAGCATCAGTATATTTTTACCACCAATTATCAACTATCCTAGCAAGCTTGCAAATTTGAACCAATAAGCGAAGGATATTACCTTGTATTTAGACAAAGCTAAATGGTAAACAAAGTTGTATTATAAGAGTGAGCACAATGTGTATGCATGAGAAAAAACACAGTTCAAAGATGCACCATACTTTCAGAATGAAATAGAAAATTTCTTTCAATCAGCACCATCCTACATGAATTCCCCCAATCCCCAACCCGTGGAGTCATACACTTCTATAGAATTGCTTCCAAATAGTAAAGAAAATGAATGGGATAAAATAGTAATAGTAAGGATATGAATCTTAGGAACTATAATTAACAATTAATCAGTAGATAACACCAGAAGTAAGACTTCAAAATTTAAACACTAAAATAAAAATATATTAAAATATTAAAACATTGAACATTATTAGACAAAAGGAATACCTTTGTAACCCAGAATAGTTGCCCCCGCGGCAAAACCACCAACTGCCCCGTTAATAAAGTCCCTCTTTGCCCTATAGTGCTGCACCAATTGTTCTACCCCTATGTACACCCCTCCTATTGCAGCAAATGTCATCCCATAGTTGCCCATCATCTTCAAAGTCCGCAACAGCCCCGGAAGAGCAACATTTCTCTCAACACGAGGAACATCATACCAAGTGGCAACTATGGTTCCCCAGATGGTACCAGCAACTAAACCAGTCGTTGCACCTTTCAAAGTTTTCATCGTTGGTGTATCCTCATCCTCCAAGTATCTTCGTTCTGCAGGGTCCATGTTTTTCTCTATGCAACAACGCAGGTCACCAAAGGGATATAGTCAAATATTCAAATCACAGTAACTCTCCCGATCAAAGAAAAAAAAAAGAACCACAGTAACTCTCCAGTGAATGCAGTTGCAACACATCTCTGACTCCTATTGACACCATTTTGAATCCTATCTTCAAAAGGAGGATGCCTTCCTAGATAATCAACCTCACATGCTGAAATAGTCACAATAATTTCCAAGCATACATAATTATGTCTCCATGCCTCATTGATCATGTATTTCTAGAATATTTGCATTTAACATAATTTCATTTTTGTAATGGCCATCTATTAAAAAACTGACATCATCACCTGCAGGAAATTATGATGGCATTATCTGGTTGGCAACGTCGAAAATATCTGAATGGCAGAAATAATAAATGACAAGCACAAAAAGAAACATAAGAGCCCAATTGGATAAACGTACAAATATTGAGACATAATCACAATCAAAAGTGAGTACTATGAATTAGTGTTTAGTAATCAGATCGGAAGCCACAGATAAAACGTCTATCAAATAAGCAAAGATCAGTATGAAAACCCTAAGAAGACGCATAAATATGTCAGGGGTGAATTTTCAACAGGCGAATTCGCCAAGTTGGCCATGTCTTTGGAGATTAGAGGTCGGTGAATAATCAGAATAAGAAGAAGGAAGGGTAACCAGGAGCACCTCTGAGAGCTGAATGACAGTATCAGTCGACTAGATTAAGTGTTTCTGGACTCTCGGACTAGCTTTGCAGCCTGGTTCGCTCGGTTGCTCCGCTCCTTGCTGAGCCTTGCCCGTGTAAGTCACGTGTTTCCGCATGCTCTTCTCGCGACTCTGATTCGGGTTTGACAAGTTCGGGTTTTTATTTTCTTAAAAAAGGAATTGCATTTTTTATCAACTAAAATAAATAAATAAAAGAGAAAATTGCAGAAAAATACTAAAAAAAAATGTAACAAGACAATTCAGTGTGCTGTAATGTGTAAATCTTATTAGTTTTTAGGCATTTAAGTAATTTGTACTCAAGTTGTTAATATTCAATGGCATTTAAATAATTTCACAAAATTTTTAAGATGCTAAAAATTCTAGAATCTTACAAATGACTGCTATAGGATTTTCACATTTTTAATCCACTGAATTGTCTTTTTATCATTTTATTGATATTTTTCTGAGATTGTTCCCAAATAAAAAGGCAAAGGGCAATCCAGCACTACGAACTTTACTTTAAGGGGCGTCTAGCACCATAAACATTTTTTAGAGGCAAAAATATACATAAACTCTTAAAAAAGGGGCGTCTGACACCACCGCCGTTAACTTTTTAACACCGTTAACTTTTTAATTTTTAAGGGGCACCCAGCACCATAAACTTTCTTTCTAAGGGCGTCGGGCATCATAAATTCGGATTTTTGACAGAATTTTCACCCAATTTTGAAAATTCATATCTAATTGTACAAATA
>JBAGKO010000015.1:8684664-8700243 GCA_037177275.1 Acacia concinna | reverse complement strand
CCCTTCCTGGGACATACCACGTCCCAAATTTAAAATTTGGGACGCGGTATATCTCACCTATCACGTCCCAAATTTTAAATTTGGGATATGGTATGTCCAATCCCACATCCCAAAAAAATTATTTGAAATTCAAAATCGAAAAGTAAGAATCATAATCAAACAATAGTTTTCACGTCTTCCAATAATCACCAACTATCACAACATGTAAGAAGATAAAGGGAAAAATAGGGAGATGGGTAGGCGCTTATGGTGGATTTGAGGAAGGAATGTGCTACGCGGGCGTCAGGTGGAGTCACGGCGTGGAGTGTCACGGCATTGTGGGCGAGGCACAGTGGGGAGTTTTGAGGTGCGACGTCGTTGGCCATGGGTAAGGTGCGGTGAGGAGTTTGGAGGTGTAGCGTCGCGGCACCGTGGGCGAGGAGCGGTGGGTCATGGTTGGGGAGGCCTGATGGGTGAATCTCGTGGGGCCGTGGGTCGTGGTGTAGGTGAAACTTGGAGTCGTAGCGGTGAGTCACGACGAAATGTTGGTGGCTGACTCGAGCTTCCTTGTAGCAGGGTTGGGTGAGAGAAGAGGAGTGTTCGCAGGTAAGGGGAGCGAAGTGGCTTGGAGTGCGTGAAGTGTCATGGATGCGTGTTGAAGTGTTAGGGAAAAGGACACTATCCGCGTCCTAAATTTGAATTTGGGTCGCGATATCCTAGTCTACATTCCACATCCCAAATCATATTTGGGACATAGTAGGTCCCAGAATCCGTGTCCCAAATCATATTTGGGACGCGGTAACTCCTTACCGCGTCCCAAAACATTTTTGGGACGCAAGCTCATGCATTCCGCGTTCCAAACCATTCCACGTTCCAAAAACATTTTTGGGATGCAGAAGCTTTTGTAAAACCCATTTTAATTAAAAAATGCCACCATCTTTATTTTCCACACCCTTTTTTAATAAAACAGACGTCTTCTAAGGATGTGAAAGCTATATTTTGTAGTAGTAACGCTTCCAATTTTACTTTTGTTTCTTATGTTAAATTTATACTTCAACCCTTCTAATTTCACTCTTGTTTCTTATATTACATTTATTCATTGTAATGTTTTTAATAAGTTACAATCATTGCCAGACATGATTGTAGAGAACTAATGTATTACTCTTTTCAGTTTTAATTATAAGGCACATTTGACTTTTTTTTTAAGTCAAGGAAACAAAATAAATAATTTAATCATATTATATGTTATATTATATTATATTATATATTAGTTCATAAGTCAAACAAAATAGTTTTAAAAAAGCGATAAATTTTAATGTTTTAAAGTAATGTAACTATATTTTTTAGAATTCTTTAAAAAAGTCAGCTGACTCTTGTAATTAGGACTAGAGAGAGTATCTCTATATTCTTAATCCATTTTCATCTTTTACAAAAAAAAAAACAGACAATCTTTTACGAAAATGTTACTAACACTCCCTTCAGTTCTTAATATATGAGTTGTTGAAGGAGTAGCTTTTGATCCTCTATATATTATACATTTTTTATATTTATCAATGTTTTTAAAATTTACACCAACAATACTCTATCAACAATAATTAAAAATGAGAGACAAAAGGGAGTTAAATAAGATGATTAAAGTAATTTAGAATATGCCTATCATCATACTAATTTAACTGACTCTTTTTTAATATGACGAGATAAATAATTCTTATATTAAAGGGCATAGAGGATATTTTGTACTTATAATAAAGAATATTTATTTGTTCGATAGGTCCCTTGTAATTAAAACATGTGGGAGTATATATTAGGTAGGAGCTAGGGGGTGAATGCAGGGGAAAAATGACATGGCAGGACCTGCAAAAGGCGAAATAAAGAAAACGATGCGAAGAAGGGTAAAGGACCTATGAAACAAGCATGTATGTTGTGCAGGTACAGCCACTGAGCCACACCCTGTTTTTCTTTTATTTTCTTTTTCTTTTTCGATTTTATTTTTTAAAGTAAATGAGCCCCATGAATATGATACCACTACACATCCAAAGCATCACGAAAGTGCTTTGTTCCAATTCATCCTCAAAAACCTGGATGCTATATTTGGCCAAGCCAACCCAGACACTCACCATTACCCTCTCATAAATGTATTACTATTACACATTCTCGCTTCCAGTCTCTCTTTCTCCGACCTGCGTTTCACCTCATGTCCTCCCCAAAACTGTAGCTGTGGCTTTCCCAAAATAACACAGACATGGCCTTTACGTTCCATCATCACTGGAATATTAATAATAATGTTGTTATACGTACTACTCGTATTAAGTATTAACACACACACACACACTCGTTATGAACATATATAAATTTAAGAAGAGTAGCCCAATCCCCGAAATATTTGTTTATCGAGAAGGAAACCATACTACACTTGTAAGTAAAGATCTTTCGAAACAAATAACGTAACGTAGCCTTTTTATAAGTGTATGTTTGAAATAACTTATAAATAATTTCTAACGAAATACGAAATAAATAAATATGTAAGAAAGTTTTTTCCTCGTATTAAGTAATAAATTATTTATTAGTGACACATTTTTTATATCAAACCTAGATTATATAATGATAGATGGATAAGCTAAGAGACGGGTGGGGTACGTGGCGTAGTGGCTAGTAATATAGAGCTCCGTGTACTTTCTGTCACGACGCGCTAATTGAAAGAAATTGGAGACAAGAGTTTGTTAACGTCACCACGTGGAGGACGGTGAGCCCATATTTCGTGTAACGTGGCGTCGAACTTGAGGAAGCTGTTGGTTGCGGTGGTACACTACATGTTGAATATCGTAAATCCCACCCATGTTTGGTTTTGGGCTAAACAACAGAGTACTAAACATATTCAATGGTATTGTACTGTGTAATGTAGGCAGCCACGAATAGAAGCAACAAAGACGATGTTATTGGCCTCCCCGGAGGAGGGAGTACTTATTTATATAATTTCACACAAAATTATCCCCATATCCTTATTTCGTATTGTGTACATCACCATTGAAAAGTTATCTTTACGTGAATTGAGAATATGTCTTGTAACATCACATATTTGTTTTCTAAATAAGTATAATTGAAGTTTGGAAATGTAACTGTTATTGGAGCCTTTAACTTTTCACTGTCACGCCCACGCCATAATGTAGTAAGTTGTGCGAGTCCTACTTTTGCGCTGACAAAAATAGGCGAGAGCTTAAAATGGCAGGGGGCGGATGGGTTTAGGCCAGGGGCGTCGTCTCTCCGTTTAGCCTCTATTTGCTTAAAACAGTCCTGTTTATTTATTTAAAAAATAATAATCCTATGGAGTTATAAAGTTAGTTAGATTAATTATATTATGTCGTGTTATACTATATTATTGTAATGATATAATTTTAAAAAAATAGATTTTAATATTTTAGAATAATATAATTAATTTTAATTTTTTTTTTTAAAAAAATGAATTGGGCCTATAATCAAGACAGGAGAGATTACAAAATTGCTCAGCCTTCCTTTCTGTTTTTGGTCCCCGGTGTGCTCCCTCTTTTTTATTGGCATCGCATAGCAATAAAGCTGAAGCTGCATGTCCTTGCCTTGCTGACGGTGCAGAAAATAAAAAGAGAGAATTATATATAGGTTACAAATAAAAAAAATAATATCAAAACAATTTCTATTCACAAGTGAAGAGGATAAGTTGAGAGCTATTTTAATATTTATTAAATAATTAATTCTCTTATTGAAATTCTTCCAATTAAAAAGTACGAAACCTTATATTTCCAGAAACGTGTTATCGAATAAACTTGATCCTCTTCGGCTGCAAGACAATCATATCTAAAATGAAAGTGATGTTGAAAGGAACCCAAGACAAAATCACAGAAAATGGATCCGTGAGGTTCCTATTGAATCTTGTTCTTAGTCCAATCATAACATCGCCAGTCATAGCTCAGATTGGCGCTGAACCTAACCGAAGCCACAATGATCCCGGCTGTTAAAAAACCCCAAAATGACTTCATTCCGGGAGGGGAAGGATTCAGGATGGGGACTGAAATCCGCGGATGGAAAAATTGGGAATTGGGATGCAATCTCTGCTATTTGGATCATACACAGCACTTTCTATTAGTCTGGGGATTCTTCTTCATGCGAATTCACATCTGTGTTCATCAAAAAGTTAAAACACCAAAGCACCGCCATTACCAAAGCTTTATGTTTTGATTCATGGCCATGCTATATATGCAGAGAAAAGAGGGACTGAGCCTGAGGGACGCACAGAAAAAGGAGGATGAGCAATTTTTCTTTTGAAATAAACGACGCCGTTTAGGTAAATGGAAGCTAAATTAAATGGAACAGCCATGCCCTTGTTATACAGTAACACTGGAGCGCATGAAACGAAAGATTGGCTGTGGCTCCTACTGAAGAATGATAAATTGTGGTAAACAGAGGACATTAAAATAATAATTGAAGCGTGACGGAAGATGGTCAATGATTGAAATCATTATGTGATGAAACTTGATGATGGGGACAGACGGACGTACATCAATGGAATTGTGGTAATTGGTAAACAAGCCTTAATTGAGAAAGTTGACGATTGCCACCAAAACAATATAATGGTGCCATTTCTGAGTCTGAGTCATCTGTTTGCCCAAATATGTGTGCCTGGGATTGCAACTCTACCACTCTGCCGTGTGCAAGTGATTCTCTCATCTCTCAGGTCTCAGCAAACAAACTCGACCATTGTCACTTACTCCAATCTTGTGTTTGAATTATTGCGCACTTGCAATTATCACTCTCATGACCTCATGATCATTCCTTGTCTACTCCTAAACGGCTAAACCAGTAAACCTCATCGTTACACGTATCATCAACAACTCCTCTTCTTCCAACAACTAGTAGTGCTATATATTTATGATCTCCACATAGTTGCAATTGGCTCAACTTCCCAACTTGAAAAACAGGTACATGGTCCAAAAAAAAAAGGTGAGAGATAAACACGCACGCACGCACGCACGCACGCGCTACTATAACTGTTTAGATTTACAATACAAGTAGTACACTGCAGACACGGTGACAGACAAATCTGACTGTCAGTTCCATGATGCATTCAACATTCGGTGAATAAAACTAAGGTAGCAAAGAATTCAAAATGATATATTAAACAAATTAAGGTAGGATTTCGTGAACACAAGACTGTTCCTCGTATGACCAAAGAGGGGGAATCATATGTTTTTGAAACTGGCTTATTTTGCAGGTTTGGAGTCAGTTTAAAGTCATACTCACTTATCCACGGTACATGAATCGGCAACAACTTAAAAAAGGCCCAATACATGACCTCGTTGCTTGAGGTTCAGAAACTCGTTGAATGATAGCATGCTTTGCAACAGATCCAATTTTGACGTTCTCTTTGGGTATATCTAAGACTTACGTTTTTCAATAAGGTCTCTTATCTATTACGATCCAATCGGTGCAAATCTTCATCTTCATTAAACCACTCACATGTCCTCAGCTCATTGTTGCGTAAATGAGAATATCATGAATGTCATCGGGGTTTGTGTGGGTGTGGGAGATTCTAGGCTACAGAAATAATATGATTTATTCCTCACACTCCACATAATATGCCTAGTAAATTTAGGGTATCGTGGTCAACAATTTTTAAGCTGAACTAATGGGTGAGGTAACTTTTAAAATTTTATAGGAGATTATATTACAAATAAAGAGGAGTACATATAATTTATGAGAAGCAATCCTTACAAGCCTTACATATGATAGGAAGTCTTGTGCTTAAGAAAAATCCAGTTCTTCATAGAAAACTCACAAATCGTGACAATCAGACAAAAATTTCACTTGGCAAGCTGCAATCTACACCAGCTTCAGCTGCACGGCGAGGCTTGTTCTTCCGCCTGCTTCTGCTCTGCCGGAATCCAGCAGACTTTTTTGAATCTTCATCAGGATTTCGTTTTGTTCTGATGGCATTCTCCTCTTTCACAGGATCTGTCTTTTCTTTAACCAGTACAGACCTTGTCCTTTTTCTCTTATTATCAGTGCTGGAATTCATAGCTTTCATGTTCTCCCCATCAGGCACATTTCCCGATGCTTCTTCCACCTCTTCAGTTTCACCCTTCAGTGACTTTTGTTGCATTCCACTTTGTCTGTAATCAGAATCTTTGTCATCATTTCCACATTCTTCCCGTTTGGTAACAACAGTTTGCTTCTTCCCTTTTCCTCTGCCTTTACCCATAGTGAAAACGACCTGCAGATGAAATCTACTAAACAGCTCTTACAGAAATCTGCAAAGGTAAAATAATTGCACTTAAAGGTCAAACAATTGTGATACGATAGTTCTGAGAACACTTCATCTTTTAGTAACACTCTGCACACCACTACTCCTCTCACTGGCGATACTTCACTAGTATGGAATATTAAATCAATAATACTAAAGGAGAGATGTAAATCAAGTGGCATGCAGAAAGGTAATTAAATCCCTGAAGTGAGCCAACATCAATAACTTTAGATATAGGACATCACTAAGCTTTACAAATAAAAGGAAAAAAAGATGCAAAGGACATGGAAACTTAACCATTTCGCAAGACTACAGAATATAATGTAAGGTTAAAGAAAGAAAGAGAATAACTAAAGCTCACTGGGGACACTATATAGAAATATAGCTGACCCTCAGAGCAATTCAAGAACAACATTCCAGTTTCATTTTCTTTTATTTTTGGTAATCCAGAAACAACATTCATTACAAGCATTTTATTCCCATTACAGATCTCTTTGAAGTTATATGCAGCCGATCCACGGAATAGGAGTCTCCATTTCACCTGACCAGAGCCTGTAAGGGGAATGAACGACAAAATACTGCCATATCTTATTTAATGTCACTGTCCTCAGCAGCTATAGAACTCGCTTACTCGCGCAAATCCACTTAACAGTTGACCAAAAAAAAAAAATCCACTTAACAACGGATCAGCAACCTGAATCCCACTACACTTTAGCGGAAGAAATGGTGCTCACTTCATTCAAGCAGTTTAGTATGGATCTTGCCAAATGACTAATATTCAAATCCAGTGCAAAGAAATGGACGTAACTGTACATAAACATAGGGTCGGTTTAGTTTAGATTTATGATAATGAAACTGTCACCAAATCCAAACCCGATCTACCTAATTAAACAGCCCAATTTCCACTGATCCTGATCAATTAAAACTCTTGTGACAGAATAAGTTTGAAGATTTATACAGCTCCTTGCTAAGTTTCGTAAACCAAAACGACGGTAGGATTTAATAGAAATTAAAAGGGAAAAGAGACGAAAAATACTATGAGATTTAGTAGAAATACATAAAGCAAGAGAAACCAAGAGAATTGAGGCTCACCCCGTATATTTCATTTACTTTCGGCATCTGAAACGGATATTCTTTGAAAGGCTTGCCGTTGTAGACGGTAATGTATAACGGAGTCGATGAGTCTAAATTAAAGGCAGATCAGGGACAAATGTAAGAGATTGAAGCTCCTGCGTGGAGAAGTGGAGCTGGGTTAGAGAGAAGAAGGAAAGAAGGAGCAAATGGAAAGCGATGAATTGGAGGCAGTAGGAAGGAAAAAGGTGGACACTGGACCGAAAGCATCGGCATCATAACAAAGTTTGTTGAGAGGTCGGTATGCTCAAGTAGAGAAATGACACCGTAGCATTTAAAACTTCCCAAGGTAAATAATAGATAAAAATCTGTAATTTTGGAAAAAGTTGCTTTTCAATTTAGTAAATAAAATAATCAATACGCCTATATCAATCAATAACAATGTATATAAATAATAGAATCCGTATTCAAAAGCCATAAAGAATGCCATACATACAAGAGACTTAAGTGTAATTTTTGAATAATCAATGCATACATAAAATCTCATAGACAATATAAAACTCGATGGTACTTATGTTTAGTTAAAATAATTTTCTATGATTGTTGGCAAAAAATAATAATAATAATAATTTTCTATGATTGATTTATAATTTTGAAGTTATATGGATGTTTTTTTATATTTGAAAAAAAAAACATTTGGCGGTTCAATTTTAAATTTTGATATTTTTAATGTTTTTCATTAATCTTAGTATATAAATATTTTTCTAATCAAATAATTGTGACAATTTAAACAATTTTTGGGGAGGAATGCCTCCATGGATCTCTCATGACCTTTCCCTTCATTTAAGGTATCCACTATTAAGTTTTAATTGTTGAGATTTAATACTATATAAAAATATTATTATAACATTAAATATAACAAAAATCTACTACAGCAAATAGAATAAATCTCCTAGGGCAACAAAACAAGAATAAATCTCAACCACAACTTGATGAATATATTAAAAGTAGAAGAAAAGGATAGAGATATCAATGGACATCCTCTCCCAAAATTTTGTTAGTTAAGATAAACAAGAAACAGGTAAAAAGATAAACAAGGAAGATCAAAGAAACTAGACTTACAAGCATGTTCACTTTCTTTGGGGGTAAAAAAATTTACGATTTAAGGAATCAGGCCAGAATTTTAGGCAAATACTAACATGTGAACAATTGATGGAGATTAGACACTTTTGCCTCTGTAATGTCTAGTTACCAGAAAATGTACCAAGAGAAGAAACTATCAAGTTATGAACAAGTCAAGTCTTTAATCGGCTAACTATACAGCAAGTATAGTTAACTAAAGGCAATGCCTTTCAGAATACATGCTTATCATTTGTCAATGATCCTTTGATCCTCTGTGAGGCTTGAGAGAAACTAGAATACTGGAATGTAAAAATTTATTCTTCAAAAGATTTTATTCTTCAAATCCTGCCAAACTTTAGGGCCATCTGGATGGCGATTTACATAATGTTGTACAAAAACGTCCTCTACGCATGAAACTACAGTGCTTAAAGAAAGCTTGGGATCAACACATCCCTGGTCAATAAGCCACTTGTAGAGTAACAACCTAAGCTGGACTCTTTCAGTTCTGTAGGAAAGAAAAGATGGAAAGTTGATTAAAGATGATATGGGATATCCTAGTTCGTTTACAAGATAGTCAATTTTTTGGCTGATTACATCTGTTCTGATGTTAAGAATCTGAGGGGAAACTTTAAGCATTTTCTTCACGTTTTGAGGATCCAAACCAGCTTGAACAATACAGTCGAACCTCTCTTGGAGTTCTGCTCCCTTACCTCTAAACACCTTAAATGCTTCTTTCATCTCTTTAGAGTCCTCAACATATCCCAAGCTCAACAGGAACTCACTCTTCCGCATCCGGGATATTCTCTCTCTGTCGGAGCTGGGCAAAGGCCTCACTCTTCTTCCAAATTCCCAATTCTTCAATTCTAGCGGATTATCCTGTATGAGCATCCGAAGTCGCTTCTTCCCAACATTCAAGTTCGAAAGTAAACTATTGGTTCTCTTCAAAGTGAACGAACCCAACATTAAGGAGTGAGAACGGAAAATCTTCCCAATCTCTGCAGCCTCCATTTTGATTTCACTTAAGAATAGATAACAATGCCTCAAATTTGAAAAGAATTTGCTCACTTTTATCGGTGGAAAATTTGCAAATACGAAGGATATTTGATCCATTGACCATCCAAATTTTAGCAGGAAGCCTATAAGGGAGAGAGTACTACTACCTCCCGATCCCTCGAAGAGAAAGTCAGGGTGCTGCTTGATTATGTCAGATAACTGTTGCTCAGTCAAAACCTGGCCAAAAAAGCACAAGAGCCTAAGCATCTGGCTCCAATTGCAAGAAGTCCCATCGAATAAGTGTCCCTCAATCCAATTAATATCCTTAACATAGTGCCTAAACTTCTCTATAACCTGGATAAAATCAGCGTTACAATCTCCAATCAGAAGGTACGGGCTAGAAGAAATAACCTTTAGCAGGGTAGACTGGCAAAGACCCAATCTTTCATAAGCTCGAAGCTTTGACGATAAAACCCCATGATCATATCGAAACGCTTCAGTTGCTTCCACATATATCTTTCCCATCTTATTACGAGGAATCCCATAGTTACAAAGAGCATAATAGTTCCCTAGCAACAATTGGTCATCACTCAAAAAAATCATATTTTTCGGTAAAAGAGATGCATATTCAGAAGGTTTTAAGCCGATGCTTTCGAAGAAGGGCTCAAATTCATTGATCGGATGAAAACTCAAATACCTGGAAACTGATCGTCCGATGTTTCCCGCCATGCCTACTTTCTTCAAAAGCCCCTCAAGAAAGTAAGGCGAGTTTCTACTCATATTATCCGCGTCCAAGTACTGAATGCTTCTAGTAAAATGCAGATACTCCAGCAATGCAACTTTCACTTCTTTTAGGGCATTGTTGATGGGGAGACCAACAGCAGCCAAAACCGCGTCAAGATCTTCACGACGGGCAGGTGGAACCGCTCTTTCAGCTCTGTATAGTCTAGGGTTTTGAGCAATAGACCCAACTAGGATTCCCGAGGACCAAAGAAAAAAATCATGAGGAGGCCGTTGGAGAGTGGATCTCGATCTAAGCTTTCGCAAGTGGATCATCACCACTTCTGAGAGATATATTTCGGGCAGGAAGAAGAGCCAAAACAACCTTTCGTCAAGAAAGGCTGCAAGAGTCGATACAGCCAGGATGGGAAGAATCAAATATCAGGTACAACGTCGTCAGTTAAAACTCTGAAGTGAGCGCATAGGGTGGAAGCCAATGGCTTATCAGGAAGGCTCTGCCTCATGTGGTTCGAAGAGGTAGAAGACGGAGGTACTCTTGAGCCACCGCCAATTCATCCATTGCACCGTTACAACTAAGGAGGATCCCCGGAACTTTTTGTTCGCTGCAATTTACGCCAACTCCCGCCCCCACCCCCGCCTGCACCTGAGAGCTAGTGTCTGGGGCGAGCACCAAGCAATAACTCCCCACGGGTCCTAGCCGGCAATTTCAACGCCACACTTTATTCAAGCGAGAGACAAGGAGGCGCTGAGCGTGGTAGGAAAGCTGGAGAGGCTGCACACCATTTAACTCCTTTTGTAAAACAGTAATTTGATGGACGGGCCCATCCTGCATATGGGGTTCCCCGGGGGGGCGGCGCACTCCCTCCGAGTTAATTTTTCCTTGAATCGAAACTGCTGCGTCTTGCCCAGATCAATTCAGACCATAGACCTCTTCTTGTGGACCTGGGCCTCAGACCCAGAACAGGTAACGAGCCTAAAAAATTCCACTTTTCGGATGCTTGGACTAACCTCTCACTTTTTTGCAAGCTAATTTTAGACAACTGGACTTCCAGCCTCAATACAGTTTTAGGTAAAATACAGTGACTTTTCCTATAATTTATTTAAATTACACACACCTTTCTCTATTTTAAAAATATATATATACACCTCCTTTAAAATTAAAATGTATATTACAAAAACCTATCTTAAATATTTAATATTCTATTTTCATCCACTCAAATGTTAGTTGATCGTTAAGTTTAACTATTTAAACATTTGTTGACCAAAATACTCATTTTTGAACAAATAAATAAACACTTATATTTGCTAAAAAATATTTTTACGCAAACCAAAATAATTCTAATACATATTGAGAAATTTTTAACATTTATTAATTTTTTAAATTTTCTTAAATTATTTATTATACATATTGAAGCTTATTTATTTAGTTTTTTTTAAATGACTAAAAACATTCTTCTTTTTTTTCTTTTCTTTTCCGTGACACCATGATTAAAAATATATCTAAAAGGTGTATTTTGATTTACTGTTTGTTATTAAAAACATAAATTTGAGATATTATATGAGTTAGATTAATTTAAAATTTTAATTGTTTGAATACATTTTGGTTGAGATTTGTAAAGATAATTTATTCATTGCCCTTGGTGGGTAGTTTAAACCAAGCCCTTATTGTTTGAATACATTTTCACACATTATAATACCTTTATTTTGAGTATGCATCTATCAAAAGATCTAATCATATTTTTTTATTAAGTTTCTATGCATGTATTAATAAAATTAAGTCTTTATCTCAATAAAAAAAGTTAACCATCAACTATTTGTAAAAGTAAAAAATAAACTAAGCAAAATGAAAAAACTCTTAAATTACTTAACGATTTTAGTCAAAATTAGGGAAGTAATACTGATGAAGGGTAAATTAGTAAATAAAATTTATTTTAATGTAAATTTTAATTTAAAAATAAAAATATTTAATAGAATTAATGGTTGAGATTTAAGTATATATTTTTGAACTAGAGGGGATCAATATATTTAAGACAGAATGCAAAGGAGGGTAGAGTATTTTACTCTAAAATTTTCCCACTTCACTTCTTCCCTCGAAACTTCACTTCTTAGCAAGTCATTCATTTCTTTCTGTAACCACCTTCTCAACAAAATGAAGCACAAAGTCAAAGTCCCGCTATCTACTAGTAGAGAAAAGCCCTTGAAAAAGAAAACAAGAGAATACACTCCCAATTTCCTCATGCCCCTTCAACCAGTCACCATTCTCATCCTTGATTCTAAGAAAATTTTTTCGTCTCCTTCTCTGTACTATTAATTGATGAAAGAATCTGGTACTTTGGTTACCATAGCTTTTCTAGTTTTGTAGTAGTTTCTCTTGCTTCCCTTGCTTCTTCCACCCTTAGCCATTGGCATAACAATTTTTAAATTGAACCAGCAACTCCTCCATCCTTTTCTTCTAACCTACAAATTAATTTCTACTCTATTTTATCAAGACCTTTATAATTCTACTCAAACTGGCTCCAAACTCTACAGCCAAATTAACCTCTTCTCTATTTCCACACTAATTGTCACGAACTAACTGAAGAAACTCTGGTTCATTTACCCAAAAACATTCAAACCTAAATCTTGAAGGAGTTCTTTGTTCCATATATTCTAAGATTACCAACTCTAGACAATGATCTAAACCCACAGCCTCCAAAATTATTCCTTGAGCTTTTGCATATTTTGCATTCAAATACACATTGCACACTACTTTATCCAAATTTGCTATAACAAACTCATATCTATAACATCTTGATATTTTTTGAATCCTAGACGAGCTATTCATGATGAACCAAGGGCCCTGGTCTATAGAGGATTGAGAGATCTCACAGAAATTGAAGTGAAATTCAGGGAACAATTTATGTGTAAAGAGGAAAAATTTCGCAAAGATTCAGGTCAAAATACTTATAGGTCCGGAAGCCCCGAAAATTCCCATAAAATCCCAAAAAATAGTATAAGGCATCTAGAATAGAATGGCGTGATCAAAATAATGTTTTGAGGTCCAAGGAATTTTTGAATATTTTCATAATTTTTTGCCGGACTGGATTTTTGGCCAAAAATTGATATTATATGATACATAGGGACCTCAATGTTCTAGAATGAGATTTGGAAAAATTGGTACATTATTTTAGGAAATTTGTGATGCAGTAAAAATCCAAAAAAAACCGGTTATGTGAGTAAAAACCTTTGAAAATAGTAAATCTCCGGTAAAAAGAGTTTTCAAGAAAAAAATATTTCTGAGAATTCTAGATGTCCAAAAATTTTAAAATTTAATGTTAGTCTTTTGAAATTTTTAGAAAATTTTTGTGAATTTTTTGGAATTTTTGGACAAGTACAAAATTTTCTAGAATTTTCTGATTTTTTGGGTTGATTCTGAGGAATTATTGAATGAAATTGGGTCAAGGGGAGCCCCTAGGCCCACATGGACATGGCTCATACCTTGGTTAAGGGGGAAGGCAGCTTTTGCATATGGAAAATATGAAGAATCTTGTGGAAGGACACGTGAAAAAAGTATAAAGTTTTTGAAAAAATTACACATAAAGACCCAAAAATATTTGCATTTTGACCCTTTACCTCAAGTATAAATACCCCTCCCCCTTTTTCCTCTTCCCAAAATGTGCTCCCCTCTCCCTCTTGAAGAAGTTCTCACCCTCTCAAAGCAAGCCTCTTTCGGAGGCAAGTTCGAGCGGTCTCAACCCAATCTTCGATCCAAGTAAGTTTTGGTTCCCTCCCTCTTTTGAATTCTTATATTTTCCAACAATTTTTAGAGTAGTTCTAATGGGAGGTTTTGTCCAATTAGGCTGGCCTAAATAATGAACTTAAAGGGAGGTTCTGTTCAACTATCTTGGTCAAAACAAGCATTTCCTAAGGGGAAGTGCTATCCAATTTTTCATGACTAAGATAGTATTTTATAAGGGGAGATGCTATTCAACTATCCTAGACTAAGATAGAATTTCCTAGGGGGAGGTGTTGTCCAACTATCCCGGACTGAGGTAGGATTTCTAAGGAAAGATGCTGCCCAACTGTCGGGTCTAAGTAGATCGATGGGCACATATAAGGGGAGATGCTGTTCAACTGCTCTGGCCTAGACAGTGGGGACAGGCCAACAGCAGGGGCATGTGTTATATAGGGTAGATTACAAAAGGGTACATATAGGGGAAGGATACGGTTTAGGTAGTAGGGAATCAGGACCCTAAGGGTTATAGAAAGGGAAGAGTTGTAGTATATCAATAGAGGCATACATTAATGCCTTACACTATGGTCTGTGTAGGCATTACAAAGTAATGGACCAGTAGTCTAGCAGTGCCAGAAGATAGCCAGTAGAGCCACACACAGCACAGGAGTATACGATAGCTAGAATCTCTACCCTTAACATGTATTGCTCTATTTTTCTGCTGTTTGTTGTATGCTTGTATACCGTATTCTGGTTGAACCAACATGTTTGTATGAGATGTATGACTCTTTATTATATACATTGGCTATTAAGTAGAGTAGAGTCACGTGTATGCTTCCGGAACATGGTAGGTGCCGAGAAAGGGCACTAGTGGGGAGATACGAGCATTACATATATCATGGCATAGATTGCATTACATTGTTATCAGTTTTGATTCTGCTACTAAGGTTTCTTCAGAAACATTACCATCTCTACAATGCAGGTGAAAGCTCTACAAGAGGCCAGGGAAAATAACGAGTTTAGTTATAAGTGTTTCTGCTTCCCGTTTGTCTGACATATACATATAAATGATAACAATATTATATCTTCTGGACTCTGTAGTCTCTGTGTAATAACAGAAAGTAGTTATTTCGTTTGAAATTATTCGAAATTTTATTTTTTCTGTTCCAACGTATGGACATAGCGGTGGTTTCAAGAGTCACCTTAAGGGAAGGTAATGGTTTAAAAGTAGGGGTGTGACACTCTCCCTGCCTCTTATTTAACAAGGTATATTGCCCCCTTTTAACTCTACCTCCACCATATCTAAGTTATTCATAAATTGTTGTAAATTTCTCAACTCCTTAGTTTCATACACCTTTCCTACTTCGTATCAACACTGTACAACAAGTCATTGAAACCCCCCATCACCATCCATGGTGTCAACTCTCCAAAATTTAAAGAGGCTAGTCTAGCCCACTATTTGTTAGATGTATGATTAGTTTTGATGATGTCAAATATAGATGCATATTAAGAGCAAAAAGTTTGCATGATGTGTTTATTGTCTTATATTGACTAACTACCATGTTTAATGTAAAACCTTTTGTAGATTAGTCAAGCAATATAATATTATTATAGAAGATGCCTTAGAAGAACAAATGAGATTGAGTCTATTGAAGAAGAGGAAGAAGAATCAAGTTGAAGTATAGAGTAT
>JBAGKO010000015.1:8623571-8636823 GCA_037177275.1 Acacia concinna | reverse complement strand
TATTTTCCTTTCTCTCTCCTCTGCAAAAAGGTACAGGGGCATCAGGGTAATTTTCCATTTGAACATAATAACCAAAAAGTCCCTAGGGACCTCTTAGTAAGACACAAATGTTTAGGGACTTTTTTATAAATAAGTTTGGTCTTTGGGACCTATGGGCCATTTTCCCTTAAATATTTGTTGGAACTTTTAAACCTAGCAAAATGTATACATTGTTGTATGCTTCTTTTTAAAATTCATGGGCTTTTTGGTTTTTTAATATCTACCTGGAAAATGTTCAATTGTTTGCCCAAAGATAAAAAAGATTAAGGGCCAATATTTGAGTGCTACCGCCTCCAGTTTTGAGTCCCCTAATTCCCAATGTGAGGGCATTTAGTATGCTAAAATGTTACTCTAGTATCATTTACGCATGGAAATATTGTAATCTAAGCACCCAGGTTGAGAACTTTTGGTGCGTATATTATTTCTCTCCTTGCTAACTCTCTGTCTCACATGTCATATTTTTTGAGATACGCGATTATCCAATATATCTGAGTATTTTCCCCACAATAAGAAGACAATAAATGCTACACTTTGCCAAAAAGAAGAAAACGACTATAAACACTCAGTGCTAGAATCTATTATGAAAATATTATACAAAAAAGGGGGAAAATCCCTCATACAAACTATTGAAAATGGGGAAAGACAAAGAGATGATTCTAATATTTATAATGACTCTGTCTTTTTTCAAATTAAAAGGAAAATACTAAAATGACCCTCTACAAAATAAAAAAAGAAATTTAATCAGAGAAAGAAAGTGGTGCAAGTTGGGGATAAAGAAAGGGTGAAAGTAGGGTTGGAGTTATCAAAAAGGAGTGGGGTAAGTAAAATTTGATGCCACAATATTTTTCTTTTCAACACGAGGTCCTAATAATGGTGTTCTTATTCTTAATTTGATGGGTGTGTTTGATGGGGAGCTAGTTTTTTTTTTTGTTGGAGGATGGTTAGCGTTAATGGGGTGAAAGAGGTAGAAGATTGAAGTTGGAATGGGGATTGTGAAGTTGGGCATGACCTCAAGTGTTAACTTTGTTGATATCAGTATGTTGTTGTGTAACTAGAAGGGTGATCGAAGTTGACAAAGTCAAGGGTTGTAGGGGAAATCAAAGAAGGCGTTCATTTATAGCATGATTAATGGCTACTGTCGAAGCATGTTGCCTTCAACGCCTTCACTTTTAGCAGCAATTGCCGAAGCATGTTGCCGAGTTGCACGGTGTGCACAATCTGCTCTCTCTTTTAAAACTAAGAGATGTTTATTTTAGTCTTTTCCTTTTAATTTGAAAAAAAGACAGATGAGACACTTACACCTTGATATTTAAAAGTAATAAAAATTAAAAGTTAGTTACTGTTAATTAGAGGACTAGCCGTTAAAGTTAGAGAATTAGCTCCTTTATGGTTAGTGCCCTACCCACTGCCTTGTTATAAATAGGCAACACCCCTATTGTAATTGATAAGATTGTTGGCGTGGAATAATATGGCGCCCTATTCAATTTCTCTGTCTCTCCGTTTCTCTCTCTTGTTCTCTCTTATTCCATCTGCCTTCTTCTTATTCAACCCTTTTATCTCCTGTTCTTTACTCTTTCTCTCTTCTTTTCAATTAATAGAAATATAATAGTGTTATCCTCAGCCACCGCTGCCATTTCAAAAAGAAAAAAGAAAAAAAGAAGAAAATTCCCCTAACATAGCTTGTTCGTATGTAGTTTTGTTTCTTTCAATAAGCTTTAAAGAACGTCTTCAACAAATAGAGAGACGACTCCAGCTATGACACCTTCAACAAGAGGGGTCTATAGCAGATTTTAATTTTATATTTGATTTTGTTTCAGCCAACTTAGACGTGCCAAAAGACTGCCTAGTTGGTGCTTATGTGTATGTCTTGTAGGAGGAAATTGTCTAGTCTGTCAAGCTTTTCAACGTCCTCACTCTGCTTCAAGCTTGATGTTTGGCAAGAGGGCAAGAGATATCCTTATAATGGCAAGCCGAGAGAGCAAGAAAAGCTAAAGAAGAGGCATTGCCGACTCAAGAAAGTTATGGTCCTGTTTATTGATTGAACCATATTTTAACATGATTTTTCATAATTAATTTAGAAAATTTGATAGATTTCTTAGGTCATTATTACATGATTAAGCATGAATTTTAGAAAAAAATAATAATATTGAATTAAGTCCAATTAGAGATTAAATTGTCATGATTTGTTAATTATTTATGCAAATGATTTTATTAGACTTTTGATTCTACTTATTGGATAATCTTGTATTGTAGGTACCTAAAAAAAAAGGAAAACAATTATAATAAAAAAAAATTGCAGTTCAGACCCTCTAGAAAACTTTTTGAAGTTTGCAAATGAGTCCTTAGTCAAAACTTGCGTTTTGACTAGGGACATTAGGGTATTGGCAGCTGGGCAATGGGATAGAGTATCAAGAGGGGGTGTGCCGCAAGTTTCAGAGCCGTGGGTTTTTTGGCAGCTGGTGTGTGCTGCTATTGGGAGAGCTTCAGCTAGAGCTACAGTATCGCAGGTGAAAGGCAGAGGTTGAAGTTAAGAGTGTGATTGATTCTGGGAGAGAGCTGAGGGAGAGAATGCTGAAGAGGAGAAACAGCGATCACCACCATCGGCCTTCCTCTTCCATTTTTCAGTCAACCTCTGTCACCGTTGTCAGTTTTTCATCCCTCACCATTACTGATTCCATTCCATTTCCTTTCTTCACTGACCACCTTTGCCTCTGTCAACCACGGTGACCACCGTCACCTCCTTCTATTTCCCTTCATCATCAGTCACCGTCATCCTCACCTTCCTTCCATTTCTGTCACAACTCACCACCACTAGTTTTTGCCTCACACCATTGTCAAATTCCTCTATTCCTCACTATGCATCATCATCTCATCATTCAATTTCCACTTCCTCACTGAACCAGCTAGCTCTACCTCCTTTAATTAATTTCCCATTTTCCTCATATTCCATGATCTCCAGATGGTTGAAATCAACACAATGAGTGGCTAATTTTAACTGGGTCTTGGTGGTGAAGAATGGTGTCTAGAGCTTTAATGTATTCTGTTTGGGCAATCCCCAAACCATGGTTTCAAACCGTGGTTTGCGCAAGCTGAGATAAAACTCCTCTCACATACTTACCTCGAAATTCGTAAAAGCTATTTTCAAACCATGGTGCCAAACGGACACTTAGATGAGTATTAATTTGTCTATGATGGATTGAATTACTCATGTTGAATTTTGTATTAGTGTACTTGAATTTTATGTTGAACATATTTCCTTTGGATTGATGATATTATACATTCTATGTGATTGTTAGTGTGTGTGATGGATTTAATTTAAATTGAGTGTTGCGATTATGCTTTCATTAAGAGGAATCAAGTACATTAAAATGATTTTCAAACACACGTCAAGTGGTTTTTAACAATTTATCTTAGAAACGATTTAGAATGCGATTGTAGGATTAGTCATTAATTAGGTAGATTGGACTCAATATGATTGTTTGAAGTTTTTAATTTGACTTGATGCAAAATTAACTTCCAATTTATTTTAAGAAGCTATGAAAGTCACCACTTTGCTACCAAGACTCATTTCATTTTATAATCTATTTTATTCAAATCATTTCTTTATTGTTTTCTAAAAAGAAAATCCAAAAATATTAGAACTAACTTTATTTTTATGTATTTTAATTTAGAGAAAGAAAACCAATTTCAAACCCCCTTTCTAACCGTGTTTTTAACACTTAGTTTAACTTAGGGAATTCAAAATAAAGGCTCCTTAATAAGAGAACGATTCTGAATTAATTGCATTTTAATTCATGGTAAAATTTTATATTTAACTCTGAGGCAGCTAAAATTATGTCAAATCATTCGGACAAGAATGTATTGCAATGCAATAATCACGAGTACAACGGAGCAAAATGGACAAGTAGTGAAACAAGGTTCAAGTACGACTAAGCATAAAGATGTAAAGATGAATTCTTTCTATAAGTGTTTGAGTTTCAACTCTATTGGCGTGTCACAGGCACCTTTGCTGGCAATAAACAAAAAAGGAGCATCGAACATAATGGTTGGAGAAGGTGAAGTGAAGAATCTCGTCCTACATGAACATTTTTCAGAGTCGCATTGGAGTGCTTCAGAGTCAGCTCCATCAACTACTACCTCTTTGCTGATGATTGTTGTTCTCTTTTTGCCTTTGAGTTCGTTTTCCTACAATTGTTGTTTCAGTTATATGAAAAAGGACTTTGCGAATTGAAGATTATTGGCATATTTCACTATAAGCCTAAAATGTTTATTGGGCAGGCTAAGGAGCTCATGTGGCTGAGTTTGGTTGAGGTTGAAAAGTCAAGTAGACAACTGTTCCCAATTTTTTTTGAGAGCCAGGGATATTTTGTGGTACACTGGGTTTTGAGATGTCAAGTAATGGGTTATAGCTAGGTTCCATAATGAATAGAGTGCAATTTGAAAAGTCAAACCTTCCTTCACAGCTGGATAGCATTTTCCTTTAGTTTCAAGAGTTTTTTGAAGACTCCCCAAGTTTGACACTATCAGATAGTACATGTGCTTTCTTTTTCATAAAAATAGCCCACATTCATTACAACAGTTGATGAATTTAGCCAAGCCTATCTACATGTCGATTAATTGGGCTTTTCACGTTAAACTCTCCTGTACAAGAAGTCTGCTGCAGGTATGGTTTAAAGGGAAATTGATCCAAATGCTTTTGGGAGCAACTGTTGGTCGATTGCTTCTTATTGTCAATCCTCCAACAAGTGAATTATACTTGTATGCAGTAGCATTCAAGACAGGTTTCTACACTTCCCAAGTATTTCCAAGATTCAAGTCGCAGTTTTTCCTTGGCTAGCAGTAGTTTTTAGAAGTTTCATGGCCTAGTTTTTGTCAATCTTTGAAATTGTATTTGTTGCTAATCATCCTTGAGGGCAAGGATGTCTTTAGGGAAGGGGTATTGATATATAAATGTAATACAAATTAAAAAGCTAGTTATTGTTAGTCAGAGGACTAGCCGTTGGCATTAGAGAATTAGTGCCTTCATGGTTACCGTTCCCTATCCACTGCCTTGTTATAAATAGGCAGCACCCTCGTTGTAATTGATCAAATTGTCAGTGTGGAATAATACGGCTCCCTATTCAATTTCTCTTTATCTCTCCATTTCTCTCTCTTTTCCTCTCTTATTCCCTCTACCTTCTTCTTCTTTAACCCCTCTATCTCTTGTTCTTTCATCTCTTTCTCTCTTCTTTTCTATCTTTTTCTACATATCTCTATCCTAATTAATAGAAATATAAGACACCTCTAAGTCAGTATGAATATTAGAATCTTCTATTTGTTTTTTTACCATTTTCAATGGTCTTTACTCGAGATTTTCCCAAAAAGAATCTATTATTAAAATTGTTATAAAAAAGAATCAGTTATTAAAATACGCTGTTTCACACCTCTGCGGCATGTTGCTGGAATTATTATTCAATTCGTCACTATCAGTATTTATGATGAAATTCAGCTACAGTCGTTAATAAGTGTGCTTGTTTTTGAAACTCGCATTTAAAAAAAAAGAAGATTTTTACACATACACATAACTGGCAATAAAATAACACACCTACATGTTTATGTATTATCGCTTATTATATATAGACGAAAACAAGTCGCCGGGGCAAAAAAACCAAGTTGCCCTCGTAATCCAGAATCTAATTGGAAAAGGGACCAAACTTAAATTAAATTAGTTAGGTCAAGTTCATAAAGCCAATAAGCCACATGTATTAATTTATTAAAGTTAGCACTTAACTCGATGGCGTGTTTATCTCACTGTTAGTCCTGAAAACGTTTTTTGGAAGAATTTCAATAAAGGATCGTAGTTGGGAATTAATATCAGCACAGCTCATAAACAAGTGAAATGATTATTTGAACATGGATTTTTTTTGTTCATACAATCCATTCACTTGTTTATGGTCTATGCTGATATTAATTCCTAACTGTGGTCTCTTCCTGAAATTCCTCAAATTTTTTTAATAAAAGACAAAACTTGGCTAGGATCGTGAAGAGTGGAGCGACAACACAACAGCCAAGATGCAGCGACAAAACTGTTAGTCCTATTCTGGCTATTTTTTTGTTTCGACTTTTGGGGTGCAATGAAAAACGGCAGCCAATTGGCAAAAAAAAAAAGAAAGAAAAAGAAAAACGGCAGCCAAGGGATCAAAGGGAAGTGGTAGAAAATTAACCAAACATGTTATCAAAGGTTGGCGGTGTGTGATCATCAAGGATGCATATAACAGTCAATTCCTTTTTTCCTTGTTCCTAGTAATAATATTTTGAGAAAATTGTATTTCAGTCCCGACCAACGAAATATACGATAAAACGGTCCTATAAATTCTCGTATTTATAAAAAATGAGACTTTTTTATAATTAATTTTCATAATTTTTTATTATTTCTCTCTTTCCTCTGTTGACTGACGTCTTACGTGCGTCAGACTCTTTATCTCTCTCTCTATAAAGTTGTTACAAGCCTTACATGGAATTGTCAACGGCCTTACATAAAGTTGTCACGCATTAGACTCTCTCTCTCTCTCAAGTTGTCACATGCCTTACATAAAGTTGTTAATGTCCTTACATGGAGTTATCAATGACCTTACATAAAGTTGTCAAGCGGCAGACTCTTTCTCTCTTTCAAGTTATCATAGGCCTTACATAAAGTTTTCAATGTGCTTACATGGAATTGTCAATGGGCTTATATAAAGTTGTCACGCGTCAGACTCTCTCTCTCTTTCAAGTTGTCACATGCCTTACATAAAATTGTCAATGCCTTTACATGGAATTGTCAATGGCCTTACATAAAGTTGTCAATAGAAAGTGCACATCATTTTCTCCCTCTATATTTTTTTTTGTAAATGCCATTAGAAATACTCCATCCGGTCCAAAATATAAGGAACTTCAATTAATTCACGATAAATAATAGGTGTTCTATATTGTGGACTAAACCATTATTCGAGAGAGAGAGAGTCTGACGTGCGTTAGTCGCCAGTCGTCAGAGGGAAGAGAGAAATAATAAAAAATTAAGGAAATTAATTGTAAAAAAAGTTTTACGTGACTTTTTTGCAAATACAATAATTCACAAGACTATTTTGTCGTATATTTCGTTGGTCGTGATTGAAATACAATTTTTCCTAATTTTTTGTTTGGAAGCTTCATTCTTAATAGACAATCCATTCATGATTCTTTCCATAATAAATTTTTTAGCAAATTGAAGTCAGTGTAGTTAGGTTTTGTTTTTTATTTTTAGAAAATAAGCCTTTTCAGGACTAACGGTGGGATAATTAGGGCAATGAGGTTAAATGCTAATTTGGATAAATTAATAAATGTGACACTTTTTTATTGGAACTAACTTAACTTAAATTGGGTCATTAGAAAAAACCACATTTTACGAAACAAGCTCGAGAGTAATTAATGCGTAGAATTATCGGGTAATCTCCTGATAGGTTGGCCTCTCTACTCCTCACAAAAAATCGATCGTTGCTTCTCAAGTTCTCCTTCATCGAGAGTCTCCCGTTACGGAAAGCAATTCACATCTCCCATGGCTTTCTAGTGAATTCCAGCCGTTAGATCCCCCATCCCTTCGACGTGTATTTCTATCCGAGAACACGTCACAAGTACGTTTTTTTTTTTTTTTATTAACGCCTTTATTCTTTGAAGCAAGAAATTCCATTTTCCCCACCAAACATTTGCAGGCTTCCGCCTTCTACTTTCTTTGGCTATCGCTATTTGGATCCGGAACCGATAATCCTCTTCCTGAATCCATTGCTTTTAAACCCCCTCGCAAACCCTAAACTCCCGGCGTTGACGATACCCAGAAGACACTCTATCTCGCGCATTTTTCATTCCCACCATTTTCTGTGTCTTATAATCTTTAACTACTCTGTACAAGTATTGGCGGTTGCTAATATTGGCTGCACTGGTGTAGATCGGAAAAGTGCTAGCAGTGAAAGTTAAAGAGTGCTACTAAATATTTGGAAAGGTCGGTTTAGGGAACTGCGCCTTGTTTGTTTTTACGCGAAAGCTTGAGTTTTAATGAGGAAATGGTGACTTCTATTTTCTCTGTGGTGCGATAAGGAACTGGAATGATCCTCAAGCATAACTTATTTCCCTCCCTGAAGCTGTATGGTTTCAGACAGATTGCTGAGCTGGGTTATTCTTGCCCCTTTTGACTCCGTTGACACTATAATTCTTGAGACTCTCCTCGTTTCACCTCGCATTGCTTGCTTGAGACAGACCTGTGCTACCCTGATTAGGGCCCTTGTCTTTGCGTTTTAAGCTACTTCGGAGAGCTTAAATACATTCTCAGCTGAGGCTGATGCTTTTAACGAACGGATGATTTGCGCTCGAGTTTTGCTATAAGTTAGAAAGCTGATGGCGTCTAAAGGTCCGAGGTCTAAGATTGATCACGAGAGTAGAGCAAAGCGGCAAAAGGTAAGTTTGTGTTTATTCGTCATTCACACTTTTTTTTTCCTTGGAAAAACATTTTTATGCTTGAAATTTGTTAATGGCATCGTGCATTGTGCCGTGCAATTGCATGATGATTTTTTCCCCAGCCACAATCCAAGTAAAGTTGGTTTTGAATAAAATTGAAGTCACTGGTATTAGCCTCATCCTTCCCTTGTCTCTTGGTCTTGTTCATATTAAACTTGACTGTTAGATCTTTCAAGCAATTAGTGTGTCTAACTAACAACCAGATTCTGGAAGACCAATTGTTAATGGGTTGGATGTAACCAATACGAACTTTAAAGAAGCTATTGAATAGGTTGTCACTTTTGGTATGCAAAAGCTTAGGATGAAGTGAAGCTAATTCAAGTAGCATCTTTCTTATCTAAAACTGAAGAATGTACCGCTTATTAAAAAACTAAGAAAAACTAAGAAAGATAAAAGGAAGTGGGTTACACAATTTATCTCAGATTTAATTTATTTACTAAAAAAATATACACCCTCCGGTTTTGTAAGAGCCTGTTGACTTTTTTTGGAGAATTCTAGAAAAATTCTAAGAAAAATAATTACATTACTTAATCATATCATATATTTTATTTTATTACATTATATATTTGTTCATAAGTCAAGCAACATAATTTAAAGAAAAATGACAAATTTAATGTCTTAAAGTAATTTAATTAGCTTTCTTAGAATTCTCTAAAAAAGTCAATGGGCTCTTATAATTAGGATCGGAGGGAGTACTATTCATCTTGAGTTAGTTGTAATCAAAGTTATAATAGGTTGTTCAGAGAGTGCTTTTCATTTATTGGATCTATGTAGATTCAATAATACTTACTATATGTATGACGTCTCACCTCTTTGCATCAATTATAAGAGGAAAGTGAATAATATAAGAATAGCATTCCAAGGGCCTATTGCTATACATATGTTTTTCATTCATCTATGAATATATAAATATAATTTTACCACTATAGCAAAATTAGCATTTGCATTTGATAAAAGAAGCTAATCATGTTTAGCACAGAATGATTCTGGGTAGCATTATAAGATGAATTGTGAAAATAAAGCATTTGTAGCATCAGAAAACTTGTATAAAAATATCTGTGTGTGGCATGGCTATTTAACTGTAGTGAGATTGTCATGTTAAGAAGACAAACTCATATATGCAATATTTGACTAACTTGAGAGAGTACTCATACATGCTGAATGTGACATGTTTATTGATTTTTTTGTCTGTCCTTTACTAGGCTATTTTTAAAGCTTAAAAGGAGTTTTTTTTGTTTTTTGTTTTTAGTGCTGTTTTATGTGGATATCTCATCAACTAGAGATTTAAGGAAGTTGTTTAGTTTCTAGTGTGCCATGTGAATTAATACGCATGGCTAATTTGGTTTGAACACCAGAAGGATCGCTCTTGAAATATTTTATTGTTCTAAATTGAAAATATTTGTAGCGGTTTTCCCTATATTTCTGTTTATCTGCCCTATTTTCTTTCTGATTCATGAATTTTTTGGCTGTTTCAGGCACTTGAGGCTCCAAGGGAGCCTCGACGTCCTAAAACTCATTGGGATCATGTCATAGAAGAGATGGTGTGGTTATCAAAGGTATTTGTTAATTTGACCATAAAAATCTGACAAGTTTGATGTGGTGTCATTTAAATGATATGACAGATCATGGTATACATTTTCATGGCAGGATTTTGAGTCAGAGAGGAAATGGAAATTAGCTCAGGCAAAGAAAGTTGCTTTAAGAGCTAGCAAGGGCATGTTAGATCCGGCGACAAGAGGTGAAAAGAAGATGAAGGTTCAAACTTCAAATCTCTTACAATGAAAACCTGTGACTGTTACTATAATATTCTAATGGAATTGATTTAACTTACAGAAAGCAAAGTTGATATCTGAAGTTTTCATTTTTCAGTTTTCACCGGTAAAATTGTGGTGTGAGCTCATATGCATGCACGTGTGTGTGTGTGTGTGTTTTCAGGAAGAAGAGCAGCGATTACGGAAAGTTGCACTAAATATTTCAAAGGATGTTAAGAAATTTTGGATGAAAATAGAAAAGCTGGTAATGCATTTATAGTTATGTGTTTGATTTTTTTTTTTATACTTATAATGATGTCCTATTGTTCATTAACCTATTTTATGGGTCCAGGTTCTTTACAAGCATCAGATGGAGCTTGATGAGAAAAAGAAAAAGGCACTTGACAAACAGCTTGAGTTTCTTTTGGGTCAAACTGAAAGGCATGTTCTTTTGGTTTTTTAGTATCTTGCCTGTGGCATTTATTATTCAATTAAATCTGTTGACATATTCTTCTAAATCTATCTTTTAGGTACTCAACCATGTTGGCAGAAAATCTTGTGGATGCTATTAAACCAGCTGACAAACAGTCACCACATCATAGGAGTGCCCAATACAAAGGAGTAGATGAAGACGTTATCGACAAATCTAATGAAGCTAACGCTGGTGGGTAGAGACATATCTTAAAGTTCTACAGAACATTCACTTCTTTTACTAAATTTACTTATTCCTTTTGGAGCAGATTTTCAGTCAGATCCTAATGACAATGATGAAGAATATGATGTGCAATCTGATGATGAATCAGTATGGATAACTCTTCTCTGCTTTTGTATTATAGAATCAAAGTATTTTCTCCAACTGTATAGAGTTTATCGGTCCTCTCTGTATTTGCATCTTGTGGCTTCCTGAAAGCTGGCCAGAGATAATAATCTTCTATTTACTTTATATCAAGTACCATGTTATTGTTAATTTGTTATGGAATCATTGGAAATCTTGTAGAGAGTTTGCTGTTTTTTCTGAGCCCATAGTCTTTGAATGGTATAAATACAAAATTGTTGCAGAATGACAATGGGAGTAATGAAAGTTCGTCTGTTGAAATACAGAATATATCCCTTATGGGTACAGCAGCTAAATGAGGCTTCACCGCTGTAATCACTGTTTTATTCTGATGTCATGTTTTGTCTCACCAAATGCATTATATAATATCCTTATAATTTTTTAAATGATGTGCTCTACACTCTTAAATCTTGTTATTCTTTGCAAGTTGAAGCCATTTTTGCTCACATGTTTTGGATCTTATAATTTTTTCTGTTGCTTTAATGGGTGAGGTTGGTTTGTTTTGGTGTATGTATTCATGCTGTACGATGGTACTGTTTCCAGGAGGATGATGAGCAAACCCTTGAGGAGGATGAGGCTCTCATAACTGAAGAAGAAAGGCAAGAGGAGTTAGCGGCTTTGCATGATGAAATTGATCTTCCTCTTGAGGAGTTACTGAAGCGTTATTCTGGGGAGAAAGGTGAGCTATTATAGAAACCCACCTCTTTATCAATTTTTTTTTTGGTGCCGCCTTGGTCTCTTGAAGGAGGTCAATTCTACCTCTGGAAAAGAAAGACATGTCATTATTTACTTTATTTTAATCCAACATGGTTCTTATTTTGGTGATTAGAATGTATATTTTGTCAGTATAGTGAAAATGTCAGCAGAAGGTTTTGTTGTAAATCTGATAGTTTGGATCAGACCATTGGAGGATTTAGTGGCCTGGATTGTCATTCTTGTATGTTATTTTTTGGTATTCTAAACAACTTGAGTTTCATTCTCTGTTATTACCTTTTTTCCAATTAATGACGGGAAAGTAAGAACTGAATCTGCTGTAACCTTTTCTCTTTTCTCTTCCTACTGCGTGTTTATCTTTTTTAGCTGGTCTTATGGCACTATTTTCAAACAATTAGCAGGACCAACTAGTCATGAAAGTAGTCCAGAGCACAGTGATGATGATGATACAAACGTCACAGCTGGTGGTGCAAATGGTAAGGACAAGCCTCAGTAATTTTCCACTAATCTTTGCTAAATTAAGGTTGCTTCTAACATGGGTCATGTTGATCTGCTGCAGAAAATGGAGACAGTATTTTATCTATAAGCAAGCTTGGCTCAAGCAACTCCAGCATGGTCTTTGGTCGACGTTGTGTAAGTTGTATGTGTTTTTTTATCGTTTTTTAATTGCAAAGTAAGTTAAGGACTTAATTGTAATGCTCATTTTGTAATATCAGGATGAAAGTAATGGTGGTCTAACTGCACCAGCAGAGAATATAGCCAAAGATAAGACCTGTCAATCTGAAAATCTTGCATATGACTTTAGTGATGAAGAGGTTAGAGAACATGCCTTGTCTGTTTAATTTTATTTTCTAATTTATATGTATATATTAATGATTACTTAGGATTTTGCTTCTTAAATTCTTCAATTTTAGTAATTGAACTATGTTAGCAACTATGAGGTCCAAATGTACTGTAATGGAAGCCTGAATTTTGATTGCAATTTATACAATATGTACAAGATTAATTTTGACAAGCGCTGACGAATTCTATGCTATATTTAAGTTTTTTTTTTTGCCTGCATGGCGTATGCATGACTCTTGCGCTGCTGTGACTATAATCGTTATCATAGCTAGATGTCTTTGCTATCCACTGTCAGCCTGAGATGATTGTGGGCATTGTTTGGTTAAAAAAGAAAATCTTCATGAATAAGATTATTCAGTGTCATATGCAGTTGTTATTTTCGAGGAATCACATGATATTAGAATTAAGGGTTGACTAGAGTTGGATTGAGGTTGTGAACATATAATTTGTATAGAATTGCAATAAAATATAAATATTGTTGTCTCGCATGGAAGGCGGGCCTTGGCGCAACTGGTGGGTGCGCTGGCTTTCCGCCCCCAGGTCCAAGGTTCGAACCCTGGAAACA
>JBAGKO010000015.1:8603711-8623531 GCA_037177275.1 Acacia concinna | reverse complement strand
AGGGTAAGGCTGCGTACATATGGGGTCTCCTTCCCCTGAGCCCGCAATTGTGCGGGAGCCGCTTGGCACTGGGGTCCGCCTTTTTATTGTTGTCTCGCATGCTGTTTGGTTTCAATATATATTTTTTACTAGTTGCCACCTGCCCTGGGTGCAGTCTGCTTCATCTACATGTGTATGCTCTATAGTCTAGGGCTTGGAGTAAAGAACAATATCTCAATGGATCTGACGTTCCCCCTCTTTTCACGCCTCATATAAATGACTAAATTTTCAACTATTAACTTGTTTAAAATTGTTTCTGAATTATTGGCAGGAAGATGATGACTTCTTGCTTGCCACAGAAGATAATGTAAGTGGTTCACTATGTCCTAGCGCATATTTGGCTATCATTTTACTGTTTTTATTTCAATTGACCTAGTTCTTTGATGAGATTAGCTTAGGATAAATTCTAAATACGATTGCTTATATAAAACATATATGCTAAATTAATTGAATAAATGAAGGGTTTTGTAGTCATTTCAACATCGAGGTTCTCCGTGGGACAATAACTGTTTCCCTTGCTCTTGCTCGTGTCTATATTTTGGCAGGGGGAATTAAGCTTCACCTGTCCTAATGAGGTTGTGGGAAGTGTGTTTAGCTGGTAGTTATATTGATAATTGGTCAGATGTAAAGCGATCAACTTCATTGGTTTCTATGTCCTCCAAATCCATGTTTACTACATTCTATGATCCATTTTTTTAAGTCACTTCTCTTGACGAAGCATAGTCGAAGTCAAGAATATTGTTGTATAGATGCATTAGATTGGATTTTCTATCAAATTTAAGTTACTAGCACTGGGCTGAATTTTTTGTTGAATTATTTATAAGTATTTACCTTTTTTTGTTTTCATTCTTCGATAATTATTTTATTGAAAATTTTGTATCTTAACTTCAATTCAATGGTCAGGATGATGAAACAACCTTATCTGAGGAGGAAAAATTGGAAAAAATGGACGCAATTGCTCCAAAGGATGAGGTTAAGAGCTAGACAGCTTTCCTTTCCTTTCATTATGTTAGCATAGTTATTGATAACCACAGGATTATTGCCTGTGTATATGTTCTTACAAGTCTTTTTTGTTTTGCATATGTTGAGTCATTACCCTTCATAATGCTGCTATTATTTGTAGATTGCTTTATTACAAAGAGAGAGTGACATGCCTGTTGAGAAACTCCTTGCAATGTATAGAAAGGTAGGTTTTTTTTTATTGGTATTTCTTTCTTACGGTTTAGATGGTTGTTGTTCATGTATTTTATTTTTTTTTATTAAGTTTGAATTTTTATGCTATTTGTTATGATAGTATTCCAGTGGCAAAGATAGGGAAGATGAATCTGAAGATGCTGCTTCTTTGTTGGACGATCTTTTGGATTCTCCACTGCATGAAGACGATAGGAAGAAGGATCCTGCTGTTTCTGGGGATGAAGATGCCAAGCCTGCCGAGCACATGGCTTTTGTACAGTCCCAGACTGAAGAGCAACATTGGGAAGCGCCTCATGAAAATCCTGAGGGGAGGGATGGTGAAAATCTGATAGCAGATGCAGCAGCTGCTGCAAGATCAGCGCAACCAACTGGAAATACCTTCTCCACAACTAAAGTGCGCACTAAATTCCCTTTTCTCCTCAAGTACCCTCTCCGTGAGTATCAACACATCGGATTGGATTGGCTTGTAACAATGTATGAAAAAAGGCTGAATGGGATTTTGGCAGATGAAATGGGACTTGGTAAAACAATTATGACTATAGCTTTGCTTGCACATCTTGCTTGTGAAAGAGGGATTTGGGGTCCACATCTCATTGTGGTACCAACTAGTGTCATGCTTAACTGGGAGACTGAATTTCTCAAATGGTGTCCTGCTTTTAAAATTTTGACTTATTTTGGTAGTGCAAAAGAGAGGAAGCTTAAAAGACAAGGATGGTTGAAGCCAAACTCATTTCATGTATGCATAACAACTTATCGATTAATTACTCAGGATTCTAAAGTCTTTAAGAGAAAGAAGTGGAAATACTTGATTTTGGATGAAGCTCATCTCATTAAAAATTGGAAGTCACAGAGATGGCAAACCCTCTTGAATTTCAATTCGAAGCGACGTATTCTCTTGACTGGGACACCACTACAAAATGATCTTATGGAACTTTGGTCTCTCATGCATTTCTTGATGCCCCATGTTTTCCAATCTCATCAGGAGTTTAAGGATTGGTTCAGTAATCCTATATCTGGGATGGTAGAGGGGGAGGAAAAAGTAAATAAGGAGGTTGTTGATCGCTTGCACAATGTCCTTCGTCCATTCATACTCCGTCGCTTAAAACAAGATGTGGAGAAGCAACTTCCAAGGAAACATGAGCATGTCATATACTGTAGATTGTCAAAAAGGCAGCGGAATTTGTATGAAGATTTCATTGCTAGTACCGAGACCCAAGCCACTCTTGCTAGTGCCAATTTTTTTGGGATGATTAGTATCATAATGCAACTCCGCAAGGTTTGCAACCATCCTGACCTATTTGAAGGTCGTCCTATTATCAGTTCTTTTGATATGTGGGGCATTGATGTTCAGCTAAGTTCTTCTGTGTGTTCAGTGTTTTCAACCAGCCCCTTTTTGTCAGTAGACCTAAGAGGTTTTGGACTTTTATTTACTCATCTTGATTATAACATGACTTCATGGGAGAGTGATGAAGTAAAAGCCATTGAGACCCCTGCAAGTTTAATTATGGAGTGTGCTGATATAGATGACCTACAAGTAATTAGGCCTAAATTGAAGGATCAGAAAAGTTTTCAAGGAACTAACATTTTTGAGGAAATTCAAAGGGCAATTTGGGAAGAGAGGCTGAGAGAAGCAAAGGAACGAGCAGCAGCTATTGCATGGTGGAATTCCTTGAGGTGTAAAAAGAGGCCTGTCTATTCAACTACCCTGCGGGATCTTCTTACCATTAGGCATCCGGTATATGACATTCATCAGGTGAAGGCTAACCCTTGGTCATACTTGTATTCTTCAAAGCTAGCCGACATTGTTCTGTCACCAAATGAACGTTTCCAAAGGATGGTAGATGTGGTTGAAAGTTTCATGTTTGCAATTCCAGCAGCACGAGCTCCACCTCCAGTCTGTTGGTGTAGTAGAAGTGAAACGCCAGTGTTTCTTCATGCTTCATACAAGCAGAAATGCTCTGAAGTTTTGTCACCCCTTTTGTCACCAATCAGGCCAGCAATTGTCCGACGGCAGGTGTATTTCCCGGATAGGCGTCTTATCCAATTTGACTGCGGGAAACTGCAAGAGCTTGCAAGATTGTTGAGGAAATTAAAATCAGAAGGTCACCGAGCATTGATATTCACACAGATGACAAAGATGCTTGACATACTGGAGGCTTTCATTAATTTGTACGGTTACACTTACATGAGATTAGATGGGTCAACACAACCAGAAGAGAGGCAGACCTTAATGCAACGTTTTAATACAAACCCCAAAATTTTTCTTTTCATCTTGTCAACCCGCAGTGGGGGTGTTGGTATCAATCTTGTTGGAGCTGACACAGTTATTTTCTATGATAGTGACTGGAATCCTGCTATGGATCAACAAGCTCAAGATAGGTGCCACAGGATTGGTCAGACACGTGAAGTTCATATCTATAGATTGATAAGTGAAAGCACCATTGAAGAGAATATATTGAAGAAAGCAAAACAGAAGCGTGCACTTGATGATTTAGTTATACAGAGTGGGGGTTATAATACTGAATTTTTCAAAAAGCTCGATCCTATGGAATTATTTTCAGGTCATAGAACACTTACAGTGAAAAATATGCAGAAGGAGAAAAGCCAGAACATTGGGGATGAAGTTTCTGTAAGTAATGCTGATGTGGAGGCAGCATTAAAATATGCTGAAGATGAAGCAGATTATATGGCGTTGAAAAAAGTTGAACTGGAAGAAGCTGTGGAAAACCAGGAGTTCACAGAAGAAGCCGTTGGGAGAGTTGATGAGGATGAGTATATAAATGAAGATGATACAAAGGTTGATGAACCTTCAGAATTGGCTGAATCAGTTTCCAAGTCAAGTAAAGAGAATGCATTGATGTTAGTTGGAAGTGATCATAAGGAAGAAAGACCTCTCTCGGTATCTATCAAAGAAGATGATGCTGACATGTTGGCCGATGTCAAACAGATGGCTGCAGCAGCTGCGGCAGCTGGACAAGCTATCTCAGCCTTTGAGAACCAGCTACGCCCGATTGATCGATATGCCATTCGTTTTCTGGAGGTGTGGGATCCAATTATAGATAAAGCGGCCTTGGAATCTGAAGTCAGGTTTGAGGATACAGAATGGGAATTGGATCGCATTGAGAAGTACAAGGAGGAGATGGAAGCTGAAATTGATGAAGATGAAGAACCTCTTGTATATGAAAGTATGAGCTTCTTTATTACCTTTTTATTTCATGCCAGTATAAATTGTGATTATTTATGTACAAAGCTTGATAGATATAGGGTGCTTGTCATAGAACTGGTGTATTGAAATTGCAGTTGGCGGAATTGAATGCAACGTTTCAGTACTATATGCTCAGTAATGAGACTTTTCATTGAACTTCACCATATTTACTAGTTTTTAACTGCAAAGGATCCAGATCAGTGGTTGTCATTGGGCTGGACTGTGATTCAATCATAGAGGCTCTAAATTACTTGTCTCTCTGAGTTCAGCTGGTATATGAGATGAGGTTATAATTGCAATGAATCACATCACAGCTGAAACCATTCTAATAGGTTTAGTACTATGTAATCTACTAGTGATGTTTGGTGATCACTGTTTAGGAACTTGTGCTGCTGATGGCATGTTGTACTTTTGATTTCTCATTATCTTTTGAGCAGGCAAAAGATGAGATGAAAGTGATTTTATGTATTATGTCAGGTTGGGATGCTGATTTTGCGACTGAGGCATATCGGCAGCAGGTAGAGGCCTTGGCTCAACATCAGGTGAGTTAGATGAACTTCAAGATCCCTTGCTTTATTTATCTTCAAGCAGGTATTAATATGTTTTCCTTTCCTTTTCTGTAGTTAATGGAGGAACTTGAGAATGAGGCTAGGCAGAAAGAAGAGGCTGATGAAGAAAATTGTGATCCTGGAAAGTAAGAGTTTTCCTTTATTGTTGTTGCCCCCTTCCCCTTGTTATTTAAAATATTTGAATATATGGGCAATATTAATTGAAAGGAAATGCTTGAGGATGATGTATTATTTATGTTTTGGCAGAATTCAAACGCCAAAGGATTCTAAGCCCAGACCAAAAAAGAAACCCAAGAAAACCAAGTTTAAATCCCTGAAGAAAGGATCTTTGGCCTCTGAATCCAAACCTTTGAAAGAAGAACGACCAACAGACCCTATGTTGATAGATGATGAGATTGTCACTAGCCTGGACCTGGGGTCTCCAAATTCAACCATGCAGAAAAAACGTAAAAAGGCTAAATTTATAGCTGATGGCGAAGAGAAGACACTAAAGAAGTCCAAGAAGACCAAGAGGGCTGCTGATATTTGTGCTTCAGATTCGGATAATGCCTTGTTAGGTCTGCCAGATGAACATGCAGAATCAAAGCAATGTGAAAGTATGGTTGAATCTGAACCAAAGCCTCCCAGCAGGAGTAAAACGGGAGGGAAAATATCCATAACTCCAATGCCAGTCAAACGGATTCTGACTATAAAACCAGAAAAAGTGAAAAAGGGTAACACTTGGTCCAAAGATGGGGTTCCATCAGCTGATTTTTGGCTGCCGCAGGAAGATGCAATTTTATGTGCAATTGTTCATGAGTATGGTTCTAACTGGAGTTTGGCTAGCGAAACACTCTACAGTATGACTGCTGGAGGATCATACAGGGGCAGATATCGTCATCCTGTCCATTGCTGCGAGAGATTCAGAGAACTAGTCCAAAGATATGTTTTGTCAACAACAGACAATGCTAATCATGAGAGGGGCCACACTACTGCCTCTGGAAAGTCTCTTCTGAAAGTTACGGAGGTAAAGATGGCAATTTTTACATGTTGTTGTTGATTTCCATATGTTTCCTATTCATACGTCGTCATTTGGATATTATATCACAAATGTTGTTTATTTGGAATACGGATAATATTTGAAAATCCAATCTGGCACCTGCTTTGTTGAATTTGGAAATCGAGTAGGAATTTGTCACTTACATATTAGTTATTCTGGCAGGATAACATCCGGGTGTTGTTAGATGTTGCTTCTGAGCAGGAAAATAGGGAGTTATTACTACAGAAGCATTTTTTTGCTCTGCTTTCATCTGTCTGGAAAGCAGCAGCGCATGTTGATCGAAGGAAAATTCCACCATCAACACAAAATGGCCACTATTTTGATCGTAGTTTCTTTACTTCCATGGGCCATAATTCTCAGAGCCTTCTAAAAAGGCCTTCTGAAAGGATAACGTTCACAAATCTGGCCCAGAGCAGAAAGTTGTTAGCTGCTGCACTTGATGATGCTAGCAGTAAGCAACAGGATGATAAAATCTCTCTCTCAAATCAGGGTGACAATGTGCCTGTGACAACTGATCAGCTGGATGTGACACTGGAATTCCCAAAAGACGACAGTGACACACTAATCTTATTTCCATCTGTTATAAATTTATCCATACAGGGGACAGAGCCCTTACCATCGGTAACTTTTCCTAATGGGGAAGATCATCATCTTAGAGCTTGTGGATCTGTTGCTGAGGATCGGTTCAGGTATGGCTGGATACAATGGCATGGTTATTTGTTTTATGCTTTGATGTCTCGATAAGTTTTTTCTGGTTGAATTAGTGGATGTTCAATCTGGCTGAGATTGTGCATACTGAATATCTTTTGCATTGATCTGTGAAACACATTACCTGTTTTTTTGTGTGCGCGTGTTGGTACTAAAACATGCTGTTTAGGTTCATGGGCGGTGTTCCATTTTCCCTTACCATACAATTAATTAATAGAAGAAAATAATTTTTATTGCTGTTTGTTGGCTAATCTATTCTTCAGTAAAAGTAATTTATAATAATGATATAGGATTGTTGTGGTCATATTTTTTTTCAAGAAAACAAAAAATGGTGCTTGAAATTTTTTTCCGTGTACTTTATTACATTTTTTAGTGAGCCAAGGGGGATTAAGCCCGTCCAATCTGGTCTATTACTTCTGGGAGGATGCTCATAAGCAATGTCTTTTTCTCAGGGAGGCAGCCAGAGCTTGTGAGGAAGATAATTATGCATGGGCTTCCTCGGTATTCCCAACAAATGATTCAAGGTCCAGACCAGGATCTAAGATGCACGCTTCAGGAAAGCACAAGTCCTCCATATCAGACTCCATTAGGCCTTCTAAATCGAAGTCCAAACGAAATTCAATGGATACTAGTGAGATGCGTCACCAACAGGTTGAGCCATTATTCCAGTCAATGCCATCACTTCCATCAAAGGATCTGAAGATTGATCTTAATTCATTAGCATCAGACGAAGCAGTGATTGATGATGATATGGATTGCAGTCTGCCGTTTGTCCTAAATGAGGAAAATTTGTTGGAAACAGAAACTTTGGGTACGGTCCCACATGATTTTGTTGCTGGCTTAATCTCGGGCCTTGATGATTATTCAGAATTGCCGGAATATACAGACATTGGATAAGACCACCAAACTTAGCCTGACTTGAACATCGGAATGTTCCGTCGTGGCCGTTAATTACTGGGCAACTCTTGGCATGTAACTATTGGTCTATCCATGAATCACGGAGGGCCGGCAATTGTCCATTATGTTGTAACCAAGCTCCTGTGGCATCGTTTTCATTTGGATTCAACTTTTGGCAAGGTGGAAAAATTATGTTAGAGGAGCATCCATACGAGCCTGCAGTACAGAAAAGTTCAGGTTCAGGGTACAGAAAGACAGATGTAGAACGTAGGATGAATATATTTTAATGCTGATTTAAGGCTTCAGTTCAAATTTTGACGGGGTAACTTTTTTCCCATGGCAAGAAGCCAAGAACTGAGGTGCTGTAGTTATGGCGTTAAAGAAAAGGTGAATTCCCTTAACCTGTCTTTTGATGTGTTCACATATGCAAAATGGTGAACTGCTTCCACTGCGTCGTCATTTTGTTTGGGAAACTGAACACGTCGTCTTTAGCTACTGTTCATCGATCCCATTTACATCACCTGGAATTGACATGAAAAGAAAATCAGATATATATCATTTCGCATTGATCATAGCATCGCCAACCCACTTTAGAATTCAACCGCTCAGTTATGCTTCCTTTTATTTTTTTGGTCAAGTAACTTACGCTTCCTTGCTTCCTATGTTACAGGTATAGCAGGTGCTACTTGCTAAATTTAAGTTGTGTGTGTGGGTACGGTCTGGAGACAGTTTATCAAATGAAGATTTGTGAATATTTTTTCGGCAAAGGACATAAATTATGTCGTACTTCCATCCTTACAAATCTGAAATAAGGGGATGTTCTAATTTGGCTATGTTTACTTATTTTGAAAAATTTAAAGAAAGTTAAGTCACATTATTTAACATATTAAAATTTATCTTTTTTTAAACTATTTTATTTAATTTATGAACTAATATATAATACTCTCTGAGATTCAGTTGATTTTTTGAGAAATTAATATATTAATTAAATTAGTTAAGAGAAGAGATAGTTATGGAAAATTACAATTTTAAAAATTAATGTATTGTCTAATTATAGTAAAAGGAGTATGGACATGGGTAATTTAGAAAAAATGATTAAATATGAGAGATAGAGTGGATATGAGTTTTAATTTTTGGATCAAATTAAATTTCTAACTAAGTCTTGGGATTAAAGGGAGTATAATTATGCACAAAATATAATATAATTAAATAATGTAATTAGTATTTTTTTTAAAAAAATCAATTAACCTGACGTTCGTTCTTCTTGATAATCCGTGTAAGAGTTTTTCTAAACGAGGACAATTTGACTACACTTGTAATGTTAAGAAATGTTTTGAATAATTGCAAGATAAGGAAAGTTTACATGAATACTTTTAACATTCCCGGTTTGGAACAAGAGAGCGGGAAAAAGCAGTAGGAAATATGACGTTACTAGATTTACCGACTTATATTGTGCTCGGCTGCTCGCGTCCGCAGTCGGAGCACGTGGGAGAGAGATCGTCCGGTGACGGCGAATTGTGTTCTTTCTTTTCTTTTCTCCCACGGAATCCAACCCAACTTGGAACAATAAATTTATTTGGAAACCCTAACTCTTAAGATCCTAAATTTTTGTTGGTAAATAAAAAATAAAATCCTCATCTTTTATCCATTGCGTCGGTAAGAAATCCCACTGTCTTATTGTTACCTAAATTTTTATTGGTAAATAAAAAGAAATAAAATCCTTATCTTTTATTCATTGCGTCTGTGAGAAATCCCACTGTCCAATTGTTACTATATAAATATATCCTTTCTGCTCCTTCATTACCCCCTCTCGAAACCTCCCCAGCTCCTTGTCTTTTAAACCCTCTTCTAGGGTTTGGGCTAGGGTTTTCCACCTTCTTATACTATAGTCTCTGCTCTTCTGGTGTTCACTAATCACCAGATCTCCCTGTAGTTCAAAGTTTTCCCTTTCTGGGTTGCCTCTTCAGTTTTCTCTTTCTTTTAGAGGTCGTCCTCGTCTTCCGATCTCGATCTACTTCTTGCGTAAATGGATGTCCGCAAGAGAGGAAGGGCTGAAGCTGGCCCCAATGCTAATGGCGGATCCAAAAAGTCCAAGCAAGGTTTGCAATTTAGCTTACTCACTCTTCTGCTTTCAAATGTCATTCTTTAAGCGTTGAAGGTTTCTTTGTGTTTCGACGTGTCCTGTCTCGTGTTATGTTCAAAAAGCATAGCGTTTTCTGCTTACTCTTTTTTTGGCGTGTCTTTTATTGTTGTCAGGAATAGTTAGCAGTTATAATTAACTTGTGGCAGTGTTCTGCAAGTCTGTTTTCTGCTATTGGGATTCTTTCCCTACTTTAATTGACGTAACTGAAGTTATTTTCCAGTTCTTCACCCTTATTGGGCGCCCCTCTGGTTAAAAATCATCAAAAAAATTAATGACTTCGAGTTGGTTGCTGCCCGTTTCATTGTTTTTCGCTTTCTTTTTGGGATAACAGTTACTGATTCTTTAGCGATGTTTGGTAGTGATTTTTCTAATTATTTTCAGCGGCTTTTTTTAAGATTAATTTTTTTGGTTTCCTGCTCTTTTAAATTGTGATGTTCGCTGGTCTGGTGGGGATTGTGGCTGCAATTACACTCATTCAAAAAATGCCTATTGCTAAACAATTTAAAGACCCTCCTTCACTGCCCGATTCAAAACGATTTTGGTTAGCAAAAAATGATGATGATCTGTTTGATGACACTACTGCTTTCACTTAATAGTTAAAAATGATAAGTATATGATTTCTCATGAATGTCTTCTCTGTTCCAAATAAAATTGAAAGTACTTTTGAAGGTGTTAACAGTTTGGTGGAGTTTGTTTAATTAATAAGCCACGGAATGTCAACTGAGAAAAGGTAATTAATGTTTTGCAACAGAAATGGACTCCTTATCATCTGCTGTAGGAAGCAAATCGAAGCCATGTACCAAGTTTTTCAGGTTCTAATCTATTCTTATCTAGATTAAGATATTGCATATTTTTCTAGCTAAATTCTAAATAATGAGTTCACTTTAAAACTAAAGCATGTAGTATGCTGCTGCAAATTAATGGGGGTATTTGAAACATTTTATACAGGTACATTACATACTGTTCTTAATTCTAATAAACTTTTGACATATTAGTGGTTTACTTATGGAGTACCAAAAAGATAAGAGATTTGTTGGCACTGAAACCATAATATCAAAGATAGGCCATTTTTCTCTGTGTGATTGCCTTATTTATTGGTACAAATGACAATTCCTACTCAGTTAGAGGATAATTAATGGTAATTTTTCAGCCTTTTTGTGCATTCCTCAGCTAATGATCTCACCTTTCAGTTGTCAAGATACTAATGAATTAAAGCTGGGATAGGAATGATGTAAATTTTGCCACCTGTTCCTCCAGGCTCCAAGAGAGTCCATTTGACCAACCTTGTTCTGAAACATTTATGGAATAATCAATTGTGAATTTGATCAAGATTTTGCTCTTTGTTTGAAACCTTTCTTGTGAAATTTCTACTTTTCTTTGTGAGCTTCTGGTTCTGATTTAGTTCCTTTTTTTCATGGTGAGAAGAGAGTAACTTCTTGATCTGCTATTCTTACTACATATGATTAGTTTCCATGATTTTTTCCTGTTTATATTACTGAGTTAATGCTTCTCTTGTTCCATTATGTTTGTAGTCGAGCAACTGTTGGTTTACTTTATTCTTGTTAGCGAATTCATATTTCCTTTATGATAGGATAAATAGTATATTACTTGATTGGCTGATCCAATGTTTCAGTCTATTGTTTCCTTTAAGTTCTTGTTAAATAATCCGTGGGCAGTGTATAAATTTATATTCTTGTATGCTGAGTTGAGAAAAGCGGAATATCTTAATAAGGTAGTTATGCTTTGTTCGTTTAAACCTTGAGTGAAAAAAGGGAGACCAAGATTGTTAAGTAATTACTCGGTATTTTGATGTGATCTGATTATATTGTGCTGTTTATTGCAGCACCGCTGGCTGCCCGTTTGGTGAGAGCTGCCACTTCTTGCACTATGTTCCTGGCGGTTACAATGCTGTTGCCCAGATGATGAATTTAACACCAACTGTGCCTCCAGCATCCAGAAATATTGTTGCCCCACCACCTGTTCCTAATGGGGCTGCATTGCCGGCTGTCAAAACCCGCATATGCAACAAATATAATACTGCTGAAGGCTGCAAGTTTGGTGACAAGTGTCACTTCGCCCATGGTGAATGGGAACTCGGCAAGTCTTTTGCACCATCGGTGAATGATCATCGTACCATGGGACCTATTTCCGGCCGTTCAGCTGGTCGAGTGGAGCCTTCTCCAGGTCCTGTTGCTAGTTTTGGTGCCAATTCTACTGCCAAGATCAGTGTTGAAGCTTCATTGGCTGGAGCTATCATAGGAAAGGGTGGCGTGAACTCCAAGCAGATCTGCCGCCAAACAGGAGCCAAACTCTCAATTCGGGATCACGAGTCAGATCCAAATCTGAGGAACATCGAGCTTGAAGGTAGTTTTGAGCAAATTCAGAATGCAAGCAACATGGTAAAAGAGTTGCTGGTGACATTATCCATGTCAGGGCCACCTAAATCTCATCATGGCGGCGTTCCGGGAGCACCAGGCTCTCATGGAAATAACTTTAAGACTAAGCTGTGTGAGAACTTTGCCAAGGGATCTTGCACCTTTGGAGAAAGATGTCACTTCGCGCATGGGGCTGCCGATTTACGTAAAGCAGGATTATGAATTTGAGTGTGGCTGGATAGGATTTGTTTTTTCTCCTTGTTTAGGCAGGGCTTATGTCATTGTTGTGCATGGCGATTTAGTAGTACTGACTGACTAAACTTCCCATATTTGGGGCTCTCTCTTGACTTTATTCGGCTTTTCTAATTGCAAAATTTCTCTCTCTGAGATTTGTTTTGTTAGTTTATACTCTTTGATGGACCTATACTCTTTGATGGACCTGAGTCTGAGTCTTATAATGTGCGAGTATTCGCGTTCCAAACTTCCCAATTCAATTGATTATTTTCTTTCCTCATCGATAGTGCTTTGATCAAATTGTTCTCTTCAAAATCATCAAGGTGTTGATAAAGAAGTTGATTAAAAGGTTATAATGCTGGTTCCGGAGGCCTATCGACTGGAACATGGACACGGACGATGAATCACTTCTTTAAACTTGATTGGCCCCCTTTTTTCTACAAAAACAAGTTGTCTTTTTTTCATCGGGTTCGATCCAACGTCAGAAGTTTTACATTTGTGATTTTTCAGTTGATATCAGTTATAAGATTATTTTAAATTCTACATCGATTAAAATAAAATTTTATTTAAAATATAAAGTATAATAATTATATATTTAAACCATTAAAATCTACAGATGAGAACTCATATGTGATGAGTACTCCCTAAATTGTGTGATTCACAATCATACAGCATAATAAACAGTACTCTATAAATGATGGTTGGTCAATCCCAATGAAAAATATGACATGTCTCCGTCAACTTTTATTTTCGTAGGAAAACATACATCAAATAAAAGTACAAAAGGGTGATTTTTATTCAAAACTAGACTCTTTTATGTACGAGAACCAAACAAAGTGCAGAGTTGCAACACAGACACGGCGAAACGAAAAAACAGAAACAACACCAGTGAGGTCTCACCATCATCCACAGAGACAAGCCTACGTGCCCAATTACGAAACCTAGTATCGTCTAACTGCAACGACCCCCAGACCTAGTAGTACCATAGCCATGCGCATTATCGTTCCCTCCATATGGCGTATCGCGGCTTCTGCCCACGTCCACGTCCTCCACTACATATCCTCCGGTCGGTTGTCCCGTCCCGTGCCCCGGCATTGCGGACATCTGCTGCCCTGCAGTCTGGTGTCCATATTCCCCTGTGGCCGTGGAGTACGTGGCCGTCGTCCCTGCCCCACCAGTCCCTGTGGTATAGTTTCCGCCCTGGCCTCCCGGAACTGATGTGGCCGCCTGTCTGGACGCCGCGTTATGCTGACGCGCCTCCTGCTTATCCAGCTCAGCCTCACGCTTCCTCTCTTCCTTCCTGTCTGTTGCCATCTCCTTCTCCACCGGATCGTCTGCCTTCATCCTGTCCGTCTGTTGAAGTTCCGACCACAACAAAAATCTTGGCGAGTAATTATGTTATGTATATATATTCTTTTCAATATAGTGTACACGTGTTATTGCATATATACCTTTTCCTGGACGGAGGCCTTGGTCTTCTCCAAGCCAGACTTAGCAGAGGCGCCAATGTTGGCGGCCGTTTCCTTCATCCTCTGCATTTTGACTTCTCTCTTGGTACGATTTTCCAAAGTTGCCGTTTGGTTTTGTGCTGAGCTAAACAGGATGGCCACGCTTATATAGATTTAGCGGCCACAAATTCTGAGAGCCACGTTTCCTAACAAGAGTACGCGTGGCATGTTCCTGAGGCTGAGGGGAATAGGACCTCTATGGTCCGACACGTAAGGGGCACGTGTCTGTTGGGAAGCAGCTGTGGGATTGAAAAGAAGAGACGCGGAGACTCCATCTTGCAACAGCAGATAGTATCTTTTAATAACAGTGGAGTATGCCATCATCCTCAACAGTTAATGCCAAAATCCTCCACTAATTAGTTATCACAGCTCAGAACATTAATTACTTTGTGATTCACATGGCTTACTTAACCATGTCCCAAAAAGAAGTAGGGGGATTGAGAAATAATCTTCATTTGCAAAAGAAGAAAGGAGCTCGATCGATCGAGAGGAAGAAATGGTGAAGAGGAGGGCGGTTATATCAGAAAACTTTAGTAAGAGAAAGTGGTGGCTGGGTGGGGCTACGGGGACGTCACACAAACGCATATATAACGTAACAATATAATCCCCTCTCCACATGCAACCATGTGCACTTCCCCACCATTTTTGCTCACTTCGCTTTTTAACGTATATTATTGCTCACACTACTTTATCAGAATACTTCGCGTTTTAACATATAATCTCTTAATTTCAAAACAGATTACCTTATTTAATAAGAGTACTGGGTTGGGCTGGGCATAACCCTTACCCAATTTCCATCCTAAAAGATAAATAGATGATATTTTGCAGTCCTCTGCTCGGACTTAGCCTTACCTGATAAAAGTCCGATTGATTTCGGGTTGGGCTAGGCAGGGCATGGTGGCCTTCCATACCTTAAAATCATCTTAAGATTGAAAAAATAATGAAGTATAAAAATATATATACAGTTTGATTTTTTAAAAACATAGTATATGCATTATTTATTCCATTTCCCTTATTTGGAGTAAATAAGGGAAATGGAATAAATTAGCTAGCTAGTTGACGTAATTAGAAACTGTGAAATTCTCGTATTATTGTGAAAGTTTCCTGTATACTTGTGCGTTCAAAGTAAAATTATTATATGTTAAGTGCTCCTCATTTTTTCGCCAAAGTTAAGTGCTCCTCATGAACATATATACTTCATATATGTATCAATATTCAGTACCCTAGCTACCCTTGCATTTACTGTCAATTCAAAATATCGCACACTTACGTGTCACCTATCGAGTGTGGGACCCAAAGGGAGGGGTGGCCTCTCCAATTCCCTGCACCCACGTCTGCCACGTGGGGGATAATAACACTCAGTTTCCTGGAAGGATCACGTGGATTCCCCTTCCCGCCATCAACCTCTTCATTTGTTCTAACTTCTACCTCTCTCTCTCTCTAACGTTACACTTCACTTTATTACCTGCGACACATAATATCGATCCCACATAATCAACAGAACCACTATACACACACTCAAATATAATGAAATTAATTGATGACCGTTCGTTTGCTTCTTTTTCCCTGGTGAATTGAAGTAAGAAGGCTGAGAGCATTGAAAGGAAAACAAAACAACAGAATTAGGCAAAAGTTGTATATATACGTGGCATATATACAAATTTTAATTTTCATGGTAAAGAAACTAAACTCTATTTTCAGTTTTTTGATGTATAACTACAGAATCACGAATTCAACTTAAAAGTTTGGCCTTTCAGTTATATATGCTTGACGATAAATTTACAAATTGTGAAATGATTGAGTTAGCAGCTAGGGAGGAAAGGGGCCAAGATGTGGTTGGGGTCCGTAATTTTAGTAATATTAATATGAGGAATTAAGTGATGATTTATATGTGTGGTGTAAATACAATACTAATTAAACTTGCGGTCAGTGTTGTGGTTGGAGATTATGATTTGTGTTGGAAGGCTCAATAGGCTAGGCGTTAATGGGTACGTAGTGACAGCCGCGTGTACACGTCATTATATTGCCTGATTCAATTATATATGCTACGTGAAAGCCAATATCTTCAATTATTCCAATCCCATTCTTTATTAATCGATCGTGTACTGTAACTGGGATAGATTATTCCATATATTGCCATTTTCTTTGTTATTCGAGGTTCTTTTGCCAACTGTGCGTACATGTCATGTCCCTGAATATGATATACTTTGTAGATGCTCATTTGTGATTCAATTCATTTAATTTTAATTAGCATCTCTATCTCTTGTTCCCGGACAAGAGATCGAGGTGGCTTTCCAGATTCTTACTTCTCTCCCAACCAAAATCTCTCCATTATATTCAAATGATGCTTATTAAATAAATCTCTAAACAATATAATTCATATTTGTATACCTAATGTAGTCGCAATATTTAATAGATTTCTTTTATTCTTTAAGCAGTCATATATGGCTTTCATTTCATGGAATTCCTGTGTGTCAAATTAATTCTCATTATTAAATACATTGTACTCCACCCCTTCATCGAGGGAATTGAAGGAGATACTATGTATATATTATTTAGTATATATACTGCGTCGTCATAAGGTTTAGTGGTTAATTAATTTAATCTGTGTATTTACCCTATAACCGATCTAAACTTAAAATGAAAAAGAAATGCGGGATGATGATCTAACTTTTCCAGCTGCCCAAAGGCTTCAGATCATCAGTGCTTGATTACAGACACATATATACATATTGAACCCCTCTAATATTATTATTATTGCTTATTATGCAGACGTTTTATTTTGTGTATAATCAAGTTTGTTTAATTACTTGGAAAGTTACTGTTTGTGAAATGGAGATTGCGTATGGCTGTCGTTTTTTGCAATGCCTGGATATGTGCTTCTTTATTCTTAATTCCACTTTCGTACAGTTCGACTTGTAATCATCCTCTGCCTTATTTTAGCTCTATTCACTTCAACGGGTCCCTTTAATTTCTTGTTCCTTCTACAATTGGCACTCATGCTGTAATTAAATCAAACTTGTGATGAATCACTTTAATTCATCAATAAAGAAAATTCAAAAGATTTATATGTAATGAGGAAATCAAGGATAGATGTTGACCAAAGAAAAAGAAAAGAGGAAAACAAGGATCGAAATGCAGAGATTAATTGAAGGAACGACGATGGGAGAGATCGGACTAACGAGAGCTTAAGTCTCGCCATTATAAATATAATTAACCTCTACTGTAATAACGTCCATATAATTAAGATCTGGGTCCTTGAAACAGATTCAAATCATTGTGAGGAAAAAATAAAAAACAACTTGTACTGTCAGTCATTATATATTGCTTGATATAGCCATTACGAAAAATAGGACGTGGAAGCATGATTGTTAATGTAGAATGATTTGAGAGGGATGCCTGCAAGGAGTGAGAACTTATAATGTGTCTTTCCTCTTGACATATTCACATTCTATAAATATATAAATGCATTATTGTCTTTAAAATCAAAAGTGGAAGATTGGGGGACCATATATATAGCGTGTTGTGATTACCTTATTATTAAGTCTCTCTTGTATTTGACGTCACATAGGGATTCATCTAATCCTTGCTAGCTCCCAACAGACGTACATATATACCTTCTCCTTTTAGTTTAAATCCTAACACAGTTTCACATTTAATATCTCAAACCCTTCGTTCTTCAATTCGCCCACTTGATTCCCCTTGCTTTGCTAGTTATTCTGTGCCTGTGTCCCTAATTTCAGTCTATCAAACCCAGACAGATTTCTTACATGCACGGTACAGTCATGTCGAACTTCATGCCTTCCCTGTCCATTAACAAGAACTCACAGCCAATAGCGAAAACGAAGCCCAAAGTACGCATCATCCGCATCTTTGCACCGGAGATCATCAAGACCGATGTAGAAAACTTCCGAGAACTTGTGCAGAGGCTAACCGGAAAACCATCTCCTGAAAAACATGGCCAAAAGATGCCACCGCCAGCATCAGCATCAGCAGCAGCATCAAGACATCAAGCTACGGTGAGATCGAATTTCAGCCTCACCTCCAACAAGCCTAAACTGGGCATGAAGGCGGAGGAGGAAGAAGAAGTAGAAGTTGGACTTTGCAGGGTGAAAAATACATCTCCAGGCGGCTACTTGGGTGGGTTTTCAGATTTGGAAGGCTTTGTTTCTGATTTCGCTCAAATTCCCGGCTCGCTTCCTTTCGATGGTACTCAAATTCAATGCTATGAACAACTTCAATTTTAACTCATATTCTTATGTAGGTCAGTACATATATATAATATATTTTAATCATATTTAATACATTCAAGGCTTTCACTTCTTTGTGTGATTATATATAGTGTGGTTTCCTTTATGATATGTAACTGGAGATTTCATATAATATATATGTATGAATCACTCTCTTCCCCTAATATACTGTTACATTCGTGTAGATAGAAAAAACCATTAACAACGAGACATTCCTAATTACGTTGATGGGTGTGTTATGTACATGAATTAAGTTTGTTTGGAGTGGCATATGGATACTGGTTCTCTGCGTTTTTTCTGATGGGATTTTCTGTTGGGACCCTCTCAGAGTTGCGGAAGGGCGTACGTGCTGGGGAAATGTAGTTATATATACATCGATGGCCAATTTCATTCGATCATTTAGTCTATACATATGTATGTTGCCTTCATCGATTTGTTTAATAATTAGAGGCCATTTTCACCTGCTAATTGTATTTGGCCGTCGTATATACATAACATCTCACATCAACAAAATGTGGCGCTAAACAGCTTAGTTTGAAGAACCCTTACATAATCATCTTGAAATATATATGTTAATAGGTGATTAATCAAACATAGGAGATACGAGTGTGTGTGTGTGTCCATATATATACATTGTGCTTCCTTCTGAATACAAGCCTGTGTGATTTATTAATTTGGGAACTATCACTCTTTTGCAATTTCGCGATTCTCGGTTTCCTGCTCTTCTACATTATTACTGCCACTATGCTTGAAAAGTACTTCAAATCATGTGTCAGAAGAGAAGTGGAGAGTTTCTTTATTATATGCGCAATCCCACTTCGAACTTCTCTTTCATTCTTCTTCATCGTCTGCCGCTCAAATATGTCATTACCAGCTTAGCACCTTCATTAAGCTTCACACACACCAGACGTACATTATTATTAGATCAGATATTTGAGCATTGATGTGCTCTTAATTTTTTGATGATTTATCTTCCAGTTACTTGTCATTAATTATCATAATCTTTTATCCCAAAACAAATTAAAAGACACTTACTTTTAAACCTCTTCCACGAAGATTTCTAATTCTAATGATATATATATATATATATATATTGCAAAAGGAATGAATAATTTAATTATGCTAATTGGGGCAAAAAATAATCTAATTATGCTAATTTTCCGGCAACAAAAAATGCCGATTTTGAAAATCTGCTACAATACTCCCACTGTTTTCTATAAGCTTACTTAACATACAAATTACAAAATATACTTTAATTAACATGTCAGTTTTTTTAAATATGCAAGGTATAATTTCAGGCAAAAAAAAAATGCAAGGTATAATTGAAAAATTAATTAATATTGTTTTAAACTTCTAAAATCCAGATAAATAGAAACATTTTTTATTCAAAAAGATAAATATAACAAGATCGATATTGACTGAGTACTTGCAATTAGGGGTGTTCAAAAGATCCTGGTCCCGGTACTCCCAGCTCTGTCCTGAAATTTTAATCTCGGGAATTTCCCAGTCCCGGCCAGGACCGGGACCGGGATCATCCTTTCGGATCTTGGGATAATCTCGGTTCGGTTTATATATATTTTTAATTTTTTTTAAATTTTTTTATCTTATAAATTAAAATTATCCTTTTATTTGTGTATTCTTACTTATATTAATTAAGTT
>JBAGKO010000015.1:8586737-8597420 GCA_037177275.1 Acacia concinna | reverse complement strand
TTAATATCTTGTCACACTTTGGAAACTGCTTACATTGAAGTTGTTGCTTTATGTTTCATTTGTCTTTTATTAACTTGTTTGCAATAAGTAAGCTTGCCTTTTTGTGCTTCAAGCCGAACATTAGTGATGCGCATTCATTTTATTCTGGTTACTAATGCTTCCCCTTGTCTGCAATATGTCTGCAATATGTCATTTTTGTGTCTGGGTTAAGTGTTGGGAGCAGCAACTCCAATCCTCTACAATTTCAGCTCTTCATTGAGAAGGTTTATCCTGATCTATTTGAGCTTTCATATTAGTATCTAAATAACTTTTCAAACTCTTGACTAGTCCATAACAAATTAAACAGGAGCAAATTTTGGCATCTCAAATCGCACATGTTGTCATAGCAGGGAATTCTGTTGAGTTCCATCGTGAACTTCTTAATGGGCAGGTATACAGCTCTATTGAATATTGATCGAGTTTTTTAATGATAAACCACTTCAGCTTCTGACCTTTCCTATAATGTGGCTTTCCGTGTACACGTCTTTTTTTCTTTTTTTGTTGGGAGGATATAAATTTTCTGTCAGTATTCAATGTATCTTCTTTAACCTATGGCCAAAACAACCATATATATATATATATTTCTCTGCAGGTTCTATGTATGTATCTGCAGGCTCCCCTTGATTAATTTACCATAGTAACATGCTACTCTATCTCATTTAACAAATTTTACGGAAAGTTTGAACCTTTTAGTTTGTGTGGATCATAAATTTAAAAAATACCTCTTATAAAGTCATTGTACTGCACATTTGCAGAATTTGGCTGCAAAGGATCTCTCAAGGTTGTCTGAACCAATAAAAGAACTGGATATTCTGTTGAACCAGGTGAATTGAATTTGTTTGGTAGTTAAGTTAGATATAGTCTATCTTTACAAATCAAGTTGCTTAATGTTTTTACATGTCTAGATTGCTGTCGGTTTGCCTTTGGATATCATGCCAGGACCCAGGGACCCAGCTAACTACTCGTTACCACAGCAGGTTCTTATTCTATCATCAAAGACTGTATACAGGCTAATCCTTTTTTTTTTTTTTTTGTTTTGGGACTTTAATACTATGATTTGTTCTTTTCAGCCTCTGCATAGATGCCTTTTCCCTGGGTCATCTGCTTATAACACTTTTAGATCGTGCACAAATCCTCACTGCTTTGAGCTTGATAATATTAGGTAAGTATTTATTTATAGCATCATTATTTTCTGCTAGAACCGTGTCTTAAACTGACATCTTGCTGCTTCTAGATTTCTCGGTACATCTGGTCAAAATATAGATGATCTCGATAAGTATTCTGATGCCAAAGATAAACTTGAATTCATGGAAAGGACTTTACGGTGGAGGCACGTGGCACCAACAGCACCGAATAGCCTTGGTATACATTACATATGCTGCAACGCATTTATACATTTACTTGCGTGCACTTTCTGAAAACAGCTGTCTAATTGCTGAGGATTCAAGAAAGCTAAAATCTGGAATTTTGTCTTGGCTGCCCTTATTTCTTACCTTCATATTTATTTTTCTTTCAGGGTGCTATCCTTTCACTGATAGAGATCCTTTCTTCCTTGAGAGCTGTCCCCATGTGTATTTTGTTGGCAATCAAGATAAATATGAAACTCTAGTGATTAAGGGTATTTTTTTGTTTTGAATTTTTCTTATAAAAAATACTCCTCTGTTCCTAAATGTACAGCCTAGATTGTCATTCGAATTGTACTATAAACTAGGTCCTACATATAGGACTGGAGGTAGTAATATTTATTTCTGATTTGCATTAAATATAACTTCTGATCCCTTCCTCGCTCAAATTAAAAGTAGAAAATTATATATGATTGCATGTGGGTTTTGCAGGATCAGAAGGGCAGCTGGTGAGACTCATTTGCGTTCCTAAATTCAATGAGACTGGAGTTGCTGTTATGGTGAGCTTTAATTTATTCGCACAATACCTAAATGACTTCAGCAAGGGTTTGAGTAGCTTATCTCAAGGGTCTAAGCTACTTACCCTAATGTACAAATTAAGCTTATCATTATGATAATAGTCCTCCAGCTGATCAAACAATCTGTCTTTATAAATGATCATTAAATTGGGTATAATTCTTAGCTGGAACTTTTGTGCGGTCCTTATTGCTTTTAAACCTTCTATCTTTGAATAAAGTGAGTTCTCAAAAAAAAAAAAAAAATAATAATAATAATAATAATAATAAGAAATATTGTAAATGATTTATGCTATCTTTCTTTTTCAACTCAAGGGGGTTTTTGAAAATCCTGGAAAATAGGATTATTTAAAAATGGTTCAATATTACCAAAATTCTGCATCGATATTATGCATGTTAGCCTTGATAACTCAATGGAAAAAAGCCAGTTATTTTGGCTTCCTCTCCTTTGACGAGAAACTGAGGCAAGACCAGGAATGGAAAGCATTATTTTTTTTCCTGATTGAATTTCATGGTTTAGACCTATGGTTTCATATGACGTGATTCTTTATCAATACTTAAATTTATTTCTTTTCTGCAGCTGAATCTGAGGAATCTTGAATGTCATGCCCTTAGTTTTGGGACACAATTCAACTCTTAAATATGCGCAATGGAGTTTTGGTGGTAACTGAAGATGTCACCATATAATTTTACCATTGGTCGAAATATAATGCCGTACAAGTTAGTTGCGATGCATGTACGCACAAGTTCAAGTTTTCATTTTTTTCTGAAAAATGAATGTTAGTTTACATCTCAGGTACGGCAGCATACTACAGTTTACATGTTATGGGAAGTTCGTTAGTTGTTGCCATCTCTATCCTTTAATAGAAAGCCAAAAGGTGAAAATGAGTGCTCAAAGCTGATGAGATAGTTTTAGTGTAACATATTGCGTGTGTAGTGCTCTAATTTATACACTTCGAGTTGAGTGTTTCGTGCTCGTTGTTGCATGTTTGTGCATTTTGTGTAACAGCAATCATTTGGGGAAACTATAATTGTCTTCATGAGAAGGGATTGTATTTTCCAGCATAACATCATGTATTACTATACTTTTCCCAATTGGTGCAGTAATAACTATAAGATGGTAATATGGGATCACATCTGCTATGCCTATTGTAATAACCTCTTCCAAAATCCAAAGTATTAGAATAAGATTTCCTCACATCCATTCCAAAAATAAAGCCATCAACTTAGGAAACCTTGTCCATGTTTTGATTTTTGAATAGTTGTTAAAAATAAATAGAACACTTCTATTGGTACCTATAGTCAACCCTTTTTTTATCAAAATAATCAACTATTTAGTTACTTATTTGTTGTTGACAAATGGCAATCCTGATCTACAACCATCTGCCGGGATTGTGAACCTGGATTTCTGAATTGTAGCTTTCATGAAGTGACATGCCATGCCCCACGAATCATTGTAAACCTATGCCCAACAGTTATATATTTCTTTGGATTATTCTGCATTTGTCATCTAGTTGTTGGCATTACCCGAACGGTCCGTTTTCCACATACCAATACGCCACTGAAAATATTAAAATATAAATCATACGAACAAAACTTCTCAAAAGAAACTTGAAGCATAACCATTTTTTTCACAATGGAAATTCCTGCCTCGGCCTCTGTTAAAGTTCAACATATAACCAAGAAATCTTCGGATGAACTCCTCAGAAAGTTTGCTGATGACTCCGACAAGAAGCCTCGGAAGGAAAAAGATTTGCGTGCGACCAAACGCCAAAATAAAAATTGGGCCCTGACAGGTGAGGGTCAATGTGAGAGCCCATCAAGTGGCAGCACCCCTTTAGTGGAACGGAGGGCACTTCTGCCGACACGGAAGCCGGCAATGCTCCGGCAATTTAGGATCGAGAGTGCACAGCTCAGGCCAAGGGATGTCGGGAACGAGTTTCTATTGTCATTCATTGAAAAGGTGAGTTTCGACTCTTACTCTTGTTGATGAGCTTTAAGCAGTGCGACTGTGAGAGATTCTACTAGAATTGTTCTGCTCTAAAAAATATTATCTGCAAACTATCTTTAGAAAGTCTATGTATAAATATATACTCGAGATGGGTAACACTTCATTGAAATCATTATATCCTTTTTTTTTAAATAATAATGAGAGACTACCAATCTATCCTCTATCGGCAGCAGAAGACGTTGAAGCTCAAGAGGAGCTTGTTAAATAATAGTGACTCCTGACATGTCCATAAGACTTTCTTTTGCTAGGTAATCAGCTCCAGCATTAATCTGACGACATACATATTGCATCTCAATATTCTAGTCTCACTCCACCATCCTCTTAATCTCCATAATTAAATTATAATCTTCATGCTCTTCTGCTACCACTTGTTGAACAAGAGCAAGAGTTTCCTCTGAGTCTGATTCCAGTATAACCTGACTAAGTTTCAAGTCTAATGTCATATTTAGCCCATGCATAAAACCCTACAATTCAGTTGTAAGTGGATCTCTCTTTGGTATGTTAGCCTTAAAACCTCTAATGAAAACTCCAACTTCATCTCTAATTACGTCACCACTTGCCGAAGTACATGTTCTATAGGAGAAGACACCATCAATGTTCAACTTAAACCATCCTTGAGCAGGCGGCTGCTACTTGTTATTACTAATATTGCTAATACCTGGACCGATAATGGAGTGAAAAATCATTATATTCTAGAGAGTTGGTGAGAAGATTATAAATTTCATTTGTTATGTTATAATGATGGTTCATAAATACTTCCTCCGGTTTTAATTATAAGGGCCATTGACTTTTTTTTGAGAATTCTAATAAAGTTAATTACATTATTTAATCATATCATATATTGTATTTCATTATATTATATATTAGTTCATAAGTCAAACAACATAATTTGCAAAAAAAAAAAAAAGGGCAAAAGGGCATCTAGCACCATGAATTTTACTCTAAGGGGTGTCTGGCACCATAAACTTTTTTTAGGGGCAAAAATATACATAAGCTCTTAAAAAGGGGGCATCTAGCACCACCACCGTTAATGAAGTTAATGCCGTTATTTTTTTAATGTTAAAGGGGAACCCAGCACCATAAACTCTCTTTTAAAGGGCGTTGGGCATTATAAACTTTTTTTATGGGCGCCTTACACCATAAACTATTAAAGAGGGGCAAATTTAATATTTCGTCCATTGAATCTCTTGTCTTATTTAAGCCAAACCTGATTATTTGCTGCTCCCCCACCTCTTTCATCATCTTACCTACTACTTTCTACATTGTCGTACAATTTTTAGTATTTAATGATATATTCTGAGATATCTTCAGTAAGGTTCCCCAATCCAGTAAGATTCTGTGAAGCTTATTCTCTGAATCACTTTGTTTTTTTATTAACAGTGAATTCATGTATTTTGAAATAAGGTTGATAAGGTCGTCAAACTTTTTTAGAGAGTGCATTTCTTTGTGTGTTATGGAAATAGAAAGAAGATAGTTTATGTATATTTTTGTCTCTAAAAAAATTTTATGGCGCCTGACGCCCCTTGGAAGAATGTTTATGGTGCTGGGTGTCCCTTTAACATAAAAAAAATAATGGGATTAATTTTATTAACGGCTTGGTGCCAAATACCTCATTTTTAAGAATTTATGTATATTTTTGCCTATAAAAAAAGTTTATGGTGCCAAATGCCCCTTGGAGAAAAGTTCACAGTGTCAGGCGCTCATTTGCCCAAAAAAAAAAGACAAATTTTAATGTCTTAAAGTAATGTAATTAGCTTTTTTAAAATTCTCTAAATTAGTTAACGAACCCTTATAATAAAGACCGGAGGGAGTATATTACATATTAATTCATAAGTTAAATAAAATAATTTAAATAAAAATATTAAATTTTAATGCTTTAAATTAATATAACTAGCTTTTTTAAGATTTAAAAAAAATTAATTGAGCCTTATAATTTAAATCGGAGGAAAGAGAATTTAAAAGTTACTTAAAAAAAAAGAAAGAAAGAATGTATATTTATCAAACTAAGAATTGAGTTCAGGTACAGCATAGTTAAGGTAAAATGTCGTTTTTCCAAAAAAAGAAAAAAGAAACCACAATAAAACTTAAAGCATGGTAAGTATATTATTGGCGTTGTAAGTGTAACCGTCCAGTGCGTTGCCGTGGTCGCTGTCGAAGTGCTTACCTGTGGTCCTTGTATCACTGAGCCTGTATATCACACAGTGCACCAACGTCCAAGATTAGTTCGATTGGGCCTTGTCAAAACAGTGACACGGCGTATGTCCTTTAACATTCTATAACGCCACTTCAACCCCGCGTGCGAATTGCGTATACAACTGGCATTTTTCGGCCACGTCACCCCAAACCGTATATAAGCATCTCCCTCCTTCCCTCTTCCTTCCGTTCTCCTCATCCAAAACCAAAACGCGCGCTCATCACTCTCTCCTCTCTGACTCTCTCCACTCTTTTCAGTTTTCTCTCCACTCTCTCCGTCAATGTCCTCCAACAATCCACCTTCCTCCTCCTCTTTTCACCCACCCACCGCCCTCTCCCCCGACCAAGAATTCTCTGTCATCGTCGCCGCACTCACCAACGTCGTCATTGGCTCCACCTCCGACGATCTCACTCACCACTTCAACTTGCCCAATTCATCAGCGGCCGGCAACGTTTTCCACAATGCCAACTATGCGGCGCCATCCCTGACTGTTGAACCCAGCCGCCTCCCGGATTTCAAATTTGCCTCCACCTCCGGCTGCAAGTTTTTATCGGAAGAGATGGGCAATAATGGCGGGAACAGTCAGCCGCAGAATAGGGCGAAGAAGAAATACAGGGGAGTGAGGCAGAGACCATGGGGGAAATGGGCGGCGGAGATTCGAGACCCGAGACGGGCGACCCGGGTCTGGCTTGGAACCTTCAAGACGGCCGATGAAGCAGCTCGCGCTTATGACAAAGCTGCCTTGGAGTTCCGGGGGCCTCGCGCTAAGTTGAATTTTCCTTTCTCTGATGATTCGTTGCTGAATTCGCAGGCCACTCAGCCGCCGGAGGCTCCTTCAACGGCGACCGTGGCGTCGGAGGCAGAGCTGAGGAACACCGATAGTCCGAACAGCGGAATAGAACCTATGGGGATTGAGGATGCCGATGAATTCTGGGATAGGATCGGAAAAGCAGATTTGGAACAGTGGTTGATGGATTTTCCCACCGGAGACTGTTCTGACTCTGCTCCCGGAACCACTCACAGTTGGTGAATTCTTTAATGAATCAGAATTTGGTCAGAATAAACCGTCGGTTTAGTCAGCCATGCCCGCCCATGCGCGAGCGCATTAGAGTGGTCCAAATTAAAGAATAACAAATTAATTATGGATCGCAGAGTCATTTTAATTTGGTATATAATATAACGAGCCACGCTAGCTAAATTTGTGGACTCGTGACGTCTTCGTTTTAAGGTCAGTGTAAGAGGGAATTTGTATGTTGTACCCCGATTCCAGCTTATCCCAGCAGGAGAAGGAGGTTACAAATATGTATATGTTTTTAACGTTTGGTAATCAACAAGAACTTATTGTACGAAAGTTGTTGGAAGCCAGTTATGTCTATGAACATCCACCAAATAAAAAACACATTGAGAGAGAGATAAACGAGAATGAATCTTTCATTTCACTTGTATACTGAGTGTGTAACTCCCCCCACAAAAAAATTTAGAAACATGTGCATATGTTTCCAGAAACAGAGTCAGGTAGGGACAGTTTTCCTGTATGCCCGGACCGGTAACAGTAAGTTTTGCGTTCAGGTGGGTGGGACCTAACTAGAGAATCATAAGATCAGATGTCGCATAAATTTTGTTGGCAATGCCACCTTTTAGCGATATACCAATTGTGTTCCTTTACTGGGGAGCTAGCTGAGTTGTCACATGCTTATGCACTAGTACTTGATAGTGGGACCGCATAATATGCCACGTGCGTGTACGAAATCGGGGTGCCTGTTTTGGGAATAAAAAAGGTGAACAGAACAAAATTGAAAAGAAAACGAAGACTCGATTAAAATAAGGCTGGAGCTTGAACGTTTGATGTTGTATTGAGACCTTACGCATACGGACTAGGGAGATGACCTGATCGTGACACTCAAGATATTTGCAGCGCATTTAATTTTAACCTTGACAATCAAATGATTCAGAATCTGGTCTCCTCATGGAATCTAAAGGGAACTTGTCTGGAATAGCCTCCCAAATCGGACAAGTCATAAGTTAGTTGGATTGAACAAACTTTTTATTTTTTTTATAAAGGCTACTTAAGGCTGATGCAATTTTTTTTATTAATCTTTTCGATCCTAATTATAAAAGCTTATTAACTTTTTTTTTAATAATTTTAAAAAAATTTAAAAAAAATTAATTACATTACTTTAAAATATTAAAATTTAATATTTTTCTTTAAATTATATTATATGAATTATGAACTAATATATAATGTAATAAAATAAAATATATAATATAATTAAGTAATGCAATTAGCTTTATTAAGATTTTCTTAGGATTTTCTAAAAAAATCGATGTGCCTTATAATTAAGACCGAATGGAGTATTAATTTCTTCCTTAGATTTAAATCCTTTGAATATAATGTGGTCTTTTTTTTTCCCCTGTGAACACTCTGGAATTGATATTTTAATATATTATCCACATATATATTTGTAAAACTGGCTTTTATTTTTATAAAAGTTTATCCACACACAAATGTCATCATGTGAATAAACTTTTATTCCAATTAAAAGTTGGTTAATACTCCCTCCTCCGGTCTTAATTATAAAGGCCTATTAACTTTTTAAGAGAATTCTAAGAAAATCTTAAGGAAGTTAATTACATGACTTGAAGACATTAAAATTTGTCATTTTTTTTAAATTATGTTATTTGACTTATAAACTAACATATAATATAATAAAACACAATATATGATATATTTAAGTAATGTAATTAGTTTTTTTATAATTTTTTTAAAATTTTTTAAAAAAGTCTAAAGACTTTTATGATATTTTTTTTGCCAAATAACATCCTTCATTGAAGGTAAAAACAATACAAGTCCGAACAAGCAAGTCCCTGACGCTGAACACAAACAGAAATAAACATAAGCAGATACATCCTACAAACTGAAATAGTACAAATAAACCTAACCAAAATTACAAATTCTAATCAGGATTCCTTGCAAATAAGCGAGAGTCTTCCTCCAAAAATCTTCTAAGCTGACATGGCGGTCGCAACACCCAATCGACTGGGCATGACTCGCCAATCGAGGCCTTAGCAACCCAGTCTGCCACTAAGTTCGCCTCCCTGGGAATCCAATTACAAGAATGGTTTCCAATCAGTTTCCTTGACTCCTGGATATTCTCAAGGATATTAATACATCTCCATTCATTTGGAGAGCTATCATTCATGATACAATCCACCAATAATTTGTTATCAGATTCAAACAGAGTATCATGCAACTGATTATCATAGGCATACCGAACAGCTTCAAAGAAAGCAAAACTTTCAGCCATGAAGGCTGAACAAGCATCTACAATTTTACTTGAACCATCAAGCAACCATCCATTCGAATCTCTCACCACAAACGCAATAGCAGCCCTATTCGTTGAGTGAGAAAAGGCACAATCCATATTAATTTTAATTTCATTACCTGAGGGTGCTTGCCACTTAGCCGGGTCTCTGCTTGTTGTTCTTACAGGATTAGCTTCCTCTTGACCACTATTACTCCATCTCTTCACCTCCCAAAATTCTTGTACGAGCTTGTTTGCCTGTGACAACACAAATATAGGGTCAGGAGTCAGGCCTTCATACAGAAAGTTATTCCTAGCCTTCCAGATTTGCCAAAGCGTCATTGCAAGCAATGCTTTATGTCTGAGCGAAAATCTTTGATCCTCCAAACATTCAGCAATCCAATGCTTCATATTAAATCTATTATTTTCCGCTGGCTTATAAGAAAAACTGCTGCCAAACCAAACCAGATTAGCCCAATCACATAAGAAAAATAAATGCTCTGTAGATTCAGCTTTTTTGTTACAGATTAAACACAGTTCTGAAATGCAACAATTCCTTCTAGTTAGGTTACATAAGGTGGGCAAAGCATTAGACATAAGCCTCCACATGAAATTCCTAACCTTATGGGGTACTCTTAAATTCCATATTTCTTTCCACACCCGTCTATGAGCATTATTTGAAGAAGAGGGGATATTCTCATTTCTTTTCAAGACATACCTTTTCGCCATCTCATAACCTTCCTTCACAGTGTAAACACTCTTCTTACCCCCTGTCCATACCCATTGATCCCCCCTTTCCCTTGAAGTCACAATTGTCCCATAGATAGCTATCCTTTCATCATCTAAGATCCAATTTTCCATTGACCCCAAATTCCACCCTCCTTGACCCATGATATCCCTTACTTTAAGATTCAGCAAATCCACACTAGGGCAAGGTGACCTTAACCTGTAACCTGGCAGCCCCTCTAACCATGGATCTCGCCACACCCTCGTGTTCCTTCCATCCCCAATATTAGAAATGACATGTTGCTCTAGAACTTTTCTTCCTTCTAAAATGCTTGCCCACATCCAAGACGAATCCCTTCCTTTTTTTGCATCTAGAAAATTATCTTTTGGGAAATACTTTGCCTTTAAAAGCTTTGCCCAGATCTGATTCGGGTATTTTAACAGTCTCCATCCTAACTTTGCTAACAGTGCTAGGTTGAAAGCCTCGAAGTCT
>JBAGKO010000015.1:8572477-8586637 GCA_037177275.1 Acacia concinna | reverse complement strand
ACTTGTCGTTGGCATTTCTATTATTTCTATCTTTTTTTTTTTTTTTTGCCGAATTCTATTATTTCTATCTACTAAAACATGTCAATGCCAATGCTTTTAATTCATTGCTCCCTGCAGGTGTGGCGTAGAACCATACAAAGGGGCCTCTAGAGTTTTCATTGAGAAGCATTATTATCACCACAAGATTTTCAACAATAACATTTTTTAGGTTCCGTTCAACTATAACTTATTATAAGTGACTTATAATAATAAATTTATAAAAATAAAAAGCTTATAAAAAGTCAATTATATTTAAATTATGATAGAAAAAGTGGTTTATTAAAAGTAGAATAAATTATTTGTGTTTAGAATGAGAGTAAAAAAGTGATTTCTTTTCATAAACCACTTTTTCTAACTTATAAAATTAAACTACTTATTTAAACAAGTAACTCAGTATCACAAGTCTTTACTAAACATTACAAATTAGAAAGCTACTTTCATTTTAAGCTAACGCTAAAAACGTTTACAGACGTTGGTGGCAAACAGGCTCTAGCTCCCAAACATGCCACTTGGCTCTTCCAATTTCTTCAACTGTTCAATCATCCTCTGTGATTTTTTTTACTTTTTTCACATTATACTATTCTTTCATTTCAACCTTGAGTCTTTGAGGAATTACATTCCTTGTACGTGCTTGTAATCGTACTCCATACAAAAGTACACAATACTGGCTTTGTCTCGTGAACCTCTCTTTTTCTCCCCCTTTTATGCTCATCTCTTTTGAACAGGAAGCTGCTTGGTGATTTATTTGGCATACCTAAATCCTTACCCATCTCAACTAACTTCAAAAAGGTCTCACTTTGATGCTGTAGCTTTGAATATCATATTCACATCACTTATTCACTTGACTCTGTACCTTCGATCTTGCAAGAGAAAACACATGAATTTAACTTTATCTTGGGATAAAATGTTATGTTCATCTAACGTATCTTGGAGGGACTACATTTCTCTGGAGGGTAAAAAGGAAACATGAAAAGAAAGTAGTACACAATATTTCTATGTCGTAGACAATATTTTTCTTACTTCACCTATATCTTATAAGATATAAGTTGGATTGACGAGTGAATTTTATAAGGGATACAACGAAGATCTTTAAGTATAGATTACACTTCCAAAACTCAAGATAACAATAGCTTTTATAAAATAATAATTTGACTTTATCTTTGTGTGCACTCATGACAAAGGCAATGAATTTGAGATCTTGTGTGGTTTCTAATATATATCTTATGTTTAAATTATAGATGAAGTGATAGTGCATGATATTTATAGACCATTAAATAATTTCTTGAAGTAATGCCTCTTGAAGTAAAACCTCTTCAATTAAAAGTCATAACTAGATGTTAGATTCATGAACTTCATATGTCCACTTATAAACTAATATAACTTAAATAATCAACAGTTATTTAAAATGACTCTTCTATAAAGAGTTACACTTTTATAGCATGTAATACAACATTTTTCCAAGAACTTATGATCATATCCATCCATATGTGTTTTTAGATACCAAAAAGACATAACTTTGGTGACCTTTAATATTATTATTCCTTACACAACCTTTCACACAAATTCCTTAATTTACAAAGACGTAATTTTTTAATAAATACATATCTTCATTTTAAAATATTCTAATAGTGTCAAAAGTGCTTGTTTAATTTAGGGCGGAAAAGCCCCAAGCAAATATAAAAGACCATTCTCAAGGTGACCAAGCGTTGAGAATTGAATCACGTTGAGACAGTGGCCATACAAGATCCCAAGATGTCGTGATATAAATGTAATAGATGGGTTTATAGGATCATCAAAGAAAACTTATAAATTTTTTTTGGAGGGAAAACAAGGGAAAATTCTAAAAAAAGACAAGTGAAATAGGGAAAAGACAATTTAGTATAGCGAAATCTAAAAATCTCAAATCAGTCTGTTTTATATTTTTTGGGTAATTACGAAAATGCCACTGAATTTTTCACAACACCAGTTTCGTAATTCACAACACGAGTATTCAAATTAATAACACTAGGTACTACGTATTTACACTGTGAGTTGTAAATACGTAGTATCTGGTGTTGTGAATTACGAAACTTATGCTGTGAATTATGAAACTGGTGTTGTGAAAAATTCAGTGACATTTTCGTAATTACAAAAAAAAAGTACAAAACAGATTAATTTGGGATTTTTCGATTTTGTTGTATTGAATTGTCTTTTCTCTATTTTCAATGTCTTTTTTTGTAATTCTCCCAAAAAAAAGTCATGGCTAGGTAGCAACTACAAACTTTGAATGCAGCTGTAAAAGTGAGGGATTAAATAAGATTAGCTGAAAAGTGAAGGAAGATAAAACCGAATGAATATTATTGAAACGAAGAAAGAGAGGCTTGTGATTCAGAAAAGGCCACTTCACAAGCCGCATGTGTTGAGTTACTTTCCCTTCTGTTTTGGAAAACAACATGCCCTCTACCACCACTCTGCTAATTTCTCCCTTCAATTATCCCACCCTGTTGAATACAGTAGTTTATAAGCCCACAACTACTCAATCAGGCGTGTCCCTTTTAAATCTTCCAACTCTTCAAAAATAATTAATTCGGTTCTAAATATAAAATTCAATTGAATTATATATATATATTAAATAAGATAAATAAATTACTTAATCATATCATATGTCATATATCATTATATTATATATTAATTTATAAGTTAAACTAAATAATTTTTAAAAAAATAATGAATTTAAATGATTTAAAGTACTTCTTTAATTAGATTTTTTATAATTATCTAAAAAAGTGATTAAATTTTATATTTAATCTAGGACAAGAGGTAGTATATATGATTTGCTATAGCCAATATTCATCCATGATCCAAAGCTATTTAAAACAATTATATTACACGCCAGCGAGAAGGAAAATTGAAACTTTTAGGTAGATCACAGTTCGTTGGACCTGAAAGTTATATGGGCAAAGCAAATGGCATATGCCCGTTTGCCATTTCATTGGGATCATCAAGATGCAAAATAAATTACCAACAAATGTTACACGCAAACGCTGAGATTGAAAAGCAATTAAACCTACATTTCACGTAAACGGACGCAATCTCAATCATTAGTGATAGGATTGAACACCCTAAAGGAAAAAGGTTCACAACTTTGTTACATCTAGTAGCATGTACTGACAATAGTGATCACCCAAGATGGCACAATATTTCCAAATTGGCCTAAGCAGGCTAGAAGCTATGCCGCCACACGGGTTCGCTCAATTCCTGACAATCAATATCAATGGCAAATATGTAAATAGGCTATTGTAAGCAAATAGAAAATGTGATCATTGGAAATTTGCACTGAAAATTATTAGTAAGAGGGAGGGGCGAGGATTGATGAGCGCTTCTTTCTCTTTCTTTCATCGACTTCATCACAAAGTCAACACAAGCTTTTGTCAACTTTCCTCTTCCATTCGCTATGCGTCTTCCCTCGCAGCAAGCATTTTGTAATCTGCGCTTTCTCTGGAAAACATTGGTTTCTTGCTTGTATGAATAGAAATACTCTGCTCAAAGCTCTTCCATCCCCCAATCTTCTGTTCTCTCTTCCTCACAAACACCATGTTTGACCCCTTCCTCTCTCTTTCAACTCTATAAAGAAAATCACTCATTTCCTTCTTTTGACTAACCAAGATCAGATCTTTTCTTGTTTCGAAACTCTGATCATAAACTCTCTCTACTCAAATCCAACCTTTGACTTATTGTTTGTTGGATACGAACTTCCGCTCTCTCTTCATACCGCTACTTACTTAATCGGTCTCCTTTGTTCACTAATTTTCCTCTGTTGCTAGTGAATTACAATCTTAGCAATCTTTTTCTTGCTTCAAGCAGTCACCCTCAAAATATTTTATTTCCCACCGTCATCCGTGCTCTTGATGAAAGGATTAAAATTTCAAGCTTACGGATTTAATATTCAAATTTTCGGAATCCGCAGTGTGTTGTCTTGAGGAATACGGGTTTTGCTGTTGAGTATCAGCGCTTAATTTCTTCTAGGGATTTGTTAGAGAGGGAAATGTGGGATGTTTTCGTGGTTGGCAAGGATAGTTTCTGCGTGCTTGCGGCCGGTCAGGCGGTATGCCCGCATGAACAGGGATGACGTGAATGATCCTTCCTCGATCGAAGACACTCTGATATGGTATAAGGACCTCGAGAAACACTCGTGCGGCGAATTCTCTTATGCTGTGGTTCAGGCCAATGAAATTATCGAGGATCACAGCCAGGTCGAGACTGGCTCCGACGCAATGTTTATCGGTGTGTACGACGGCCACGGCGGTCCCGACGCGTCACGGTTTATCGGCGACCACCTCTTCCACCATCTAATGAGTGAGTATTATGGAATTACATACTAAGTTGTCGCTTCATATCACTCAAAGGGATTTATTTCCTCTGGTATCATCATTGAGGGTTGACTTTCTGGACTTTCTGGATGTGAATAATCGTGATGGTTTTCTTTTCTTTACTTTTTTCCCCCTTGTTGGTCTTAGGATGGTCATCTGGCTTATATGGTCTCGGCATCAGATGGTTCTGTTGCTTTGTTTATGGTGCTTGTTAATGCGATTGCAGGAAACCTAGTTTAAAATTTAATTTGATTTCTCATTCACAAAGCTCAACGCAGGGTAACATTGCTTTCGTCTTCCTCCTCCCGCACTTCTTTTTTCCTCTTCGACTTCGAGGATGTTCTCCACCTGAGGGAGTAAAGGATCGCTCCAAAAAAAAAAATGAAAGTAACAATTATTGATTGTATAGCAAATAAGCAAGGACTGAAAATCTGTTTTCAGAACCTCCTGTCATCCAGTAGTTCATCCTAAAACAAACTAAATAAGATTTTTCTGGGTATTTGTTCTCCTCAATCGGTCGTCATATGCTCCTTGTTTTTAGTCTTTTAGATGATCAATAAGGATCCGCTGCTGTTTTGAGGATACATTGAAAAATTATTTTTCCATTTTGAGACCATCCATAAATTGGTATGCATAGTATGAGATCTAAGGCACATGACACAAGTTGATTGACTGACTTGTGTTTCGGCTGATCTGGTTACAGGGATAGCTCGAGATAGTGGTACTATATCTGAAGATATCCTGAGAGATGCTGTTTCTGCGACTGAAGATGGATTTCTGACTTTTGTTCGGAGGAGTTATGGTATAAAGCCATTGATGGCGGCGATCGGTTCCTGTTGTCTGGCTGGTGTTATTTGGAAAGGGACATTTTATATCGCCAACCTTGGAGACTCTCGTGCTGTAATTGGTTCTGTAGATAGATCTAATAAGATCGTGGCTGAGCAGTTGACTAGAGAGCACAATGCTAGCAAAGAGGAGGTTCGACGTGAACTTAGGTCCTTGCATCCTGAAGATTCCCAGATTGTAGTCATGAAGCATGGAACTTGGCGCATTAAGGGCATTATCCAGGTTTTCTCTTCTTTTCAGAAGCACTCATTAACCTTCCATGTTCGTTATGTTTAAAGTTCTTATTTGTATTTCTATGAAGCATATGTAAGTTTTGAAGATTATTAGCATGCTCTTCAGTAGTTGTTAACACATGGATGGTTGGTGACTGATCCTTTCTATTTTAGGTGGAATCCTTACTCATTATAAACCATACTTCTACTAGAGCATACATGAATGTGTGTATCTAATCTAATTTGGCTTTCTGCATTTGATTTCTGTTTTCCTCTAATGTAATCAAATCATTGTAGTTGTTTTTACAGTAGCAAGTAATTAATGTGATTGCTCATAGTACCTCAGCTGTTTCCTCATTCGCTCCACACCATTCAGGTATCTAGATCCATAGGTGATGCATATCTGAAAAGACCAGAGTTTTCTCTTGATCCTTCATTCCCACGATTCCACCTACCAGAACCAATCAGGCGTCCTGTGCTGACGGCCGAGCCGTCTATATGTTCAAGGGTCCTACAACCTAATGATAAGTTCCTAATATTTGCATCTGATGGACTTTGGGAACACTTGACAAATCAGGAAGCTGCAGAGATCGTGCATAACAACTCCCGAACGGTATGCTTCTGTCCTGCTACTTTGTTTCCATTGATATTCATAAACAGCAAGTTAACCTCATTCACCGTGATGCTGCTCTTTGAACGTCAGGGGATTGCAAAAAGACTGCTTAAAGCGGCTCTGAACGAGGCGGCAAGGAAAAGAGAAATGAGGTATAAAGATCTGCAGAAGGTTGAGAAGGGGATAAGGAGGTTCTTTCACGACGATATCACGGTTGTGGTTGTATTCATCGACCACGATTTGGTGGGGAAGAATGTTGCTGTGCCAGAATTGTCCATCAGAGGCTTCACTGACACGGTTGGTCCATCCAATTTTAAGGTTGTCCGGGATTGATAATTGACGTCAAAGAGCAATGTCCACTCTATAGTTCTTTTACCAACAAACTAGAATGACTCTGCTTGTCTTTATGGGGAACCAAGTTCAGAAAGTTGCATATCACATTGACATTTTTGCAGGATCTCATCCCTGTTCATTCTGAACATTTCTTGGTGCCTAACCTTTACAAATTGACACCTCATCGTTTAGACTGGCGCTTTTTATTTTATTTTTTCCCTTTATAGAGGTTACAGAGAAGCGACAGACATTGAAGGGTGACGTTATGTTACTATTACCTCGTTTGTTTGAATAAAGTCTGATAATTTGGAGCATGATTTTAGTCACATTGCTGATTAATTCTACTTATATGTACGTGAGTCAAGGGCAGGGTTTTCTTGTTCCTTATGGTCAGTTGATTCACGTGCATGCTTACAAGTCAAGATTTCGTTGTCGTCCCTGATTTATTGTTTATTTTCTAAATAAAATAATATCAGTCAATAGAAAATTTTTAACAATTTATTAAAATTACACAACTTCATCGTTTTTAAAAAATAATTTTTTTTAATCTCTCACCTCATATTTGGATTGAGAGAAAATTAAGAGGAAAGAAAAGTTGAGAAGAAAACTTTCAAAAATAGTGAATCTTTTTATTATTTATGAAAATTTTTAAACTTAGTATTCATTTTTTTCTCCCTTTCTCCCCATTTTTCTCTCTATTCAAACACACCTTTAACGATAGAGGCAGGTTTTTATGCTTCACAAAGCACATATATATGCCTTTGATCCGCATGAGTGGCAACATCTCATTCTTCTAGGCTGTTTGGATTAGCATTCTGAAAATAACTTTTATGATTTATTAGATAAGTATATAAAAAGAATTTTACCTATATTTAAAGAAAAATGTTTCTGCAAGCGGTTTCGCACTTACCTAAATAGGACTAAGATTCTATGATTGGTAATCACGTATTGCTCTATAATTCTCATCCATTGCATCTTTTATCGCAACTAATAGATTCATACTCACACTTGCTTTGGCAACAAACAAGAAACCCACTTGTACTGCGCGCTTGACCTCCACGGCTCCACCCACCAAAGGATGTTCTGACAAGTGACTTCTTTGATAAAGTTAACACGATTAAATCATATTTTGATGTTATCGAGGTTTCATTTTTCATTTTCTTAGTTTAACAGTACATACTACATATTATCATTATTATGATCAATTATATATATATATATATATCTCAAACTGTCAAACATATTATTACCGTTATTGCCGTCAAGACAATTCGCTCCTGCATAACTTGTTTAAAAATCCGTGATATTCTCATAAACTAGCCAGAACCAGGTTCGCAAATTAACTCATGGCACGGATGATCATTCTTTCTTTTTTATTATTATTATTATTATTGCAGTAATTCAAAAATCAAGTATATAATAGCAAAAGAATTGCTGACTCAACCTCACAAATCGGTAACCATACACGACTCTTCTACAAAAAAGAAGAGGGTGGGGTCATGCAATGAAAAACAAAACAACATAATCTTACACATCTTGCCTGTTTTTCATGCTCTTCATCACATCATATGAGGGGAAAACACAGAAAGAAACATGTTTAAAAGAAAAAAGTTCAAGAGTAGGAATAAAAGTTCGGCAAACAGTTACCAGTGGATGCTACTTCTGTCGTACAAAATCTATATCGTGAATTTCCTGGTCCACTTCTTGCTTTGCATGATTAGAAGCATTTCCTGTGAACGATTGATGGCCCGGATTCATCGTACTCAGCCTTGGCAATCCACATCTGCAATCAGGAATGATTGCATATAAAAAAACTTGAAACTATATTAGAGAAATTACCAAATAAACAGTTCACCGCTAAGCCTCTGCAAAACTAAACTATGCTGCTTGGGTAGTTTTGAGTTGACTAAACCAAGGAGAACAGTGCCAGGCTCAAATTAGGTCCAATGGAAAAAGAAGAAGAAGAAAACTAATCCTCATTACTGACTAATATTGAGTTTCATTGCTTCCCATAAACTGACTATTATATTTGGCATATCCTCTTCTGGTTCATTTTCCCTTTATTTGATCAAATTAATACACGTTCTCGTCATAAAATTGTCCCAATAAATTAGCTGCATTATCTCTGTAAAATCCAACATTTCTATAACACGTATTAATATGTGTGTGTGTAGATGTGTGTCTGTGCACTCTACCTGTTGGAAGGTGCTGAGAGACGCCAAAATGGAGCCTCCAATCCAGACGCTATACTTCCTCTCTGGAGGTGCAACCACCTTGATTTTCATGCTACTAGGTGCCAAAGCTGTGATCTCCTTACTCATTCTATCAGCAATGCCTGGGAACATTGTAGTACCACCGCTCAAGACAATGTTACCGTAGAGATCCTTCCTAATGTCAACGTCGCACTTCATGATTGAGTTATATGTTGTTTCGTGTATGCCAGCAGCTTCCATCCCAATCATGGATGGTTGGAAGAGCACTTCAGGGCACCGGAATCTTTCAGCACCTATTGTGATCACCTGGCCGTCAGGGAGCTCATAGCTCTTCTCAACAGCTGAGCTGGTCTTTGCCGTTTCCAGCTCTTGTTCATAATCAAGCGCAATATAGGCTAATTTTTCCTTCACGTCTCTCACAATTTCACGCTCGGCACTAGTGGTGAAAGAGTATCCACGCTCAGTCAAAATTTTCATCAAAGCATCAGTGAGATCACGCCCTGCAAGATCCAAACGCAAGATTGCATGTGGGAGGGCATAGCCTTCATAGATGGGAACCGTATGGCTAACACCATCTCCTGAGTCCAGAACAATACCTGTGAAAGCATATAAACTGAGTTATCATCTCGTTCCATATAGCATGCAAAGTACTATGTGCTCGCAATAAGCAGACTGGCAGAGAGTAAAGTTTTTGTATGAAACCATTGTAAAAAAGAAATAGAATTCCTTACGTAATCAATGACTCAATGTTAAATTGCCATGTTATTTTCTAAATAGGTTGCTCCTAAAAGAAAACTGTTTCCCTAGTCATTATAACGGCCTAAAGAGAAGTACAATAACTGGTAGGCTACACAAACAAGTGTACTAAACATCGTTATTGCTCGCATGCATTAAATTTTAAGATCGGTTAATTATCCCAATTTTAGAAACTTAAAGACAGAAAATAGATGCTGAGGATTTGTTACCGGTTGTGCGGCCACTAGCGTAAAGGGAAAGGACGGCCTGGATAGCGACGTACATGGCTGGAGTGTTAAAGGTCTCGAACATAATCTGAGTCATCTTCTCACGATTAGCCTTGGGGTTGAGAGGAGCTTCTGTCAGGAGAACAGGATGCTCTTCCGGAGCCACACGGAGCTCATTATAGAAAGTGTGGTGCCAGATCTTTTCCATATCATCCCAGTTGCTAACAATGCCATGCTCGATAGGGTATTTCAGAGTCAGAATACCTCTCTTTGACTGAGCTTCATCCCCTACATACGCATCCTTCTGTCCCATACCAACCATCACACCAGTGTGGCGAGGGCGACCCACAATGCTAGGGAATACAGCCCTCGGAGCATCATCTCCAGCAAACCCAGCCTACAAATTTGAGATAAATAAAATGATATATGCTTATGCGACATATATCTTCATGAGATCCTGATTATCACAAGCTTGGGTTCTTACCTTGACCATTCCCGTTCCATTGTCACAAACAAGGGGCTGAATATCCTCAGCGTCTGCCATTTTCTACGATTGTTGCAGACAAGCGCCGACCTGAACCAAAATATAAGGTAACAGCAAATCAAAAGGAATAATAGGGAAATAGAGAAGGGCCCATTTCATAAGATAAAGTGGCAAAGGTTAATCGCCAATTCTATCAGCTAGATGCTCAAATCCATGGGTATGACTTTTTTCACTACGTGCATTTTAACATCTTGCAACGGAAGAAAAATAGAGAATTAATTGGACCAAATAATGCTCAAAATATCTCACGATATGGGATCAGAGTGGAAAATACGAAAAGAAAAATGGTATCAGGATTCAGACATCTGCGATTCGATCATACCAAGAAGGTTAAGCTAATTAAAAGCACGGACGAGAATCGTAGAAGGGAGAAATGGAGGTTTTTAATGTTCTGAATTCATACCCCCAATGATGAGGACGAAAATAAGAAGAGGAGAAGGAGAATTGAAATGAAGAGAAGAGTGTGTACCTCTGGAATAAAATGAGGTGAGGGAATGTGCGTGGGTTTGGGGAGGCTCTTGTTTCTTGCACCTGTCTTTTTAACGGACTCTACGACTGTGGGCGAAGTACCCGCGTATCGTTTAAAAAAAGGAAGTCCAGTTCCTGAAATGAATTACAACTCAAATGAACCGCAAATTCGCCGTCCTCAAATCCTTCCCGTCTGTCTCGCATCTCTCAATCTCTCATTCACGGCATAGGCCAAAAGAAGGGGGAAAAGGGAAAATGACAATAAGGTACCCAACATATATTAGTCTAAAAAATCCTATCAATTTTGATTCTCATAAAAAAGTTTTAAAGGATCTTTAAGATAATAAGTTGAGAAGAGAAAAGACTTGCATACTTTTATCTTTTTGCCATATGTATATTAGAGAAGAGAGAAATTCGAAAATCGTGCAAGTATTGTTCACTCAACCATAAAAATTTGAACAATTGACAACTTTATAAGTATGTTTTGCAACTTCTTAGATTGGGTACTGTTCGCTCAGCTATCGAAATTTTAACTCATTCAGCCATAGAAATTTTAACAACTTATCAGGTCGTGATGACAACTTCGTAAGTATGTTTTGACAACCTGTAATGCATGTTTAGGTGGATTTGTTATAACATTCATTACAGATTGTCAAAATGTACTTATAAGTTGTTAAAATTTTCATGGTTGAGTAAACAGTACCCGACTTAAGAAGTTGTCAAAACGTACTTACGAAATTGTCATCATGACCTAATAAGTTGTTAAAATTTTCATGGCTGAATAAACAGTATCCCGTGCGATTTTTAAATTTTGAATTTTTCTCTCTCGTAACATGCATTTGTTGAAAGGATAAAGGTATGTTGGTCTTTTCTCTTCTCAACTTATTATCCTAAAAGTCTTTTGAGACTTTTTAATGAAAATCTAAATTAATGAGATTTTTAAGTTAATATATTTGATCCTTTGCACTTTATTACCATTTTTTTAGAAAAAAAAAAAAACTCTCATTGACGGACCCATACGGCCAAATTACATACAGCTGGCACACGTTGCTGCTTTTCTTTGCTGTGCCTGATTTCTCTCTCCCATTTGTTGTTAACTTGTTATGTACTTGTGCCGAATCTCATCCTGGAGTATATCGGACGCACGTCATTGAATATCAATTTTCTTTTTAAAGAGTGAGGCATTGTATTTGTGACCCAGGATACTCGAAATTTGTATTTTGTATCCACGTTTTTTCTTGTATCCCACTCTATCTTTTAGTATAATGTTCAATTGTAAAGCTTTTTTTAAAAAAAAAAAAAATAGATGCTCGAGGTTTTGGACCAGTTATTATCCTGGTTGAAATAATGATTTAAGAATGAGTAATTTAAGTAATAGCTATATGTATAGTTGAATCAGATCATTTTTAGAAGATCAAATATAGGTTGAACCTATGACCGCTCATCTAAAGAACAGACAGGTGTCATGTGAGCTAAAGCTCATTGACATTCTAATAATAATTAAAAAAAATTAATTAATTAGAAAATAGATAGGTAAAAATAATAATTGTTATTTTTTGGACTCAACGTGACCCTATTTCGTGTTTAATAAAGGGAAAAATATGAAATTAAACTCAATCAATCCATCTAACTACAATAAGTTTGCTTTGCATCGTATTAATTTGGGTTAAATTGGATGGCAAGCTTCTGGATTTGAACATGCACTTGGTGGGACCGCTTCAGTACGAGATAAGTTAAGTTGCACTGTGTTGTGTTGTTTAAACAGGGCGTTGATAGATGTAGAATTTCAGGAAAATCGCTGTTTTATTAAGCTCTCCCTCTCTATTAGAGTAAAACTGCAAACAAACATAATGTGTCACTTAGCTTGCGTGTGATCGAGATGCGGTATAAAGTAGCGACAAGCTTCACTTAAATGGGTAATATGGTCCACAAATTAGAATCATTATGAGTAAAATCATCGAACTCTTCCTCCTCATCTGCTAATTAATAAATATAATTAGTGCCCTTTATATATTTGTTGTTACGATATTTAATTACTTTGGAGAGGTTTATGTGTCGTGTTTAATTAATTGAATGGCATTCTACTCCAATTGGCTCATATGGTGGGGAGCCAAGTATTCATCACTGCAATGCAATCGGATCCTTCGTTGACCTCTGTGAAGTGGTTAACAACCAACGTTTTCTACCTCACCTTTTTCAGTTGTTAAATCAAAACAGGGCTGGCTAACCTTTGATAAGTTAGGGTTGACCCTAAACCAAAAGTAAATAATCTACCTTCTTTATACAATCACGCGTAAAAAATTTTAACAATGGAAAAAGCAAGAAAATATCATAGTTATTATATATAAAAATTTGGAGTGTAAATATTAAAATTTCTATGTTATAATACTATGTAGTTTAATTTGAGAAAGTTTTGAGAAGAAAGAAAAGTTATACTAAGATTTTATTGTTTTAAGAAAAATATTAGCCCTTTTTTAATTTCAAAACTTGATTATCCTATCTGTAGTGGGCGCATGAAGTCAAGTGATATATATATATATATATATATATATAGCATTAATATGTGTGAAGGAGCTAGATGTAACGAAGTCCCACATAAGAGGCTCGGAAGGGTGAAGTGCTATATAAACGGGTGACGCTGCACACCCCACTGGACTAGTCTTTTGGGGAGAGAATAATGATCCCGTGACAAGTGGTATCAGAGCCAGCCGAACCTTAGTCAAAGGGGACCTCCGGACGCTGGTGGGCCCCGCGGCGAGGGCGCTCGCGGATTGGCTGTGGGAAAATGTAACGAAGTCCCACATCAAGAGGCTCGGAAGGGTGAAGTGCTATATAAACGGGTGGCGCTGCACACCCCACTGGACTAGTCTTTTGAGGAAGAGAGTAATAGCCCCATGACATAGAGCTCAATAAGTTAACCTCGGTGTGGATCTTAAGTAGGAGTATTTTATTAGGGCATAGGTATATATGTGTGAAGCATAACATATAAGTACTTAATATATAAATGTTTTTTTTCAAAAAAAAAATGTATTATATAAAAAGAGTTAGTACTTTTATTTTAATTTAAAAAGAATAGACGTATTATTTTCAAATAATACGAGCGATCGATTGCTAGAACAAGGCAGTAGGTAACATGTTTCAAATTGCCCGTGCTTTCTTCTATACACTCAACCTCCTCAAGTTAGTGATCTGATTTCACGCAACCACGGTAGGGGGATACGCATTTAAAATGATCATCTCACTTTTCTATCCTAAAATTTTAACTTATATTTAGAATTGAACGGAATACACATTTGATTGTGATATTTAATAGATTTTATATACCTCGTCCCTTCTAATTTTTAATATAAAATTCAGTTAAATATAACTTATATTTGAAATTAAAGGTATAGACATTTGAATGTAATATTTTTAACAGATATATTTAATTACTTCAATCTTAAATTTAAGATCTAGTTAATTTTTTTTGAAAACATTAAAAAATAAAAATATATAACTTAATCATATCATGTCTAGTATGTTAATTTATAATTTAGAAAAAATAGTCAGACAAAAAAATATAAATTAAATACTTTAAAGTA
>JBAGKO010000015.1:8537175-8557274 GCA_037177275.1 Acacia concinna | reverse complement strand
TATTTACCACTTTAGCCGTTGGGAAAATGACACTACAGACCCTTCCTCAAGTTTTTCTTTCACTTTTAGCTTGCACCTTTTTTCCTTACATCCAAGTCCTTATGTTAATTACAAACCTGCAATGATTTCTTGGATGCTTTACATTTCAGTCCCTTTTGCATCTTTTCTCCAATTTCAAGCTTCTTTCCATTTATGTCCCTTAAACAAAGATAAAATTCCCATAATGTCCTTGCATAATGAATATTTAAATCTGTCATATTTATTATTGTTATATATTTTTCACATCAAATGACCATAATGCCCCTATGTACTTATTTAATCCAATTCATCCCTAAAATGCTTTGCAAAAATTGCAATTAGTTCCCAATTAGCTAGGTTAATGGCAATCAAGTCCCTTGAAATAAACAAATTATAGTGATATCCAAAGGATTTGGGTGCAATTAATTCTATATGTGAAAAGATAAATTTACCTCTCTTCATTTAAAATGGATTACAAAGCGTAATCTAGTGATGAAGGAAAGGGTAGCTTTTGATGACTATTACGTTAAATTCCTTAAATCATTGGTTAATAGCCGAAGAAGACAACAATTCTCCATCAGCCTCCATTGTTCAAGCTCTCGCCATTGAAGGAAAAAGACGAAAGATTAAGTCAGTCGCTCCTCATCTTAGATCTTCGTCCTCTCTTCTCTGGTATGTGCTTAGCTCTTGCCTCTTCTTGGACTCGTTCTAATAATCGTCCCCACCCAGTGTTCAAAGACGGATAATAAGGGTGAAAATCATGCACTTCCTTTTTTTCTCCGATCTCAATCATGATCTTGTGGGAGCTGATTCTTGCCTTTGTTGTGACGCAAACTGTGATTTCTTGTGTTCCCGGATGCTCCCTTTATTTTCAGCTGCCTCAGTCTTGTTCTTTATCGTTAATGCCTTTTTCCCCCAAATATATATTCTCTAATGGTGTCATGCCTTCATCTGAAAAAAAAATAAAAAGGGAATTATAAATAATAATAAAATATAGATAATAATAAAAGTTTTTTGTTTTTTTTTCCTGTGATAATAATAAAGTTAAAAGCTAGACAATAGGAATAAAAAAAAATAAACTGAAGCTAATTTTAATTTCTCTTTCTTCTCATAATGCTCATTTCCTAGTATTATTTTTATTATTAATATCATTATTTCATCCTACAATTTGATATTTTATTGATGAAATCCCTTAAAATCATGTTTTAAATTTATATATTATCAAAATCTCACTAAAGTCTCTTTAATGTATTATAGATGAATCCCCAAATATATTAAAATATATCTTAAATTTATCTAAAGCTAAAGAGTAGTCACCCATAAATTTTAAATGAAGAGAGGCAAATCTGCCCTTTCATACTTGAAATTAATTGCACCCATGTGTTTTGGGACATTAATGTAATATGTTGATTTTGAAGGACTTGATTCCTATTATCCAGTTAATATCTTGGTTGTAATTTTCCTAAATGCTTTTCTACTTCAACTTTTTCATATTTAATACACTAAATAAGTCTAATAAACCATACAGAATAGTACTTTATCAATGGGCTTATATTGATAAGTAAAGTTTACGACTTGAGTAAATTAAATGATTAAGGAGAAGGATAAATGCTTTGATGAATAACCAGCCACGTCATCTAGTTCAGTAGAAGGGAAATCATAAGCGCAAGTCTTATAATTATGGGTTCTCAAGTATTCATTAAACTCACTGTTACTTGTTAATATGAAAATATTGAAAATTAAATAACTATTGGACAAAATTAATATGAATAATTATTTATTATTGTTAAAAATTTTGTATGCATGTATATATATATAGACATTTATCTTAAAAAGATGTAAGGATGGTTGCCCTTATAAATGTACTTTTTTTTTTACTCATCCTTGTTACTATCTTTGTGATGTTATGTTTTCTTTTTGTTAATATTATTTGATATTCTTTCAAAATAAAAAAAAAATGATTCAATCAGAAAATTAGTTTTCAGAAGCCCGCTTATGCGGACTAAATTAATTACTTAGTTTCTAGAAAAAAATTTCTTTAATTTTTCATACAAAAAAAAAATTTACTTATTTAGAATGCATTAATGCTAAAGTATAGTTGACCATTTCCGTCTACTTAAAATTCCTATTTTGCTTTCGATTCCTCATTTCTCCTTCAATAAATAATGTACTTCTATTATTTTTGGTTTAGCATTTCAAGAAGTATTATCTGGTGAAAAATCATTTAAAGAAATTTTATAAACAGAAAACAAAAAGAAAGTTGAAAATTATCTATTTGATGAATGAACGTTAAAAATCAGCCAATTGGTGCATGAATCTATGAAAAAAGTCATGAATCCGGAATTAATTAAAAAAAGGACAATAAATGCATATAAGGTTTTTATAAATGTAGGAATAAACCAATATTAAAGACAGTAGGTTGTTGCTTGCCCCGGTTGGCCCCGCTAATGAAGAGATTTCATATTAACTTTCAGAATAAAACTTCCACGTAGAAATTCATTTCTATCCCCATTTAAAAAAATTCTTTTGTTGATATTTAAGTTTTAAAATCTTAAATATAAAAATATAATTTTCTTCATATATATATATATATAACCTGCATCGAGGTGTAAACGTAACGTTCAGTCAATATTGAAGAATAGACTCTAGTGACCCCAAAAAAGAACAACAAAAATCAAAGAACAGATTCTAGCTAAACCCGGAAAAAAAAAGTAGAAAATCAAGCAAAGTTCTTGTTTAAAAAATTTGTTAGTTTGAAAGACCTTTATCTAAGTGCCGATACTTTTTGTGAATAGACTCACTTTAAAATATCGGCACTTCCTATGTATAGGGTGTGTTTAGATTAAAGATTGGAATCGGTACTTGTGAAAAAGTAAGATTGTGTAACTTGATTTATATTTGGAATAAAGATTGCAAAAGTTACTTATGCAAAAGTAAAACTTGTTTGGTTGAAATTTTGTAAAAGTAATTTTTCATGGAAATGCCTGAAAAAGGCATGAATCATATTACATAGATTACACACATATATATCTAAATATATTGTGATATTTATACTACCTCCGGTCCTAATTATAAGACCTAGTTGATTCTTTTGACTTCTTTAATCTCTTAAAAAAAATCAATTGGGTTTTATAATTAGGATTGGAGGGAGTCTTATTATATGTAAATATAGTGTGATATTTATACTATCTTTGTTCCTAATTATAAGACCTAGTTGACTCTTTTGGATTTCTTAATCTCTCCAAAAAAAACTACCTAATTATTATATTATGATTGGATGGGGTCTTATTACATGTAAATATAATGTGATATTTATACTACCTCCGGTCTTAATTATAAGACTTAGGAAATAAATTATAACCAAAAAAAAAAATCCCCAAATGTTGGACTGAATCGAACTAAAAGCAACATATTAGATGCTTCTACTTTTAGCCACATTTCCATCATAAGTACAATGGCTCTAAACATTAAACCAAACATGCATATTTCGTTTTTAATTCCAATCTGAGCACAATCGGTGGAAAAACATCCTTAAACGGCGGCCCAAACATGCACGATAGCTATACATATTGGGTGAAGGGTTCGGACTTCGGAGAATTCGAGATGGGCATCAGACTTTGTTAATTGCCCGACAACTAATAACAAAGTTTTTACTTTCGTACCTGGTTTTCCTTCTCATCGTTTAAGATGAGGAGGTAGAGTTAAAGGATTTGAACCGTTTAGATTTGATTTAGATGATCTAGATTTTATTTTATTTTTAATTTAATTTTTTTTAAAAAAATAATTTTATTGAGTGTAGTATTTAAAATAAAGATAATATCTTAACTAATATTTTTTTAAAAATAATTTTTTATGTAAAAAGAATAAAAATTGGATCGTGCAGATCAAATCTAAACAACTCAGATCCTTTAACTCTCCCTATTTATTTTAATATATGAGTAAGAAACCAGGTTTTTTTTTTTTTTTAAGGGAAGGAGGAGGAATTAAACAATGGCAGTTTTGGATAGATGAATGGACGATGGACCCCACCCCATACACTCCTGCTTAGTGATTACTGATAACCCCAAGAAACCTACCTTGCCGCTTTTACCCCTAATCTCTTGTATTCTTCTCCATTGCTACGCGGTTTCCTCGTTGTAGCCGAGGCATCCCCATCAAGAAATACTACTGAATAAGCTTTCATTAATTCGTGCCACTTGCAGGCCTCATTATCCCTCGATCTCTCCCACATATGATTTAGGGCTGAGGGTCAAATTTATTATGAAAGTATGTCTAAAAGGATGGATTTGTCATGAAAATTTTATAAAGGGCAAATTTATCATTAAAGTTTTAGAAGTTGGGCAGATTTGTCTTTATTTGAGTTGATAAAATATGTTGAGTTGAGTTGACAATCTATAGGTTATCCACTTTATTTTTGTTAAAGTGAAAATTTATCCCCAACTTTTTAAATCTTTTACTTTTGACCGTTAATTGACTAAATATAGTAAACTGCACTCCACATGTCATCCACTGTATTTTTTGTTAAGGTGTAAATTTGTCTAAGAAGTTCACCTATCATTTAATTCATCTTTTTTAAAAGTTCTGAGATAATTTTTCACCTTACTAAAAATATAGTGGATGACATGTGAACTGTTAGCTAAACATATTTAGTCAACTAAGAGTAGGGGCAAATCCATCCATTTCTAAAACTTTCATGACAAATATGCCATTTATAAAACTTCTATGGCAAATCCACCTCGGGCATACTTCCACGACAAATTTAACCCTTTGCCCTATGATTTATAGCAAGGGAATTACTCTCACCACTAGTCACTTTAATTAATTTATAGAAAACAATACTCTTCCGGTCCTATACAGTTTTTTTTAAAAAAAAAAAGTTGATCCTATTTATAAGGTAGAAAAGAGAATTTTTTTTATATAAATGTATAAGTTTACCCTTTATTTATTATTATATTGATTTTATTCCCATACAGTATAATGTATAGTAAATAGGGCAAAATTGAAAAATTGTTGAATTTTATGGAAGAAATAAAGAAGTTTAGGGGTTTTTTATGGTTTGTGTGAAAAATGTTGGAAATGTCTAATATATAAGACCAAAGGAATAAGTGGCAACTAACTCATTACATATGTTATAAATTAAAAAAAATCACTTTTATTCCTATTGAGAAATGTATTTGAAAAATTTAATGAGTGGATAAATTGAAAATGAGTATTAATTACAAGGATAAAATTGAAAAATAAACATTAATTATCTTACAAATGATTCGTGTTATGACAAAATTATTCTTTTAGAAGCGTCTTATATTAAAGATTGGAGGGATCAATATTACATAAATAATTTCACAGAGGAGCATGCAACCATAAGTTATAATATACTCCCTCTTGATCATATTATAAGATACCAACTAACGATTCTTTTTTTTTGCCAATACTAACTCTTAACTCTCATAAACCAATAAAAAAGTTAAAAATATTAAATTTGTCTTAAAATATAATTAATTTTCACTAGTATCCTTACTAATTACACTAAACTTTATTATCATTTTAATTATTACTCTCTTGCACTAAGTTTATTCAATATGAATAAACATGCAAAAAAAATAACGGCTTTTAGGCCGTGTGATATGATTAGTGTTCTATGTGGCATTCAATCCGAGTTTGATCCGGCCTCTTGTAATAAAAAAAACATGCAAAAAAATAATTAATGGTCTTTAAAAACAAACAATGCCTTATAAAAGGACAAAAAACACTTGTTATTTTTTTTTATAATAAAAACTAAAAGGAGCATTCCCACTTTTTAATATAAGGTTTTTTGGCCAAAACTTTTTAGTATATAATAAACTATCAAGGCAAGGCAATTTATGTTGCTTTTTTTTTTTTTTTTTTAAGAAGTTCGCGTTGTTGTTAAAACTCAACAAAGCTATATAACAATACTCTCTACCAACTGCATCAATATAAAAACTAGTATAGAGGTAGTTTAATGGTGTAAGAGCTTACTATTTATATCTCTTGAAGTCTTAAATTCAAGTCCTAAATAAAACAATTGTAATAGGAGAAGAAGTCACTGAACCTTAACCGTAAATGATGATAATAAAAAACAAAAAAAAAGAAAATTGCATCGATGTAATCATTTAGAATATGCATTGGCCGGCTGAGCATGAGAGCTCAGAATGTGGGAATCTTTCTAAAGACACAGCTCCTACTTTTGCCTGCCCTACACACCATCCTCACCTCAGCTCTCTGCCAAATTATTAGTATATGTTGGTTTGACGAATGAACCAGATAGACATACGAGAATCCCAAGAACTGGCCTGCCAACCCCCTTGCTTTAACAGCCATGTGGAGGTACTCTCCCCAGCTTTCATTTATTTTATATTCTACTGTACATAACAAAATGGAACGCCATAAAAAAGACATGCCCCCACTCAACATATATATAAACGCATGTTTAAATTAGTTTCACTAGAGAGAGAATATGGAATCCCCAGGGAAGGACCTCAACGTCTTCCACTTTAGCCATCCACATGTACTCCAATTAACCACTTCACCCCCAACCTCCAACTCCGCCTGCTCTGGCTGTAAGCTCAACATTACGTCTGGTAAGTCCTACTATGGCTGTAAATCCTGTTCCTTCTGTCTTCACTTTTTCTGCTACAAATTGCCCATAATAACCCACCACCCTGCTCATTCTTCTCACGATCTCGTCCTCCGATCATCCCCTGCTGCTCCTGGAGGCACCGTCAAGTGCCTCGCCTGTAGCCACCACGTCACCGCCTTCTGTTATCACTGTGCCGAATGTGGCATCTACTTCCATACATTCTGTCTCGCCCTCCCTCTTTCTCTTTTAATCGCCAACCATCCTCACAAACTCAAGCTCGAATTCTCACCCCCTTATGACTTCTTTTGTGATATGTGCAAGAAGACCAGCTATAATGGGTGGCTTTACCGGTGCAACTCGTGTGAATTCGATATGCATCTAGCCTGTGCCGTTCAGAATTTAGAGCCCCGCTCTCTTCACCACCCTTCTTTCTCCCAGTCCAACACGTTGTTGAGAAAAATCGGGAGTCCTCAAGTGACCCTTACTGAGTCCAATGGAAGTGTGCGTGATCGTAGTATAGGTTCAGAGATCTTGCTTCTGATGGTGCAGCAAATTGGAGGCGAAATTAAAGGGAACAATGAGGGTAAGGTTACTGGATGGGATAAAAGGGTATCCAGTCCAAGACAAAGTAGGATGGCAAGTGCTGAGTTGCAGCTCACAGAAGAGAGTCCTGCTGGAGAGTCTGGAAATTTACAGGGAAGAACGCCGCTTCAAGAGAAATTGACACCACATTCTGATGTAAACACGCCTCCAAGTTACCAATTTAGCGAAGCTTGTTTTTCAATAGACCTGGCAAAGTCTTATGCTCTAGCTGAAGCTAAAGGAGCTAGTAGAACGACAAGCAATTCTGGAGAAGTCAAAGAACCGCTCATTTTTGTTAATTGGCCAAGCATTAATTCATACAGTGCGGCGCAGCCAAGTAGATTGAACACGTCCTTCTTGAATGGAGGACGGACTAGTTCTTTTGCCGAACCAAGCCAGCAAGCCGCAAAACACAAGCTCTCCAAGCCAGACTCAGTAAGTTTATCTCACCCATGTATCTTTATGATAAGTTTCCATACGAAATATATTTTCATCCAGATATTCCCCCGTATTTTTTCTTAGCTCCCTTGTAGATTTAACTGCCGCTATCACAGCTATCTTTTCATAAATAATAAGAACCTTCAACAGCGGAAAAACACTAATTAATAGTTGAGGAAAATGAAGGTGGCAGTGAGACTAATAAATGACTCGGAACTCGTGTAATGTTGTTGCATTTATTTGCAAATCTTGCAGGAAAGATACGGCAAAGAGCGTTCATGCTGGAAGAAGTTTGTATCCTGCTGCCTCTAATCTAATACAGGCATGTGAAAGGCTTTCAATTTCTCAAGTACATATTGTGCATGAACACTGTGTGCATACAGAGAAAAACGTGGTGATCGATCGAGTTTAGTAGGAATGCATAACTATACGCGTACGTCGCCGTTGCAAAAAGAAAATTGCAGCTTCTCACGATGTATTAATAATTTAGTTAAACAATTTTATAATACATACATATATATAGTTGGAGGTCGGAGACTCGTGCGTGCATTAAACGGAGAGAGCCTTCTTCAACATGAGCTGAACTGGTTTAAAGTTGTTGCTGGCCCAGCTAGCTAGGTCTGCATGGCCATCTTTCTGGCAGCTGGACGGTATGCAACTTTTGACTTGGCTTTTTGTGGTACTTTCTGCCGTACAGTTGCGATCTTGCTAATAAGAAAGACACAAGATGCGATTAATTAAATTACACGTAATATTGGGTGTGCCTTATGAGAAATTTGAAGGTTGAAACACTGTGGGTGCATTGTATGAGAAAATATACACACAGCGTCCAAGGAAACTTGGTGGCTTTCATTGATTTGGTCTTAATTAACAGCTACGGCAAGTCTGAGCCGAGGCCAAAAAGTGACCTTTAAATTTCTTTTGTTTGTATTTGGACGCCGGTCAAGCTTCAAAGTTTTGAGCGGCCAAGTATATATAAAAATATTGCAAAATCGTTACATAATTTATGCAAATATTATGTATAACCAGAAAACCAAATTTAGTGCAATCTTTTGGCGCTAAATGGAATAACAACTAACTGCCATATGACAGGAACAAGTCAAGGGTTCGATCCCTAACTTTGGGTATGGAGTAACGTTAAATTTCCTGGCCAGCTGTCCTTTTCATAGAGGAATCCACAATGAGCGGATGATTAGTTCTTAACCTGTCAGGCTAGGAATACCTTACGAAAGTAAAAAAAAAAAAAAAAAGAGCAACGGAGCATGTATCGGTGTTTGCATTGTCTAGTTTGAAGAGGCTTCTGCTTCATCCCTCGCCCCAAAATTTCAGCCAATCATTATATCATTTAAAAAAGAAAAAATAATCCATCCTCCATCCATCTCATATACTAGTATACTATTGTTAAAATTTTTAAAACCAAAAAAAAAAAACAGTAAAAGTAAAGACGACACAGAATTTGAGGCGATTAAAATGAGCCTTTGTAATATTTTGAAGCAGAAGGAGGAAGGAGTAATAGTAGAAGTTTAACCCAGGTAACAAGGAGGACAAAGACAGCTGCAAAATTAATAAGGTTTCGCCTACAATCCAAACGCAGAAATTAATATTTCTTCAGCATTTCCCATCAACCCCACCTAACGATTAGGGCCCCATCCCCATCTCTCTCTCTCTCTCTATCCCCAACACACTTGTTCCTTCTCACTCTCATCCAAAACTCCAACTTGTATATATATATCTGCATCGAATCATCCAGAGATTTTAACAAGACCATAATGTGTTCTAATTATTATGCAACTCGTCACGGGTTTCTTATAATTAATTATCTCCCTGTTATCATCATCTTCATATATATATATATATATATATATAAAACGCTTATCATTAGCACCCCATAATCGTCTTCGACTCCTTTTCTTCTTCATCACAGTATGTACAGGCTGTTCAGTGAGCAACAAGCCAGCATCAATAATCATAACGTACTTTCTGCCTCGATATATGCATATCGTCGTTATCCTGCAGAATCAAAGGGCGTGACCGACAGTTTCTCACTCCTAATCCCATCTTTGAAGAAGCTATATGGTATTTATACAAGCCGATCTCCGGTTGTAATACAGACAGTGTTATTATGTAAACATATGAAAGAGCCATTAAAGCCTCGGCCTGCAGGTTTGGGGGTCCACTTGGGGGCCGAAGAAGAAATCAATTATTAAATGATTGTGATGGTGATGAATTCTATCATGAAAGAACGACAATTCAATCCCTTGTGGCTCTCCCCAGAAGGCACCAGCCTGGCCATCACCACCTCTGCAGTCCACATACCCTTTTCTTTCATTAATTCCCTTTACACCCTGTGGTGGCCGGCCGGGCCGGTTGCTTTTCCCCCCCAGCGTACACGATAACACCTATTCTCGTGCTTGCGCTAATATAAACAAATAGCTACGGGAGAGAGGTTTAGTTAAACAAATGCTGGATAGAAAATGAAGGAAGGTTAGAAATTAAATGAGGATGGGTTGTTAACATTGCAATTGAGTGTACTGTTTGATTGGTGGGGGCGTTGTGGCCACATGCCATTGAATAATATATTCATATATAGTGGGTGAAGACTTTTGGGCCCCTCAGGCTTTTTTCCTCAGCAATGTGCCTTTTCCTATGCTCTTAGTGCTCCATCTTGCATATTGCCAAACCACCATAAAGGTCCTCTTCAACCCTTCCAACCAATCATTTACGGCTTCCACTGCCATGTGATCGATGAGTTGTGATCATCCCTTAATTCCTCACCTAAAACCAACACGCAATCCATTTCAACCATTGGCTGATCAATCATCAACCTTGTTTATATACTATAGGCTTCATTTTCTTATTCCCTACAAACTATTCCAACTTTTTTGTTTTGCTGTGCCTACCAAACCACTCTTATTACCTTTTTTTTCTTATTTGGTTATGGCGTACTTGATCCATCACATGATTTAAGCTTCTCATTTCAACTCCTTTCTCATTTTGTCATTACAAGAATATATATATTTATGTGCCAGATTTCTTGCTCAACAATGACTTTGTAGAACATGATCGTGCCTTCCTCCCTATAGCTATATTAGCCGGTTTTAATTTGCTATCTCACGTAAATCCATGAACCATAGCGTAGAAGGCACATATTAATGCTGTGGTTACGTTTGTATGAGAAGTGCCGTGTTGGGATCTTCATCTAAGCTATCGTTTGTTCTTAAATATCCTTATAGCATTTTCTTACCCATAAAAGAGAAAATACTTGCAACTTTACAAAAACTGAATTTTCATTTTCAGCGAAGAATATGTTCTCCCCTCCGATCCCCTCCACTCCACGCTCCTTCTTTTTATTTAAAAGATCTCTATGCATATAAATGAAAAGGCACAAGTGGACGGAGCCATGAGTGTACAGTACTATTTGCTTCCTTTAATTTGATCCTTTCTTTAATCATCTGGTTAGATATAATAGCCACTTATTACATAAGATCTGGCGAAGGAAGCCAATGAAACATGAGAAATGGAATACATGAGAACCACGTCAGTTGGAAAAAAATTGAGATAAGGAAATTCTTGTTAGCTGTCATCCCCAAACCTACCCATCAAGGCCATCGCTGTACCAAAGAGAAGTGTGTAAAGCAGGTTCCGAAACGACCTTTTGAAAGAGATGGAATACTACCAATGTTCATCCCAGAGAGGTTAGATAAACTGAAGGCATTGACTTTTCTAAGGCACCAAAACTTGACGAGCCAATGGAATTTCACGGGGCTCTAGTTATAATAATAAGTCATTAATAAAGGCAAACATTCACGAGGATGTTTCTCCTGTTTGAGCTAAGTAACTTTCTTGGAAGGTGGTAAAGACTAAAGAGAGAAGAAACACGGGCAAGGAAACTGATCTACTCTACACATGAAGGTGAAAATTGTATCCCACTCCACTGTATGCCATCATTAAAGAACGTTGACCAAACACACAAACACACACACACACATCTTTGTTGATTAAGGCCGGTAGAAAATTCTGCAGTCGGATAGAAGAGAATTTGCTTCTGCACATACACATAACACACAACACATTACCATAGCTAGTGCTCTTGCGTAGGGGTCTATCTGCACAATGCACGAAATTGACCCTTGTCCAAGGATCACGTCCTCTTTTCTCTCTCCCACTCGTTTTATCAGAAACTGCAGCGAAAGGACGCACCTCACTGCCTCGAAGTACACGGTAACAGTAATACTCGGTTTTGATTTAGTAATCTCCGAGAATTCATATATAACAAGGCGTGATATTGGGACTTAATTATGAGCGTGCTTATTTTGTCAATGGACATTATTGCATATATATACTATACATTTCATATTGGAGACTGCGCTTTTCTTAGCTTCTTTGTTGTGAAATGGCTTATTCAAAGTTCAAACAAAACTTTACCTTGTTGACTGGATCTATACACACTCTTATTCTCTGACCCCCAAAGTTAATCTTCTTTATTGCTTTAAGCACAATCACGTCATGTTAAGTATTTAAAGTTCTCAACGAGCAATCATAGCATGGGCCTTCGTTTTTGCATAGAACACACACACACACACACACCCACCATGGGAAGCCATTGTCGTTTGGACTCGTTCGTAAGGCAGTTAAGAATGTGAAAAAGGGCGTTATAATATTGTGGTTACTGTTTCTCAAAAAGGATAATAAATAAATTATTGGGTAGATACATGAGGTGCGTAGTGCGTAGCACCAAGCGGAAGAACCGTATATATGTAGGTCATGTCATACTAAAGGAGAAAAGAAAACAAGAGGCTCGACCCATCCAAATCAAAGCCTGCCTTCCTCTAAAACATAACCACTCAGACAGATATCAGAACTGTACACCAACAAGAACAAACCACTTATTAATTATAATATCACTGCATTGCCTCCACTTATATTCTCATCTTTTTTCCGACGATCCCCCTTGGCCGACCATTGATACATAATCTTATTTTCAGCCAATAAATATATGACTGTACGTTATTCGAAAAAGTAAACTAACACGTCCATAACTCCATATATATATAGTTGATGTAAACCCTCTGTACAGACAAATCAACGTATGGCATCTACTAAATATCACAATTAAGCAAATCAACTGAATTATTAATATTGCAGAAAAGTTGGAATTCCAGATATCGGCACAAATTTATTCAAACGTAACGCGTGACATTGCAGACTGCATGGATGCCTTTAAAAACTACAAAATCTCACGTTTAACAATAATAACACATTTAAATGACCCATCATGATCTGATTTTGTTTACATAGTTTATAAAATGTATAAATGAAATCAAGGCGTGCAAACGCTGAAACCATGCGTGGGTGCTTTGACGATCGACGGAACGATAACAAATTTTTTTACTATTGTTGTGATCACATCCTCCTCTCTAAATACGTTTCACGTGATAACTAACGGACAGATTTGTTCTTTTCTTTTCCTCCACTAAAAAAAAACAATTGTGCTAGTTTTTTTCTTGGTCAAAGGCATCAAGTGGTCTGCGATCCGGTCTCCTGAGAATTATCCGCTGGACAATTTAATCATTTGCTCGTATGAATAAATATTACGCCCGGCGGGAAAACAAACAGTGCCTCTCACTCTCTCATCAGTCCAATACTTTCCCACTGCAATAAATAGTAATCTCTTCCCAAGAGATGGTCGAAACAAAAATCACCCAAACAAATTAACACAATATATACGTGTGTGTGTGTGTGTGGATGATGAAAATTAGTCGAATTAAAAGCAGTTGCACCCAAATAATATACAAAGTCGTATAATAATAACCTTGGTGTTGCATGAAATAATATGACTCTCAGCACTTGGTTTTGTATATTACTACACGCCTTACTTGTTATTGTCATGAACACCAACATGGGTGCTGGTCTGTCCAAGCAGACTGCTTATGGATCTCGCTTTCACCACTCCAAGCTTCATTCTCTTCTTCGCCATTGTTTCAGGCTTCTTCTTCTGATCCTCTTGGCCTTGTTGAATCTGACTCGCTTGCTTTAGAACATCATCAGAAGACGAAGAAGTTGAAACCTGCGATAATAGGTGAAGCTCCGGCTTCTGAGAACTAGTGGCAGTGGCAGGAAGAGACCGGGTCTTGACACTAGTGATGCTCCTGAGGCGTCCCTTGCCCAAGTGATGCTCACACAGAGAGTAGCCCACAAGAGTTTGCTGGCAACACCTCCACCCTCTTCCGTTCACACGACTGCACCTCGATCCTTCCATGACTGCACTGCCCCTCGCCCTCTTCCTACCGGCGTTTCGCTCCCGTTTCGTTTCTCTTTCTCCTCCCTCTTCAGCCACCACCTTGTCTTCCTCTTCAGCCACCACCTTGTCTTCTTCGTCATCATCGTCTGCGTTTTGCCTCGAGACTTTCTTGTTCATCTTGGTCTTCATCCTAGTCTTCTTCTTTTTATTATTCTGTGTCACCTCGTCATCGTACTCCTGCGCCTTTATCATCTCGAAGCTCCCTCTTCTTTTCTTCAACGGAATCGCTCTCTCTCCCTCACACCATCTCTCATCTGCCAATAACACCACGTACCCAGCCACAGGTTTCATATATACATAAATGCATTATTATCATCATCAGTATAAAAAGAACTATCATGATTAGGTCGATTGAGAAGTAAGAATGCCGACCTTGATTAGAAGGATTTGAGGGTGAGAGGACGTGGTGAGCGACTGTTTGCGAACCCGATATGCTTCTTTTCCTGCCAGCAAAGCAGACCCAGACGACCCCCACACACAAACAGCGATGCATACATAAAATTTACAGCCAAAGAGAATGAAATAGAAAGGGGTGTAAGTTGTAACAACGAAAAAACAAGATGGGGACCAGCATTTGGGTGCTATCTGTGCAACTCAAGGCATATGGTAGTCACCCAATTTAGAGCCCGAGAATAAAGGATCAAATAAGCAGCGAGTATGGTGGCTATAGTTATCCCCAAGCTTTTGTTTTTATAAATTAAAATAGCTTCCACAGTATTTCCACTAACAGTATTTTTCCGCTGTGCGTGCTATTTTCATTTTAATAAAGAAAAAGTTTCTCTTTTTTGTTTGGATGAAGGGTAAATCAAGTCATGGGTCTCCATGTTTTCACCTTTTTTACTACAACCAAAGATTTCACGAAAGAGGAGAAGGGGAGATATTTTTCTAATTCATATGTTGAATCACTATTTTGTTTTTATTCTTACCTGGTATCATTGCCCTTCTCTCCGTCGTCTCCTCGCCCTCTCCCATCTTCCTCCTGCAAAATTACGGCAGACACACACAGTTCCCTTCTTGAGTCGTGGGAGAAATAAAAGAAGACCATCCAAATTTCTACACCCACCCCTCTTTGCTTATGCCAGAGATCGGACAAAACTGCACTTGTACGTGCCCACCCAATCCTATTCAATACACAGACATATAAATAGTAAAAATCAAACGGCCATCTACGTTTCACTCACCAAACCATATTGTTTTTGAGGCTGCCGGTGTGCTCCACCGCCCGCGGACACAGCTGCGACGGCGGATAAATCATCGGAGAGATCGGCAGGCTTGCCGATCGGAGGGAGTAGTTGATCGGTCGGTCGAGGATGATCAGGAGGGAGAGCAATATCGTCGCCGAGTTGCACCACCGGAGAGGGGTTGATCAGGTGGGGATCTGAGAGAGGAACCGGAGAGAGAGAGGAAAAGGGGAAAAGGAGCTGACTTTTGCGGATCCTCATCGGTGCAAGATAGGATTTGCCGCTATGTCGTCCCAAGGTCTAGAGCACAAAACTACCAATAGACTTGAACGCTGTGAGGAGCAGAAGTGATGCTTCACTTCAGATTTGAGAAGGCAAACGATAATGATAAAAATAATAATAAACGACAAGATGGAGACGGAGAGAGAAGGGTAAATCCATCTACTGTTGCAACACCCGCACACCCTCTCCAAGACCAGGGAAAAAAATTATGCTTTTTCTCGCACACACAGTCACAGAGACACACTCTATCTCTGCAGCTATATATAATGGGGGAGTTGGCTTCTCTCTCTAACTTTTATTTGTTGCACCAGAGAAAGAAAGAAAAGGGAGGTTTGTATGGAGGAGGGACGGCACGTGTAAGGAGGGGACGGGGGAGGAGGCACGTGCGAGGGAGGGAAGTGACCGGATGAGGCGGTAGACGGTGAGAAAGGGTACCGGACGAGGATGCCAGGGTGGAATGGTGCAATTGCAACGGAGGAGAGGACAATTGCCCACGACATAAAATTTTTTTAAAAAAAACTGGAAGATGGTGGGACCCATTCTCACTTAACAACCACACCACATCGATGCTCTCTCACTCTCTCTCTCTCTCTCTCTCTACCCTCTCGTTCCTCTCTTCTCTCTAATTGACTGACTCCCTTCTTCCTTTTCTTCTTCTTTTTTTTTTTTTCCCCTTTCCCCTTCTCTGAATCCAAACATGATACATTACATACCACTTTTACGCCTGTTTTAAATTCATTGTATATCTTACGCACATCATTCTGTTTTGATTTAGACAAGCAAAAAGCTCATATATTAAGCATAATTGCTCACGAGACATGTTTAACTTCACTTATCTCTCTTGAAACAAAATGTGCTCAAAACAAAAGTTTTGCAGTAAACCGTAGAATCATTATTTTTGACCCCCTCAGTGATGTTTTGAAAGTTTTAATTAATTTACTCCAACAGAATGAATGGAGGCTTTTACTAATTAATAACCTAACCACGCACCTAACAATATTGTAAGTGTGCATGCAACAGAGTAAAAACTAAAGTCAGACGCCCGAACGAACGTGATTCTCTTCTAAAGCTACCAATTGTTTGAGTAAAATGAAATGTTTGTTTGAAAGAAGAAATGGATCTATTGGCATAACACGTATTCATATTTTGGTGAAGATACAACGTGTTACGCTGGATTATATTGTCCTCCTTTCCATATCGAAATTAAACTACGTATTTATGCGTACTGTATATATGTATAGTTCATAAATTGCTCAAAGGGTCTGACTAAATAGATTCAGTCAAGTTATAATCTAATGGATATATAGTTATAAATGTTCATAACTAGCTGTGACAGAATATATAGTTATAAATGTTCATAACTAGTTGTGACAGCGAAGTGGTCATCAGAGTATATATATATCCAAGATTGGTTGAGTTTAATTAGAGGCGTAAATCGCCATATTAATTAAGTAAATCCCCAAAAAGATTATATAAAAAGCCAGCGTAGTAAATAAGCGAACAATAATAATAATAATAATAATAATAATAATAGATGATAGTTGATTCAGCGGTAGAAGTTGCCCTATCGCTGTTACAAAACTCGAGTTGAACGTTGAAACACGGGTACGTGTATGGGGATTGAGTCCCTCGCCAGACGTAACATAGTGGGGCTCCCATGATATTTTACATATTAGTGATAAAGCAACGAAATTAGGGTCGAAATCATCCTAATAAAAAAAATATATGAAAAAAACACTAAAACAGAGAGAGAGAGAGAGCTGTAGACAAAAAGGAAGGAAAGACACACTTGTTGAATGCTGTGCCTGCCGTACGTTTGTATAGCTTGTGTATGTACTCTTGAAGTCTTGCACTCTTGTGTTGTGTTGTGTGTGCGTATTTCAGTTTGTCCTTATTAGTTATTATAACCTGTTCATACGATGGGCGTGCCTACAGGCAGATATAACAGATTCGCCTTTACGGACCCCCTGATCTACAACTGGGCCTAATGGACCTCCTCTGCAATTCCCTCTCAATTCAAACAAAAAAAAAAAAGACAGAGATTTCAGTTGTTTCTAGATTTTTAAGGGACGTTTTCACAGGAGAGGGATTGGTCCGACCTCATTGACACCCCATCCCACTTTCATCTAAACATTGGGGGCCTGAATATGAATCATGGATCTTTAGTCCAATGATGCAGTTTGCTGTTTTTTAAAATACCAGAAAAGGTAACTAAATTATTTTAAAGTATTTATAATTTTTTAAAATTATTTTGTCTAATTTATAAACTGATACCCATTTATCTTTATATCTAAAAGCCTTTAACTAAATCACATGATTATAAAATACAGTTAAAAGTAGTTAAATGTGATAATAATGTCAAACATTTAATGTCTTTTTCAAAAATGCCCCTATTTATAAATAATAGAGAGATAGATTAATAATGAGAAAATGATGCTCCTCTAGTCTTATATATAAGGTAGAGGGAGAAGGATTTTTTGTCCTATTTATTAGGTACCTTATTAAAGTTTTAATATGAATGTACAATTTTATCCTTAACTTATTATTATGTCGACTTTGTTTTTATTTGGTATTATGTATATTAAATAAGGGTATAGTTGGAAAATTGTTGAATTATATTGTAAAGTTAATGAGATTTAAGGTTTTCCTTAGTCTGTGTGAAAAATGTTGAAAATACCCTATATATAGTACCATATGAGAAGTAGAGGATGTATAGAGTGTAATAATTAATTGAGGACAAAATGAAAAAATGTGCATTTAATATTGAGATAAACTCAAAAGGGATCTTATATTTAGGGACAAGCCCATTAGAAAAAGGGCTCTTATATATAGAGACATAGAAAGTATATATGATATAATTAATAATTTATTTAGCTATTCATTAATTTCTCCCATAAAAATTCAACTGGATCTTATATTCTCTTTGATGGTAAATTCAAGATCCAGTTAATTTTTTTAAGAGATTAAAAAAGCTAAATAAGTTAGTTAAACATATCAGGTGTTGTGTATTTTTAGATTATACTACACCCACTCATAAGTATAAGAGCTAACTATTTTTTTTTTTGTAGAATCCTAAAAAAACTAATTAAATTATTTAAAATCGTTTAAATTTATCATTTTTCCTTAAATAATTTAAACCTAACTTATAATCTGATATATAATATAATGATACACAACATATGATATGATTAAGTGATGTGATTATATATTCTTTAAGCTCTCTAAAAAAATCAACTAAATCTTTTATTTAAGATCAAAAGGTGTATATCAGTTTATAAACTATGCAAGATAGTTTGGATAAAGAACTATAAATATAAATATTTTAAAATAATTTAATTAATTTTTTAACATCTTAAAAAAGAACCAACTGGATATTATATTTATTATTAGAAGTAATACTTTGGATGAGGAATCTAAGATGTCACTGCAATATAAGAGGCTTTTTATTGGAATGAAAAATTAAGCCATCTTCTTTGGGACGACATTATTGGATATCTGCCGTGATCTTTTATCTTTCATCAAATCGTTGAGAAGCTTACAGTATGTTTGGTATCACGATCCCTGACAATAACGTCTAATTAATCCCCCTCTCAACGTCCGATTCTGTAAAACATAAAAAGGGCTTGTTTGGTATGAGAAATGAGTCATTTATAATTGACTTATTGAGTAATAGAAAAAGACCATTTTTACATACTTATTTTATATTCCGCAATAAATCATTTGTAAGTCATCATAAACACACACAAAGTTTCTGTTTGGTTCTCCAATTAAAAAAACGTCAGGTGGCAGTAGATCGTCCAAAATGTAATAAGCAAAAATTTGTTGCTTAATGGGACGTTGGAGAGACGGGAATTTTTTTTAAAAAAATTTCCTGTTATATTTATTCTATCTGATTTTAATTATAAAATCCAGTTGACTTTTTTAAATAATCTTAAGAAAACTAATTATATTATTTTAAAGCATTAAAATTTATCATTTTTCTTATGAACTATTTTGTTTGACTTATGAACTAACATACTCACTCTGATTCTAATTATAAGGGCCAGTTGACTTTTTTGGATAATCCTAAGAAAGCTAATTATATTATTTTAAAACATTAAAATTTATTATAATATATTTACATGAAATAAGACACTCTCCTATCTTAATTATAAGACCCAGTTAGTTTTTTAGAGAGATTAAGGAAGGGAAAGAAGTCAAATAAGTCTTATAATTAGGACCGGAGGTAATATAAATATTACAATATATTTACATGTAATAAGACTCAATTGAGTCATAATTATAAGACTCAATTAGTTTTTTGGAGATATTAAGGAAGAAAAAAATTAATTAGATCTTATAATTAGGACCGGAGGTATTATAAACATCACAATATATTCATATGTATGACTCTCTCCAGTCTTAATTATAAGACCCAGTTAATTTTTTTTGGAGAGATTAAGGAAGTGAAAAAAGTCAACTAGGTCTTATAATTAGAACCAGAGATAGTAATTATAAGACCAAATGAATTATGTTTGTGATGAAATTAGAGACTAAATTATACAATTCATGTGATCCGATTAGTAATATAATGTTATTTCATAAAAAAAATTTACATTTCTTTGCTTTTTAATTTATATGAGTTTTTAATCATTTAATCTTATTATTAATTATATATTTTTAGCTTTTATTCTTAACTTTTGTTAAAATTAATTTTTCT
>JBAGKO010000015.1:8506377-8528714 GCA_037177275.1 Acacia concinna | reverse complement strand
TTATTTATGTGGATATGTGGCGCCCAAAAAGCGCCACATAGCTAGGCGCCATAGGAGGGTCCTTGTGGTGCTCTAAGGGCGCGCTATAGGAAGGGAGCCCTCCTATAGGTCGTCATGTAAGGAGCACCACAGAGGCCACCTCCTATGGCGCCTCACGTAAGGAGCACCACAGGAGGCCTTAGCTTCCTGTGGTGCCAAACTTAATGAGTGCCATAATATGTCTATTTTTTTAAAAAAATATAATATAATGAATTTCTCTACATTCTGTAAAGCAAAAATGGAAATAAACCACAATGCCAGATGTTCAATTCCAGTAGCTATTCAACTAAATTATGTAACTCATACTTCCAGTAGCTAATCAACAAAATTATCACATCAATTTTAGTAGCTAATCAACTAAATTATGTAACGTATACATCAATAGCTAATCAACAAGATTATATAACTCACAACAAATTCTGACTTGTCTCATGAAATGTTTACGCCATTCTTCAATTAGTTTTTGGATTTGATTTTCTATCAAGTCATCAGCCCGTTCACTTTCATAATACCGCATGCACAATGATTCACAAAACAAATTAAAATCACCAAAAATTAGGCCACTACTGCTCAATTTAATGTAAAACACAATACGAATTGTAACTTGAATCTTACTTTTGTAGGAACAAAATTTTTATTGAGTAATTACATCATTTATGAATTTCATGACATAATACCCACAATTGTCATTGTTGGGCTGAAAAAGGGCACTACATCAAAATAATATTAAGTGTTTGTAGTTTATAAATAAGATTTTTACATTAATTAATAAAATTTGAGTAAACTGATAATTACCATAATTTTCTTCTAAGGATAGCTATCGACAGGGTCCAGAGATCTAGGCAGTCAAAGCGTTGAAAAGACAAACATAAGTTGGTTATTTTTGTTTATTTAATCACAAACACAAATATTACACATACATGCTTACTCTTACCTATTAAACAACATTTTCATATATGGGTGATGATCTAGATGACCATGTCTTAAAGGATCCAAATAATAAATGTGTGGGCCTGTTGGTTCTGCTGGCTTAATGACGATTAATATCCAATGTCGCCTAAATTATTTTGAAAATATTTTGGTCAGCAATCATATTATAATTTCACGTCAATTAAATGAATAAAAATCATACATTAAAATAGTATAACCTACTATATATTATATGGCACTAAAAATTGCATATTCTCAGTTGCTCTATAGTAAAGTATTGCTTGAGGTCATTAGACTGTTGGTTCAAATCTTGTCTTCCCCTATGCTGACCAACAAGAAATGGGTTAACAAATGAGAAGCGTAACTTCTCATTGTCTCCTATAATGTCATGGTAGAGGTGCCTTGTAGAAAATATATATAATTTGATTAAAACCAATAAATCAATATTGCTAAATAAGAATTAACAGTGATAAAAGGTGATGATAAAGTGCCTATCCATGACCAAGTATATCTTATAGCACCTCCTTCGTGACATATTCTTCAATAGGATGATTGTATATCCCCATATCAAAATTTATTTTAAAAGATGATCCTCCTACTACCAAAGTAGGTGCAATCTGCAGGAGTTGGTCACGATAGGGGAATATTTCACTCAAGCTTCTATGGCCGCTTGTAAAGGCCTGTCCTCTTTGGCTGTTTAGTGCAATAGTTAAGCCCTTTGAAATTTTGCCTTGCTCCTACACTTGTTTTCCTTTAGAGTGAGAAGCTTACAAAAAACCACAAATTTGTAAATCATGTAGTTTATTTAGATATTAGTGTACAAAAAGAGTATAAGTAATTGTAAGATGAACACCCTTTGCATTAGTTGTATCAGATGTGTTGGCCATGCAAACAATCCTCCCACAATATCTCTAACCATGGTTTCTTCATTCGTAGAAGGGATTGGTAGGACCGCATCTTCGTCAGTGCAAATATCAACCCTTACTTGTAGTGTGTTATCAAGCAAGTGAGAATTGTGCAATGTATTATTATCATCGTTGTAGACAACTCCGATAGCAACTGCATGCCTATAAGACGGATCCATGTAAAGCTTGCACATGGATTCACCCCGCAGAAAAAAGAGTTAATAAATTAAATTCTAAAAACCAAAAATTTGTAATGTAACAAATATTAAATAGATTGGAAATTAATTACCAAAGGAATAGGGACTTTATGAATAGGCGTACAACTATCCCTCACACTTGGGCTATCACAAGGTGGGACACTATGCGTTGTCTTAGACTGCACTAGACTTTTAATTTGGGTCCTTAACATCTCATTGATACAGTTTTGTTCTTTCTGCTATTATTGCCAATTATTCTTGAACCAATTAACCTCCTCCCTCTGTTGCTTGATCTCACTAGCGCTAGAGCATTTTTGTTGACTAAAGTATTTCGTTTGTGTCACTCCAAAACTAGTACCTCAAACACAACCACCATACTCAGGTAATGGTAGTGCTTTGCTGAGTAAATCATCGCGACCAATGTAAGTGGACAAATCTGGCGACTCTTGTGTCATTGCCTGCTAAGAGAAAAAAGAATTACAACAATGTTAGCTATAATAAAATATATAAAATTAAGTAGAATTAATTGTTAATTGCAAACCATAATCCGATACTTACACAATACTCTGCCATCCCTCTAGCTTCTTCACTAACTATCTCTCCTTTCTTGTTTTTGACCCTAGCAACCCATAAATCATGTCTTGGCAGTTGTGTGCTTTCAGAATTGGATTCTTGAAGCTATAGATCAAAGTTAGATGAAGTTATAAATTTATTATACAAATTAGAGGCATATAAAAGAATAATTAGTTCTTACTAGTTGGTACTCTAAGTTCCCATACGATACTACTCCTCTCATATATCTATATTTTATGTTTTTTGCATTTTCTCAATTCTTCGCACTTAATTGCTATTTAGATCCACAAGATTGATATTATTAAATATTAATAACGACAAATAATTAACAAATACTTGAAAAATTTTAATATTATATAATCTCGAATTCAGGGGTCGTATGTGTTTTGAAAAAACTCGTCCCACTGTTCTTGAGAGATGATTCCTTTGTACAAATCTGGCAATACATGATTTATAATGTCATTATTATCTTTCAAGTAATAATGTAGAAGATTTGAACGAAACTTCCTTAAAATTTTGCCACATTTTTTCATCACATAATTATTCTGTTCTTCACCATCGACTATAAAACAAGACTGTAACAAAACATCAAACACAATATGTAACCCTCTAGAACTTTTTTAGGTAGAATGAACTGTATACCAATGGATAAGAAATTCTGCATCAGCACATGACAATTATGAGATTTAAGGTTCTTTAACTTTAACTCTTGAACTAAAACAAGGTTCTTTATATTTGAAGAGTAACCCTTTGGAACTTTTATTCCCTCTAGAAACTCACAAAACAATTTTTTCTCTTTCCTTGACAAAGTGTAAGCAGCTAGAGGTAGATAAGTACGGTGCCCTTTCTCAACTGGTGCCAACTCTTCCCTTATTTCTAAGTTCACCAAAGCCAGCCTCGCGTTGACACTATCATTACTTTTTTCTTACACATTAAGCAATATGCCAATTAGGCTATCACATATATTTTTTCTATGTGCATCACATCCAGAAAATGCCTCACGTACAAAGACTTCCAATATGGAAGTTCAAAAAAAATGGAAATTTCCTTCCAACCATTTGTGTTGATTTGTTTTGCGAAAGGTTTGTCAAAATTGCTATCCAAGCATTTAACCTTGTCAAAAACCTGAGAACCAGTCAATATGTTCGGTGGGGGACCTTCTTCTGAGTAGCCATTAAAAGCCTTTTTCCACTTTTTCCAACGATTCTTCGCTAGTAAGAATATTCGATGTCCCATGTACACATTTTTCTTATAATGGTCTAGTCACACTGAATGGGTATCATTTCCACAAATAGAGCACGCACAATATCCCTTGACACTGTATTCGGACAAATTATCATAAGCAAGAAAATCATTAATTGTGCCAAACAACATGGCTTACAAAGTGAAACTTTCTTCATTATACCCATCTTACACAGTTACTCCTTCTTCCCAAAGAAGCTTCAAATCATCAATTAAAGTAGCCAAGTATACATCTATATCATGCCAGGTTGCCTTGGCCCAAAGATTAACATGGACAACATCATAAATTTACACTTTATTATTAGGTGCGGGGGAATGTTATAAACCATCAATATCATTGGCCACGCACTGTGTGTACTACTCTGAATGCCATGCGGGTTAATTCCATTAGTTGATAGTGCAAGACTTAGGTTCCTTGCTTCTTCCGTAAAGTCATGATACTCATGATCTATTTTTTTCCATTGAGGAGCATCTTCAGGGTGTCTAAGTTTCGTGTCTTCAATTCTTTCATCAGCATGTCGCGTCTACTGCTTTGCGATTTCTCCATTACTATATAGTCGCTTGAATCTTGGGGTAATGAGAAAATACCATAGGACCTTTAAAGGACTTTTGCTTTTCTTCTTTACATATTGAAAGGTATTGCATTTAGGGCACTTCTCTAATGTTGTATATTGATTCTGAAATAATATACAATCATTAGAGCATGTATGTATCTTCTCATAACACATGCCAGTTGTCTTGGTCGGAAGTTCATTTTCTTCTGGAAGCATGTCTTGCAAAAGTTCAAGCAGTTTCGTGAAACTAGAATTACTCAATCCATAGCGCGCTTTAAAGTTGTACAATTTCAGCAATGCTAGCAATCTTGTGTATTTTGTACAACCGGCATATAATGGTTTCTCTACATCACTTTTCATCTTCTCAAATTCATTAGGAGGGTTATCAAGCACCCCTTCAACCACATTTAACATTTCTTTAAGATCATCGTCCTCATCACATATGAAGGACTCAAATTCATTTGAAGCCCTTCTTGTGCCATGCACCCAATCTTTATGCACATCATACATCTCGCCATGCCTTGTCCATCTTATGTATGTTTGATCAATTCCATGACAAACTAAATGATCAAGCAAATCAAGTGGACTAATTCTCTTTCCAAAACAACAAGCTAGACAAGGACACAAGATTTTGTTGGGATCATCTGTATGCTCTGTTGCAAATCTAATAAACTCTTTCGCCCCATCTATGTATTCCCTTGAACAACGATTAGATGACATCTATTTTCTATCCATCTACACACCTAGTTTTAATAATAATTGTTTAACTTATACAGAAGAGCTACAAATGTTGACAATGTTATATTTTAACATACAATTCATTGCAATAAAAAATATTAAATAATTGAAATATTAATTACTACATTATTTAAAATTAAAACTATAACTCAATATTATTATATATTTTCAATTGAACCAATATTGATAACAACATGTGGTGGTCTCATAAATATAAATGCTAAGTTTAATTGATTTATTAAAATTTAAAATATATTCTCACAAAATGCTGCATTACATATTTTCAATCTTATATATCAATTATAACAATAAATAATATTTAGATTTAATATTTGCCACTAAAAAGTGGTATTATTATCCTTATTATTTCCCCCCATTTTGTTAGCTACATAACCATGCAATCTCCTATTATAATTAATGAATGTGGTGTTAATATATATACATAATTCCTTTCTCATTCAAAATAAAAATAAATAAATAAATAACACTTGAGCGTCATAATGGTAAGCAACGCAAGAGGAACCTTCATTGAACAAAAAAAAAATCCACCGTCATTGACCATATTCCCACCCACATTTCCATCGTCATTGACAAAAAAAAAATCAATGAAGTCCTCTCCTTATAAGCAATTCGACCACAACTTTTGAACCCATGTGCTTGTAAATTTTTATTATTAAATATTCTTTCACTCAAAAGTTAAAAAACAAAAGGTTTCCACAAGGCACAATAGAACAACTAGTACAAAGACAAACTATCAGTAATAAGAACAATAAAAACATAATAAATGTATAGAGAGCAGATCATAAGGTTTTAGGATATGGATCAGTCAGTGGTAGGGACAGACAGAGCAAAAAACAAAACAAAAACAAACAAACAAAGAGTATTTGGCATACCTTTTTAGTGGGGACCAACAAAATGAAGCTACAATTCACATGAGGAGCAAGTTGGACCAAAAGGTTGCAAAATGTTTGTTGAGTAAGAAACGAAGAAAATGAGAAGAGAATGTCAAAGAAAAGAGGCAAAGATTTACACAAAGAAAGAGCCAGAGTAAAAAATTTTAGCTGGAGAGAATGGAGTAAAAATGCTTGATTGAGTGTGTTGAATGAGTGAGTGAATGTGTGTGTGTCTTGAATTGGGAAAGGAAAAAGAGAAAAGAGAGGACACATGGTTGGGGGGTTGGGGAGGGCCTTGGGGAGTGCTCTCCACGTGGAATGCTACCCAAGGTCACCTTGAGGGGCGTTGGTCACGTGGAGCACCTTCTAGCTCTATCTTGGGGGACGCTCCATGTGGGGAGAGCTCCCCAAGGGTCCCCTCACAGACCAACAGGTCCGTGAGGGACCTGCCACAAGGCTGCAAAGCCTAACCAGGCGGGGCCCACCTGGTTAGGCAGTGCCTTGTGTGGCGCTCCCTTCCCATTGGTCTCAGGTGGGACCCCCTATACCTCTTACCTTATTTTTTTTAATTTTAAAAAAACATATATGTTTCATGTGACGCTCTTTTTTCTAATATGCCACATTTGCTCCTCGCTTGACTCAAAAGAACACCCTATATTTATGATGTTTTTTATAAAAAAATGTCACAATTGATGTGCCACTATAAACTTTTTTTTGTAATAATGTATGAAAATCTAATTTGATTATTCAAATGATGTTACCAGACTAAGCATTTTGTTAATATCCATCTCGTCTTTATTTCAAATATATTTTAACGCAGACTAAAATTTCAGGAACATGCACACCCCAGTTGGTCGACTAATTAGTGCCAAACTTACCAACCAATTGAGCATGGAATCAAAATTCGGTGAAGGCTGCCCTTTGATGACGGAGATAGCTAGTGATTACCTATAGGAAAGGATTAAAGATTGCTTGCTTTTGATTTTGTTTCTCAACCCCGACTTTCACGTGCTACCCTCCAAATTCACTGACAAGGACTTCAAATAGCTACAATTATATTTAAAAACCAAATGTAATATCCATCTAGTTGTCTACGAATGCACACTAATATCTTTTGGTCAAATCTGGTCAAACGCGTGTTTTTCTTTTGTGTTTTTTTTTTTTCAATTTTCCCCCGGGGGATAATGGGACTGTAGGAGAGACAAGGGGTTTGTTTAAAGACTGCAGTGTGCAAGGACTCAATGTATTTTTAACTTTTTTAAAAATTGATTGACATAGTGGGTATTCCTTCTTCTCCAAATGTATATTAAAATGCCATGCCTTAAACCCACTGTTTGGACAACCAACAAAGATGCTACGCCTCAACCATACAATTATCATCCCTGTGTTATCTCTTCTCTGTAATATTCTCACAGCCCTAAGCTTTCATTGTCCCTTTCCTCAACTGCTCAACTCACCTCTACTTCATATTATAATTTAAAACCCCCCAGGTGCTCTGATCTTCGATCCACTGTCTATATGTGAGCAGTGTCTTCAATCGGATCCTAGCGAGCATACCCCAAAAGGCAACAATCTAAAAGAATACTCCTATTTCCTGTTTTTAAAAAATATGACTTTTGACACGGCTGTTTTTGGAATAACGGTGGAAATTAAAAGTAACTTATTTACAATCAGATCTATGCAAAAGTAAGATTGGTTCAACGTTAGATTGTGTAATGTGATTTATATTTAGATTGACGGTAGTATGAGTTTCTTACATAAAAGTGAAACTTGTTTGGTTGATATGTTGAAAAGTAACTTTTAATAGGAAATGACTGAAAATGACATGAATCATATCATATGTTAAGATTTATTATATTATATATTAGTGCATAAGGCAAACAAAATAGGTTGAAGAAAAACGATAAATTTTAATACTTAAAAGTAATATAATTAGCTTTCTTATTATTCTTTAAAAAGTTAATTAGGTCTTATAATTAAGATTGGAGAGAGTATATAGGGAAAATTCTAATAAAAGACAAGGGAAATAGAGAAATCCTAATTTACAACAGCGAAATTGGGAACTCCCAAATCAGTCTTTTTGTACTTTTTGCGTAATTACGAAAATGCCACTAGATTTTTAATAATACGAATATCGTAATTCACAACACGAGTATCTAAATTAACAATACAAGAAGCATTTAGGTACTACATATTTACATTATGAGTTATTTGTGTTGATGTTGTTAATTGAGATACTCTTATTGTGAATTAGAATACTCGTGTTGTTAAAAATCCAGTGGCATTTTTGTAATTATGCAAAAATAAAGTACAAAAAAACTGATTTGGGATTTTCTGATTTCGCTGCTCTGAATTGGAGTTTCCCGATTTCCTTTGTCTTTTTTTTGGAATTTCCCGAGTATATATTACATGTAAATATATATATTTATACTACCTTCAGTCTTAATTATACGACCGATTTGACTTTTTTAGAGAAGTAGTTAAGTAAAATAAATTACTTAATTATATCACATATTGTGTTTTATTATATTATACATTAATTCATATGTCAAATAAAATAATTTAAAGAAAAACAATAAATTCGAATGCTCTAAAGTAATGTAATTAGTTTTATGAAGATTCTCTAAAAAAGTCAACTGGATTTTATAATTAGGACTGAAGGGAGTAAGTTAGAACACGGAAAAGAAAAATAAAATTCAAGAAAGTGAAAAAAAAGTAATCGTTTAAAGGGAGAATTCTAGAAAAATACCTCCAAAAGGGATGTTAACATTTCAAAGAGACACTAAGGTACCATAGACCAAATTGGGGTTTTGAAATTCGTTGACATGAATAGTAGTGATTTTCGCAAGATGAGTAATGGTTTTCGCAATAAGAGTAATGGATTTCGCTAGTCCGTGTTGATCCGTGTTAATCACTCTCTGTCCCCTCAAAATTCGCTGACGTGAACAATATTGTATCTTCACCATTTGAGTAATGATTTTTGCAAAAAAAAGTAATGGTTTTTGCTACTTTGTGTTGATCACTTTCTCTCTCTCTTCCTCTGACAGCATTGTTCATATGACACTAACATTGTTCATCTGACAGAGGAGAGAGAGGAATCTACCCGTGACGTGAACAGTGTCATATTTTCACCATTTGAGTAATGGTTTTCACAAAAGGAGTAATGGTTTTCGCTACTTCATGCCAGTCACTATTCATATCAGCAAATTTCAAAACTCCAATTTGGTCCATGGTACCTTAATGTCTTCTTAAAATGTTAACATCCCTTTTGGTGTTTTAGAATTTGGAGAGGTATTTTGTTGGAATTCTCCCTCGTTTAAATAAGTAACTTATTTTTATTAAAGAAAAAAAATTTACAGTCTATAATTTAAATTAAAAAAGGTTAACACAAACACAGTTTTATTTCTAAAAAAAATCCTAGCGTCCTATTTAGGCTCCAATTAGTCACGCAAACCCACATTATATTTGTCAACATGGTCCGTGTTTAAAGTGAATTTATTCTTTTTAACTTTCACAATTTTTTTGTACCAGCTTTATTATTATAATGACTCTTTATAAGTGGTACCAAGGTCTTTTTTAATCGATGCGGGAAGTGTTTTCTTTTTTAGTAGCGAGTTATAACGTAATAGCCAAGCAAATTGTTTTCCAATAATGACCATTTTGTAAATTCATGCACTTTAACTGGTCGAATCGCTCCATTAAATTTATTTTTTCTTGTTTGAGTCAACAATAGGGCGTACCAAATGGCTGTTGATATGAGCTGAACACCTATCAAGCTAAGTGGTAAGGAAAAGTACTTAAATCTTTTGAGCAGGATGTCACAGACTTGTCTCTTACAAACACCCGTGTGACACTAAGGTTCTCGTCGCCCCTTGCGAAACTAGCTAAGTCAGCCTCCTCACACTCGAATATTCAAGAGAGAGTATTAGAGAACTCACGAACACGTAAGGAAATAACTTTGTATTGATACGAAGAGAACTTTACAAGATGATGTATAAGATAGCTTTCTTGAGAGAGTTTGGCTTCTTGGATGCCTTATGAGCAAATGACATCCCCTATTTATACTACTCAACCTTCCCTCTTGAGGTTGTGAGATTTCTATTCGTGTCTTTAGATGGACGGTTGAGATTGAGTCTCCAGAGAGTTCCATAAGTTTCTACATTTTGATGGAAACTCCCTTATAACCTAGAGTTCTCTAGAACTCTCTACAACTCTATGGACTCTCCTATGTCCTAAAGTAGTCTAGAGCCTTCCACATAATTCTATATACATCAAATAAATTCCAGTATGTACAAGAAATCTCTAGAAAATTCTAGAGTGTGACATTTCCCCCCACCTAATCTGGCGACGTCCTCGACGCCTTGAACTGTTGAAGAATGTCTTAGAACTGCCACAAGTCTTCTTTAGTTTCCCACGTTGCCTTGGACTCGGGTAGCCCCTTCCATTTGATCAAGTATTGGGTGCTAAGTGGAACACCCATTCTTCGAATAACCTGTTTAGTAAGTACCTCCTCGATCTCCTTGTCGAATGACTTGGTCACCACGGGAGGTGCTTGGGTAGATGCCCCTCTGCTTGGGTCTTCCATGTCTTCATGATATGGCTTCAACATACTTATATGAAAGATTGGATGTATCTTCAAAGTTTTAGGGAGTTCCAGGCGGTAAGAAACTTTTCTTACTTTACAATCATCGGGAATAGCCCTTCCAGGCGGTAAGAAACTTAAATTGCTGTGAGATTAGTTTGACAAAGACTTGATCTCTCATATTGAACTCTCAGGACCTTCTCTTCTCATCCGCCCACTTCTTCATCCTCTTATGAGCTTTTTCCAAACATGTACGGGCTAATTCTGCTTGCTCTTCCCATGACTTAGCTATCTTGACAGCTCCAGGGCTCTTCCCTCCTTCAAGTGAAGCTGTAAGAACATGTGGAATAAGAGGTTGTTGTCCCATAGCGAGTTCAAATGGACTTCTTCCTATGGCCTCACTCCATTGCAGGTTGTAAGAAAACCGCGCCACATTGATGAGCTTGGCTCAGTCCCCAACAAGGAATTCTCCCTTTCAATTTGACCATCAGTTTGTAATTTGTAGGTGAAAGCTTGTAGAGAAGCATAACTCTGAACCAAGAAACTTAAAGAGTTCTATCCATAACCGCCCTATGAATCGGGGGTCTCGATCACTTATGATGCTCCTCAGCAATCCCCAATACTTTACGACATTCTTGAAGAACGCCCTTGCCGCTTCTTCTGCCGTGCAATCATTTGAACATGGTATAAAAGTCCCATACTTTTAGAATTGATCCACCACGACTATGATCGATCCAAACCCTTTAGACTTCAACAAGACACTAATAAAGTCCATAGTTACCGAATCCCATGGACGTTCAAGCACTGGCAACGGCTCCAGTAGTTTAGCCGGCTACATGTTTTCCACTTTGTCTTGTTGGCACACAAGACAAATCTTTACATAGAGCTCTACCTACTCCTTCATATAAGGCCAAAAGTACGTTGGCTTCAACAATGCCATCATGCGCTTTGACCTGGATGTCCTGCCCATTTCGTATCATGGCACTCCTTGATAAAACCTCGCCTTAAGTTCCCCCACTTAGGAACATAGAGCCTTCGGCCTTTGGTATAGAGTAAGTCATCTTCTGCCCAAAATTGCCTGGTCTTCCCATCTTCAGCAAGCTTCCCCCTTGAGGTTCTAAGATTTTGACATGTGTCTTTGGATGGACAGTTGAGATTGAGTCTGCAAAGAGTTCCATAAATTTCTATATTTTGATGGAAACTCCCTTATGACCTAGAGTTCTCTAGAACTCTCTACAACACTATGGACTCCCCTATGTCCTAAAGTATTCTAGAGACCTCTACATAATTCTATATACATCAAGTAAATTTCAGTACGTACAAGAAATCTCTAGAAAATTCTAGAGTGTGACAAGGAGTTGTTTTCTCCTACTTCTTCCTAAGCCAATGTTGAGATTGCCAAAACTGAAACTATCGCTCACTGTTCACTGCCCATATTGCTACTAGTTGTGATAATCACAACACGCATGTATGTGTTCCTTAATACTAGTATTAGTATATAAAGGTCTTATTATAACATCGTTTGTGTTTGACATAAAGTGGTTAACAGTAGTGTGCCTCTTTTGCGGTCTTCAAATTTGTGTTTCTTACATCATTCCATGCCTGCAGACTGGAGTCAATGGTTGGTGTCATACAACGGTGTAGCAATCATACGTACGTATTGTCTACATTTAAATTTTAAAGGGTAAAAGGGCAAAATTTCTTTGGAACTATTCACTTTGGGGCAAATTTGTCCTAGAAGTTTCAACTATGGCAATTTTGCCCTTGCCGTTAGTTGACCAAATATGTTGAGCTAACAGTTCACAGATCATCCACTGTATTTTTGTTAAAGTGAAAATTTGTATTAGAAATTTTATATCCAACTTTTAAAAAAGATAAATTAAATTATCAAGGGACTTTTGAGACAAATTTTCACCTTCGCAAAAATAAACTGGATGGCATATGACTGTCAATTCACCATATTTAGTCAACTAACGATCAAAATTAATGGATTTAAAACTTCCAGGAAAAATTGTCACTTTAATAAAAATAAAGTAGATGACTTGTGGATTGTTAACTCAACATATTTGGTCAACTGACGGTAGGGGCAAAACTGCCCCAATTGAAACTTTCAAGGCAAATTTGCCCTAAAGTGAATATTTTCAGGGCAAATTTTCCTTTTACCCAATTTTAAATGTATTAAATTCAAGGAAATAAAATCAAAGGACAAGGATTGAACAAGCTGGGATGAGAGCTAGTTAGGACTTAGGAACAAGTGTTAGGGTAGGAACAACAATAAAAAGCATAAAACCAAACGGGTTGGATAACCTAAAAAAAACCCATGTGTCCTTTAGTCTACAGCCTTATTCATTTAAAGAACAAATCTTAGATCTATTTACTGGAATTCATCATAAGCACAGTTCTACGGTCATTTTTTATCCCGTGATATTTTGAATAATAATTTTTTTGGGAAAATTCCAGAAAAAAACATTCAAAATATGAAAAAGATAAATTAGAACAACGAAATCAAAAATTCTTAATAAGTCCATGTGTACCTTCTTTTTCTGTAATTACGATAATGCTACTGGATTTTTAATAACACGGGTATTTAAATTCACAACAAGAATTTTTCAATTAACAACACCAAAAGCATTTGGTACTACATATTTTTGTTGTGAATTGTTTATGCTAGTGTTGTTAATTGAGATATGCTTGTTGTAAATTAAAATACTCGTATTATTAAAATTCCAGTGGCACTTTCGTAATTAATGAAAAAGAAGGTACAAATAGACTGATTTAAGATTTTCGATTTCATTGTTCTGATTTGTGTTTTCCCTATTTCGAATGTCTTTTTCTGAAATTTTTCCTTTTTCTTTGCCTGCTTAATAAAAATTTACACGAGCAATAACCTAAGTTCTGTCTCTTTTCTTTTCGTTTCCTTTTGAGTATTTAAATGCCACCCTTTCCTCTTAAATTCATTTTGAGTAAAATATTAGGATCACCTTTACATTTTGTTCTACTTACACAAACATTCCATCTTTTTTGAAAACTTACGGTTTAATCTAAATCATTACTCCCTTCGCTCCAAAACATAAGAGACAACCATCACTCTTACGCTATTCCAAAATATAAGAGACATTTGAAGAATGTCTTATACTTTAGTTCTTTTTTTTTTTCAATTTTGCCCTTATTCAATACTAATGTATTAATACTTGTGTTGACCATAAAAGGTATCAGTCCCAATGAGAGAAGAGAAGGGTAGGGGGAGAGAGAATGGTGGAGTTTAATAAGGGTATTCTCTCTCTTATTTCATATATCCTAATTAATAAGGGTATTTTAGTAAAAATAAGTAACAATTCTAACATATTTATTGTTTTTAACAGCCACTTTGAACCAAGAAATTCAGTTAAACGTCTCTTATATTTTGGAACGAATGGAGTATCATTTAGTATAATTTTAATTAAAAACAACATTATAATAAGTCTCATTTACTAATTTACCCCTCATTATACCAACTCCTTGCTTTATTTTTAACATAAATATTTAGTAATTGACTATTTAAGATTTTTGCTAAATCTTCGGGAAGTTTTTAAGTAATTTTTATGTTACAAATATTAATTTGTAAAATTAATTAACTTTGTAATATGGCAAGCAATCAAGCAAATTCGCATAAAATGTGAAAATGTATTTGAAAATTATTTTTAAATTTTGGATAAAGATATGTGATTAATTAGTTATTAACTAATATTTATATTTGAGGTGGATTTTGGTTATAATCATAAGTCAATATTGTGATTTAACGGTCAACTAACGATTGGGTGGATAGAAGTTGAAACTCAAAACTAAAAGGGGTTTCTGCAACATATATTTTAATTTAAAGGGAGGTCGCTGTAATTTAGAATAAATAGAGGGGAGGTTGATGTATTGTGCTCTATATTTTTAATCCAATATTGCAAATTATCATTTTTAATCTACAAATAAACCTATACAAGATACACAAGAACATCTTTTCCTCCTTTTGAATAAAAATTATATTGCGATTTAAGCAATTATTAAAATCCTAATATTTTTATATAATTAAATTGATTAAATTTTAATGATAAAAATATAAAATTAAATTGAATATTTTACCATATTATTATCGATTATTAATGTTGTTGGTGGGTATATATCTTTATGATTTAACTTGACAAGAATATTTAATGGAAATCCAGGAAAAAAAGATCTAAAGGACCGTTTGGATGAAAGAAAAGGAAGGAAAGGAAATGAAAGGGGGATAAAATATTATTTAAATGTATGTGGAGCCCATACCCCTAGTAAAAAGACCACTTTACCCTAGACAAAAAGTATTATTTAAATGTAACTAGGAAATATTATGGAAATGTGAGTGGTCTCACTCACATTTAAATAATAAAAGTGATCATTTTACTAGAGGGTGTGGGTCCTATATACATTTAAATAATATTTTCTCCTCATTTCCTTTCCTTTTTCTTTCTTGCTTTTCTTCCATCCAAACGTGCCCTAATGAAAATTAGTGGAGTGAAAATGATTGTCTTTTTAATTTTTTGTTTTGTGACAAACAAAAAGAGGGATTTCATCTCATATGTATAAAGATGGATAAAGCTCATTAAAGGTCTCTCACCACTAGGGTGAGTTTTTTCTCTCTCGTACGTGAGAGCTCTCTTCGCCATCCCTGGGGTGGCTCTGTTTCATTCATATAGTAAGAGTCATTGTTTTTCAGAGTGTAAAATAGCTTTCACCAACTATGATAGCTACTAATATTAAGTGTTATTTGTATACTACCTCATGGTGGTTGCAGATTGGAGGGACATTGGGGAGTGAAAATAGGGTCTTTGATCCTTTTCTGAAGATTGAGTGGGGAATTTCTCTTCTGAAGCTGGTGACCAAAGGTGGGAGGACAGGTGCCAGGACAATGAAGGAAGCTCTACCCTCTTCCTCCAAAATGAGGAAAACCATTACCCTCGAATGAAACAAGCAGTCAAAATTAGGTGGGTCTTTGATTGGGAAAATAAAAGCAATGAAAGAATTGAATAGAACTACTATGATAACAATTATGTAGAAGGGCTAGCACCTTGAAGTTGAAGTAGAGGTGTTGGATATAGCAAAAAATGTGCATGTTTTCCAATTCTCAACCCATAAAGACTATCTGAAGGTCTTGAGAAGACACTCATGGGCTATTCAATCCCATTTACTAAACTTGCAATAATGGGAGGATGATATGGTATATAGTGAAGTTTGCTTTGATAGAGTATGTTTTTGGATCCAGCTCCATGGACTTCCGTTTGGATTCATGAATAAAGCCAATACAATTAAAATGGGTACTGTAATAGGAGAGTGGTAATGGTGGAAGATCCCAAAGTGGATGGAAAGTTGGTTTGTAATTTTCTCAGTGTCCATATGCTAGTGAATTTGAAAACTGGATTAATGAAAGGTTTTTGGGTAGCCAAGGAGAATAAGGAGGACATCTGGGCCAAGATAAAATATGAAAGGCTTCCTTGTTTCTATTAGATATGGTTGTATTGGACACGAGCAATGGATCTGTTTAGTTCCAACTCCTTTTGAGGATGAGGAGACATCATTTTTAAAGCAATTCTATCAAAATTAATGGCGGAAATCATATCAGTGGTAGACAATAGTTGGTTTGAAGGGAAGAAGGAGAGTGACACGATGGCGCGTCAATTGGATTATGTAACAGCACGTCATCTCGATAACCTGGCACATGATATGGTACGAGGTAATGCGCACACCATAATATGAAAGGACAATAACAACTTTGGCAGGCAAAAGGATAAGTCGCAACCTCCAATATAGCCACGTGGTGGTAAAATAAAAGAGGGAGGGGAGGAAAGAAACAATGTCAATAAAATGGTTCAGGATAAGGAAGCTGAACCATCTAAGGAAGTAAAGATAAAGATGGGGCTAAATGCAAAGGCTCAATCAACTTTACCAATTGGGTCACAAATGAGGAAATTCTATAGGCTTAGCCCATGTAAAACAGACAAACCCCCTATTCCTAAACAAGTCAAGATCATGACTTAGGTAATAAAATTGGCAGGGGGACGAAGTGGCACAATTCTCTATCTAGAGAGAGAGAGAGGTAACAACTGATGCTAAAGCAATAGTCCCGTACATACTGACTTCTCCAATATCTAGCGTGTCGAGGAAGCAGGACAGAGTTAAATTAAAGAGGTCACCTTTGCACATTGACTCTCCACCAGACAGTAAAAGAACCAAAGTGAGTGTTGAACAGATAAGGAAATTGACTGGAAAAATGCTTCAAAGGAAAAGGGACGTTAGACAGATGAGAATCTCTTAAGGAGGAAGTTGGCATTCCAACACACTGCTCCTTTATTTATTCCCATTGAAGAGAAAAGCGGCAGAGGAGATGGTCGGGGGAGTAATGAGGAAGTTGAAGGCACGAGTGGCTGGCCTACAATAATCCTTAAGGCACAATAAAGTCCATTGTGTGGAACTGTCAGGATATGGAGTAGCCTTAACAGCCAAGAACCTGCAAGAGGTATGCAAGAAAAATAAACCCCAATTGGTTTTTATTATGGAAACCAAAAAATAGATAAAAAATTGTTAAAAACAAGGCACAGATATGGCTTTAAAGAGGGATGGGTTATTGATCCTAAAGGTCTGAGTAGTAGGCTTGCAATTTGGTGGGATACAAGGGTGAAATTCAATATTATTCACTTCTCGAGTAATATTATTCATGCTATACTAACAGCATCATCAATTGTAGTACCCACATATCTCACTTTTATTTATTATCTACTGAAGGAACAAGAAAAAAGGAAATTCTGGGACAAAATGTTGTCAATTGCCAAGGGGATTGACGGACCATGGTAATGTATGGGAGATTTCAATGATCTGATGAGTCAAGTTGAAAAATGAGGTGGTCGATCGAAGGACATTAGGAAAATCATGCAATTTTAAAAAGTAGTTTCAGATTGTGGGTTATTGGATATGGGATTCGAAGGATCAAGATATACATAGAACAACCATAGATTGAATTAGGCACAATTAAAGAAAGACCGAATAGAGTACTTGCTAATGCTGAGCTTAAGGAATCTTTCCCTAAGGCACATGTATGCCATTTGGAACCAGTTGGTTCAAATCATAACATGATTTTCATTAATATTTTTTTTTGTGCTATGAAAACCACCTATACTTTTAAATTTGAATTCAAAGAAGTGGTGAAAGAAGGCTAAAGAAAGACAGGGTAACCAACAAGTAGCAAATTGGAGGATTTTGTCCAATGCTTAACAAATTGTAGGAAAGCGATTGTATGCAGGAGCAATCGCATCTTCTAAAACTGTAACAAGCTCAATGCCAAGTTGAAAAAGAATAAGGCGGAATGCATGGAAGGGGAGTTTACATAAGAAAAGCTGCAAAGGATGAAATCCATTAATGTTGAGATAGAGAAAGCCTGGAAGAGAGAAGAAACCTACTGGTGGCATCGGTCTAGGAATTCCTTATTGAAAATAGGGGATCACAAGTATAGATTCTTTCATATCTCTACTGTTCAAAGATGTCGTGCAAACGCTATTTTGAAACTAAAAAGACAAGATGGGGGTGGCTAAAAGAAGAACAATACATTGCAGAAGATATTTCAAATTATTTCCAAAAACTCTTCACAGCCTCTCTTTTAAGAGAATTTAGTGAAATTTATAATTTGTGGATAATAAAATTAATGTTGAAGACAATGTGATGCTACTAGCACCAATTACGGAAGCTGAGATTAGGGAGGCTGTGTTTTAGATGGGAGGGTCAAAAGCCCTTGGTCCCGATGGTTTCTATGGTAAGTTCTACCATCAAATGTGGTGATATCAGAGTTATAAATGAAACAAATGTGGTGTTAATGCCTAAAGTTGAAAGGGCTGAAGAGATAACTCAATTCTGTCCCATTGGACTATACAATTTCTCTTACAAAATCATATCCAAGCTATTGACCAACTGATTAAAAGGCTTGCTTGATAAGTGTATATCTCCCATCAAAGATGCGTTTGTACCGGGCCATCTTATTCAAGACAACATAATTATTGCTCATGATGTGTTTCATTACCTCCGTCAAAAAACAAAAGGAGGAAGGTTTGAATTTGCTTTGAAAATGGATATGAGTAAAGCATATGACAGGATTTAATGGGACTTTCTAAGGGCCACAATGTGGAAGATAGGGTTCTGCGACAAATGGGTTAATCTTATTATGGAATGCGTCTCTTCAGTCCATCTAAACATCTGGCTTTCAGGAAAGAAGGCATGCTCTTTTTCTCTAGGAAAAGGCCTTTGTTAAGGAGACCCTTTGTCCCCATCTCTATTCATCATAGTTGCTGAAGCATTATCATGTATGCTAAACAATGTTATGGCCTACAAATAGATAAAAGGGATCAAACTTACTAACCATTTCCCAACTATCTCTCACACTTTTTTTCCTGGTGATGCTTTGCTATTTATGAATGCTAATGCCAATTATTGTCATAACTTAGCCCATATCCTAGAATTATATTGTAATTCCTCTGGCCAGCAAGCTAATTTAAGCAAATCGGGCATTATTTTCTCTTAAAATACACCAGGTAATGTGAAAGAACAAGTGAGCTAACAGCTGGGAATACTTGTTGCTGATAAACCTAGTAAATACTTGGGCATCCCAAACAATTGGTGAAAAGTTAAGCAACAAGCATGAGCCTATGTAAGGGAGTGAGTAGGACTGAAGGTTTAGGGTTGGAAGATGAAGTTACTATCTTTTGTAGGCTGAGAAGTAATGATTAAAGTTGTGGTGAACTTAATACCTCTATCTAATGACTTGCTTCAAATTCCCAACTAGTTCTTACAAAGATCTTAATAGACTAATCTCCAATTTCTAATGGGGAGATGGGATACATTGGCGATCATGGGATCATATGAAGCTTCCTAAATCAGAGGGAGGAATGGGATTTCATGATTTTGAAAGGCCTATACTTCCCACATGCAACATTCACGACAACTATGAAAGGACACAAAGCCTCCTGGATATGGTCTAGTACACTGGTGGGAAGGTTTGTGATTGATCAATATAGTTACTGGATGATTGGAAATAACAAATATATAAGTCTTTGGTAGGATAGATGGATTATGGGGCTATCTAGGAACTCTCTGAAACCTCATATGAATCTGGAGGTAATACCTGACGTGAGGGTTCATACATTGATTGTTGAAGGCCAATGGGTCTATCATCCATAAGGGACAATATCCCTAAAGACTGTCTGACTTTGATTAATAATACCAAGCTAGAATACCTATATCATAATGACAAACTTGTTTGGACCTCAGCTTGCAATAGTATTTTCACTGTTAAGCTTGGTTACAAAGCATGTATGTTATCTCACCTAGATCTACATGGAGGCCTTAGTACATCTAGGATGATACTAGGTGATACTTGGAAAAAAATTGTGGAACGTGACAGTTATACCAAGGGTGGTATATTTCCTCTAGAGATGCTACTCGAAGTCAGTCCCTACAAAAAATGAATTGTTTAGGCAGCATGCCTCAATTAACCCATTGTGTCCAATTTGCCTAGAGGAACCAGAGATACTTGAGCATCTCTTATTCTTAAGCCCATGGGTCATATGTGTGTGGTTCGGAAGCCAATTATCTTATTGAATAGGTAATGATATCATAACATGTAGTAAGGAGTGAACAAACAAAATCCTATGTAACAACATAGAGTTTCAGGATCAGGATGTCTTATTGATCTTTTGGCTAATATGGTAGATTTGGAAAGAAATGAATGAGACGGTAGTTGAGTTTAGAACCCCGGACCCGTCCAATGTTGTTCATCAAGCTAACAAAAATTCAAAGAGTTGCAAGAGGCAAACTTAGGTGTACACGGATAGGACAGAACACCAACTTTAAATCAACAACCTTCCTACTGGATAGCACCACCCTAAGGCTAGTATAAGATTAACTGTGATGGATCCTATTACCCAAAAGATAGCACGACAGCGATAGGATTGATTTGCAGGGATAGTAGAAGGGCATTTCTCTAGGGTTTCAGGGACTAGGTATTAGCAACCTCAACTTTTATGTTTGAACTCTTGGCTGTGAAAAAAGAGACTCTAGTGTGTATGGATCTAGATATTCAGGAAGTAATCATAGAAACTGATAATTTACATCACTTTGTATGTTTGACAAAGTCATCTTTTGCAAGATATGAATGGAGTGGATGGCATGCACTCAAAGAAACTCTGGAAATTGTACAAGCACATTTGAATCTGGTATTTTCCTTCTCTCCACAAGAGGGAGCCACTGTTGCTGACTTCTTGGCAATCTCGATACGTAGGAAGGTGTGTCCTTTGGGGTGGGTTTCTAGACCATCACTTTTTCTCTTGGATACTCTCTCGCGTGACTTGACATCTCCAGAGCTGTTTGAGGTGCAAGGCGAAGAACCAACTGATGGGAGAGAGAGGGAAGGCATTGGTTCATGTTGAATAAGTCTACCTGGCTTTTGCTGAACTTATCTTATGCTTTTAATTTAATTAGGAGAACTTGAATGTGTCAATTTATCAGGATACGTTAAACAGTAAAAAAAAAAGTGCCAAAATACTATAAATTTAAAAATATTTATTGATATACTACACTCAAACTCGTTCACCTTGAGAATGATTTTGAAATAACAAAGAAATAGTTCTTCAAAAAAATGATTTCCATTGTCCGCCCATCTAATCACTTTTTCGGTTTCTTTTTTTATTTTGGCAAAATTTACACATAAATACCCCACTTTATGTTTACAATCCACCCTAGCTTCCTTTTTTTGACAGAATCGCAACCACGGCCTTTCTCCCCTTATTTCTTCCATTTTCCTTTATTTTATATTTTATACCAAATAAAAAAATGAGTAGATTTTGTAGAAAGGGTATTTTTAATCCTTTTTCAATGAATTTTTTTTATGATTAGGTATTTTTTTATCCTAATAATTAAATTTAAGGCACATATATAAAAATTAAATAAAGATAAAATTAGGGGTGTTAAAAAATCTCAGCCACAGAAATTTCTCGGTCCCAGTCAATTTCTTGATCCCGGCTGAGATCGGGATTACCCTTGGGATCTCGGAATGATCCTGGTCCTAATTTTTTATTTTTTTATCTTATAAATTAAAATTACCCTTTTATTTGTGTATTCTTACCCTTATTAATTAAGTCATCTTTTCAAAATATATGTATAGCATCTTTACTTGGAATTAAATCGCATATATTATGATATTAAGCTTAACTGTATATTGTATAAAGATAATAATGAAGATAAAAATAATAATAATAATAAACATAATTTCTATACTCTAGATCAATTTATGTAATTATTATGGTCTTACTTAAATGATTATTTTTAATAATAAAATATGAAACTTTTATTTAATTTTTTAAAAAAAAACCCGAGACCGGGATTGATTTCCCATTCCCGGTCCTGAATAGGGACTCAGATCGGGAGTAGCAAATCCTAGTCTCAATCCCAGGTTTGAACACCTATAGATAAAATTTTTATATACATATGATAGTATGATATGATATTTTGGCTAAGGATGAGTGAGCGAGAGAGGGAAAGAAGCCGTGAACGTGTACCACCAGCACCGACGATGGAGGAGAGGGATGCTATGGATCGGAGTAGGAAAAAGGTTCGTCAAGATGAGGGTAGAACAATTACTGGAC
>JBAGKO010000015.1:8484073-8494110 GCA_037177275.1 Acacia concinna | reverse complement strand
GTACTCAATGATTTCGATTGTAGTAAGTATTTTCACACATGCTCTGAGTTATCTTTGCTTATAAAACTCAAAACCTCTGAGCAAGGTTAGAGAATTTTATAAGTTATGACTGTCTCGAGGCTGAGTCTTAACCTTAAGGATACAAGCAACATAGAGCAGTACCCTTGATGATTGAAAATGTATTCAAGGTTAATCAACCTGAGATTAAGCAAACCATGTTCTAAGCTTTTTAAATATTAACCTTGAGTACATTTTCAATCCTCAAGGGTACTGCTCTATGTTGCTTGTATCCTTAAGGTTAAGACCTAGCCTCAAGGTAATCATAACTTATAAAATTCTCTAGGATACATTCTTCAAATCGTTCATGTGTTAATTTGTGACTAAATCTTTGAGTTTATTGATTTCTAAATGATTACCTCGATGATAACTTCAAACTTCAAGGAAATTTCAAATGTTAATTTTCCAGAAAAACAGAGTATTGTAGCATAAACATTTCAATCATTCAATATTCCATTATATTGATATCCACTTATTTCTAACATTTACTAATGGTCTATATTACATCTAAGAACAAGTTATGAATCATTTGGAGTAGTTTCAAGCACAAATCAATTGGTGAAGAGAATGTGTCAGACACATTAAATGCACTTTACCAAATTTGGTTAGAGTCTTCACTTACCTTTCCTCTACAACCTCAACAGATATATTTATGTTTCAGAAGGAAAAAATGCTTTGTGTCTCAACGTAAACTACCTAGAGGAATGATGAGATGTCAACGGCTACGAACCAAACTTCAACGACACAGATTCCTTGAACTATAAATACGAGACCGTTAATGACAGCAACAACTAATGAACTACCCATTCGAGTCATAAATTTTCTAAGTGTGTTGCATTTAATTTGTTATTAATTCTATCTTGTACTTCAGTATTTATTATTCAACTCTATTGAGAGAGTGTTTACTATCTTCCACAAATTTTTGTGAGTTACTCAAAGTTGGAATACTTTGAGTGGGGATTTGAATTGTATCTTGGATTGTATTTTGTAAGGGGGACTGATCTCTTAAAGAATCAATCGAGTCTGTATTGAGGCGCCAATAGCCTGTTGAAATCTTTGGGTTTATGGAACTCAGTGGTGACTGAGAACTTGACGTAGGTCGTGAGATTAGACCGAATTAGTATACGTGCTCGTGTCTTTTATCTAGAAAAATTTTATAACACTCAATTCACCCCCTCTTGGGTGTAAGACTTGCTATTTCATTTTGCACCTAACCAACTCATGCCACACAAACTCGAGGTATAAAAAATCAGATTAGATCCTAGTCTAATTCGGAACGAAGAGAAACGGGGTCAAACTAATACAAAACTTGTTGAACTGGGAAAACCGGTTGGTTCAACTGGTTAGACTTCAAAAAAAATAACACTTATTTATTTAGGAAATTTTAAAAAATATATTAATATATTGTCACCTATCTTATTATTATAAATGATACTTATACGTTTCTTTACTTTTCATGTCTATATATGATGTTATATTATTATTATCAATTATATTGTAATATTTTAATATAGTCGGTTCGACCCCAATTGAACTCTTAAGCCTTGAACCTGTGTCTCTATCGATTTATGTCTAATCCAGTTTTTTGTTCTTTGTAATGACTTGAAAGACAAATTTTGTTTTTTTTTAAAGGAGGTGAACTGTAGTTGCCAAAAATCAGAAAAATACCAATTTTTAAATTATTTTGAGATGTTTGAATTTTTTTTTAAAAAAATCTATAAATGTACCAATGAGAAATTATTTTGATGGTGAGGACATAAATCAAAGTATTGGTATCTTAAGAGTAAAAGATTCTAGAGGATTTATGAAAATTTACTCACCCACGACTCCCTCATGTGACCTCCCCCTCTTCATCAATCCTCATCATTACTTCCATATATAATATGCCTATCATTGCCCCACCATCTGGCATTATCAATTCTGGCCTCCTCTCTTTTGTTCCTCCTCACCACTATTATTCATACTCCGTCCGTATATCTTCACTCCCATTGCTTGATTGTCCATCCACTCTCATCTCAAAGTCATTTATTATTATTACCATTAGTTAACGTTTTTTATGATTAATATCATTTTATAGGGAATGAATTGGTGTTTCAGATGTATTTGGCTTAAGTAAGTGTTGGTGAGATGTGAATAGCTTTATTTGGTATGGCTTATTTTATTAAATAAGATTTTATATATAAAGTATAAAAAATACTCATTTCACATATTTACTTTATATTCTATAATAAGTCACTTATTATCTTTAAATAAATTATTCTAAACTACATGTACAACGGGGGTTCATGGAAAGAGAAGATAGAGATAAGTTTGAAAATAATGTGAAAAGGAGGAGACATTAGGCGTCGTTGGTGTAATGGAGACAAGTACAATTATTTCTTCATAGTTTTAGGGACATGAGGTCATATGATATGAGTATATATAAAAGGAGTGTTTGAGTAGAAAGAAAAAGTAATTGTAAGTTGCTAATTGTTGGAAAAAATAGAAAAAGAAAAATTGTAAGTTACTTATTATTAGAATTTAAGTAATTTTTATAAAATAGGGTGTTTGATTATGCTCTTTTTTCTGTTGGAGCTTTAAAGCAAAATGTAACTTATTCTTACAAATTGTTTTTTAATGACATATTATAAAAATCACTCTTTTTTACCTTCAATTTAAATAAAAATAACTTATTCTACTCGTAATAAATCATTTCTCATAACTCAAATTTAAACACAAATAACTTTTAATAAGTATTCCCTCCCTTCAGTCCTAATTATAAAATTTTTTTTAAAAATTCTAAGAAAATCTTAAGAAAGTAAATTATGTTACCTCAACATATTAAAATTAGTCGTTTTTCTTCAAATTATGTTGTTTGATTTATAAACTAATATATAATATAATAAAATGCAATATATAATATGATTAAGTAAAATATAATTAATTTTCTTATAATTTTCTTAAGATTCTTTAAAAAGTTTTTATAATTAAGATTGAAAAGAGTAACTTTATTTTAAAATTATTTTTATAAATTACTTATCATCATAAATTATTTTTATTCGGCTTTATAATAAAAGAGGACTAAGGATAAGGAGAAAGAATGAGGCTGGAGGCTGGGTTTCCTGGGGTCCCACTCCTCCTCCCCCCATAATATATATACTCATGAGTCTTGCATCCCTCCAGTCCACTGCATTGCAGTCTGCAGGCTTATCGTGAAAGCCTGCTTCCCTTCAATTATTGCCTCATCCTCATTCCATTTCCATGACACCCTCGTCACTATTCGGCATTCGCCCCATCTTTTTTTTTTTTTTGGCCTTTTTACTACTTGTACGACTTAATTTTGTTTTTCGTTTGAGGTTTTGGATACCAATATTGGATCACTAAACTTAAATTTTGCCTTCGTTTGAAATAACTTATTGAAGGTAATAAAATTTTATTTACAGAGTATGAAATAAGTACGTTTGATGAATTTTTTTTTATTTTATACATAAAATTTTATTTACCCTAAATAAATTATAATAAAGAAGCCGTTCATGTGCAACATTTAAGTTTTAACCCACTCACGTACCCCCACACACACCCCGTCTTTCCATTTTCACCACGCATATTAGTTCCACACCTTTGAGAGCCTGATTTGGTTAGTGTTTGAAAAGTACCTACACACAATTTGTATACAACTCTTTTTATATGATATCTCTTATTTATAATATAAGATATTTTAACTAATTTACAAAAAAAAATAAGAAGTAGTAGTTAACTCATTTAATATATAATAAATTATAACTTTTTTTTTTAATTTTTTACCCCCTTATTAAAGAACGTGTTTAAAATTTTAATAAGTAGGTAAATTGGAAATGGGTATTAATTATACGAATAAAATTGAAAAATGAGCATTAATTATCCTACGCCTTATATTATGGATCAAACTATTCTTTTAATAATACCTTATATTATGTATCCCAGGGAGTTATTTTTTTAGGAAAATTGTCTTGAAGTTCTAAATAAAGGAATTTACGTAAAAAATATCCTGTGAAATTGCGTATTTGTAGTAAAGTCCCATAAAATTGTTAATGACGCTTATGTGGCTATTAATTAAAATTTTACTGTAATTACACAATTTTATGAAACATTTTGACATAAATTTCTTACTCGGGAACTCAACCCAACTCTCCCTTTATTTTTTTTACCGTTGCCACGTACTTATTAATGAAGTTAGAAAAAGAAAAACTATGATATTAAAAATCGATAGGTCACTGAACCTGTCGAGACATTGGGTTAAGGGTGAGTAGGTTAAACAGGGTAATTAATTCGAGACTAAACTGGTAAGAAAGTTAAGATTTTAAGTTTATTAGTATAAAATTATAAAGAAAATTAATTTTTTTAAAAAGGGGTGAACCGGTTCAGTTTTAACTGTTTCAAATGACCATTGGGTTGACCAATTCAATTTGGGTCACCGAGTCAAACTTGTCTAGTTCACTCATACAAAAAATATTGAACCGGATTATACATGTGATCGGTTCGTCGATTTCTGGTTTAAATTAGTCTATCTGATCTGATTTTTAGTTCAAAAAGAAAAACAGTATCTATTTCTAATCCAAGGCTTTTTTTTAAAAAAAAAAAATAGCAAAATAGACTGTCGTTTCATAGTTTTTTGCTTGGAGGATAAACAAAAATAATATGAAAAGGAATAGAAATGTGATGAGAGGAGTGGGACGAGGGAGCTTTTGTTGGAAAGGGTAGGCACGCGGGCGGGACCACCGCGCATAGGACGGCTGCCTTGCCCTTTGCCCTGTTTCAATTTATAGGGTTCCCTATTCCCTATTCCCTATTCCCTATTTTGTGGACTCCTTCTCCTTGGATCCCCTTCCCCTATCCTCCCCAATTTCACCTCCTTTCCCTTTTTCACCCTGCCATGCACTTGAAAGTTCCAAAACAACCTTCTCCTTTTTTTTAAATTATTAAATCCCGGAAACTTTCATGGGAATAGTAAAAGGTGGTCGCTTTGTCTGCCTCTCCCTCAACCCAATTAGCACGGTCAAATTCACATCTCCTCCTAATCATCCCCCAACCCCTCCTTTTCTTTATCTTTCTCCCCATCACGCTTCTTTCTAACTTAAATGGAGTATTAAATACATGGTTCCCACTTTTTGAATACTTCACAAGTAAGTCCCATTAGAAGGCAATTTCTTCATTTAATAATATTCTTAAAAACATGAAAAAGAAGTGGTTCCCTCACTTTTTAAATAACAGATAATAAGTGCCTTCCTACAACAAGAAATATATTCAGTCCAACAGAATTCTCCATGTAAGTTTATTTTTGGATCAATGCAATCTTTTATGATTAAGTTTGTTTTCTATTTTGGTCCCAAGATCTCAAGTTTCATCCTATAGGATTTTATCCTTTAAATTGCATTTTGCTTAAAATAATCCTTTCAGTTTTAAATCGACAGAGTTGGATTTTTTAGAGATATTAATAAAAATTAAACTATTTTAATTTATTGTTTTACTTTAAGCTATTTTTTCAAACTTAAAAACTAATATATAAAATTATAGCATATAATACTATAAGACATGATTAAATAATTTATTTAATTACTTTAAAGAAATTAATTCCATTTTATATTTAAAACTAGTGAGAATTATAATCCTTATTGATTTACTAATAGGAATTTGGACGAGTGAGCTGAGCCAGATAAGATTAAAATGAGGTGAAGTGTAATGAAGTAAAGGAAGGATTATGGTGATGGTTTCTTTTTAAGAAAAACAAAAACGAAGGGTAGGGGTGTAGGCGTGCGTGGAACTGGAAGCTAGTATTGGTCATTTCATTCATATTTCAAAATGGGGTCACTTTAATCAGAGTTAAACTCGGAAACAGCACTCACTTTTTAAGCTTCTCAACCAAATCTCATGGGCTGTCAAATTCAGCATCATCATAGCATATCAAATCGCTGTCTTCCTACCCTCTCCCTCCCATCATTCTCTATTTCCCCACCCAACTCAACCTCATCATTCCCTCCTTCTTCCCATCTTTTTATTCTCATTCATTCCCATTATCCTCCTATATCACTCATTATACTATTTCTTGTTTCCATAAAGTATTTATTTCACTATAAGTATAATATAATTATGATATCCCTTCACCCAGCAAACTCGCATCAACGTCACTGTTACTGTTCACCGTGCATGGCTTTAGACCACACAGTTTGATTGTGTGTGTGTTTTGAGTGATTCTCTAATTCTGAATATATTTAGTACACGCACTTAATCCAAGTCACACAAATAAGTGAAATTACACTTTAAGCTATGTACCACATCTATGATTAAATCAGGATAACTAGTCACTGCAGCATTTCCTCCTGTAACATATACGACCACCGAATAAAAGGTCAAAAGGAAATACTATCACTTGAAATTACATTTTGATGAGAAAAATAACGCCATAGTAAAAGAATTTTCCAACATCCTCCTTCACAAAAGGTTGACACTCGACACCGTCTCACAGTCACAGCCCAGCTTCATTTAAGGAGAACACCGCTATTACTACATTCACACATACTAGGAGTTATCATTATATCACAGCCAAACAAGTTACTGTTTATTTAAAATATCACAAGTAGGGCATGGACATGGACATGGTCATGGCGAAGAGTTGTATTAAGAGGCAAGAGGGCAAGTGTGCATAATAAGCGAAAGCAATGAAGGAGGTTTTGTATATTTTAAATAGATTCACGTGCGTTTGTCAACCTGGATTTGTCGGTCAATCTTTACTCCCACATGCCACAGGAGCAACATAAATATAAAGGGGTCGTTGGAAGTAAAAAGGATTCTGCAGTTTCCACTTTCTACCTTTGAGCCTTTCCTCGTCTTTCCATTCCACAAAGAGCGTGACCCCTAACATTCTAAGGTCGTCTTCTGCTTTCAAAGCATCCCCCTTTGTCTCTCTGCTTTATTTTTTTACGCCAGAAAACCATACCTGTTTCGGAATTGTCTCTTTCTTTGCCTAAAGATGGAGTTGGCTCTGAGCTTGGGAGACGCACCTAAGGGGTTTCCTATACTGGACAAGGCCCCAAGAATGGCTAACAAGGAAGCTGGTTTCTGCATATCCCTTGGCCACTGTCTCGCCGATAAAGTTTCAGAGCATGATAGCGTCAGTCCCACACAAGTTCAAGATGAGACAAGAGCCTCCTCAGATCCGCCTCTTCAGCTTGACCTTCTTCCCTTCACGCCCATTCCTCGACCCCACCCACCTTCTCATCTTCGGATTCCTTGGCTCTCCGATTCTTGTAAATACTGGCTTCTCTTCTTTATTCGGTTGCTCTTTTTCAGTTTGTTTTTTTTTTCAAAAAAAAAAAAAAACGTACAAACCTCGTATTCCCAGTGAATCTGAGCGTATTTTGTATGGATTTTCTGAGAAACCTTGATGTTGTGGATGACAGTGGTATCTCAACGCTTCTCGCCGGATGGAGGAGTGAAGGAATTGGACGTCAACCGTTTGCCGGCGGCAGGAGCGGAGGAGGCAGACGACGGTACTCCACTCTCCTCGTCTCCTAACAGCGTGTCGTCATTTCACATGGATTTCTACATGACGAGTGGCAATGCAGGCAATAAAGGCAAGAGAGAGCTTGAGGGAGAAGGTGAGAGAACTAGTTCCAGGGCCAGCGACGATGACGAGAACGGGTCGACCCGAAAGAAACTCAGGCTCTCCAAGGAACAATCAGCTTTTCTCGAAGAGAGCTTTAAAGAACACTCTACTCTTAATCCTGTAAGTCTTGCAACACCTTTAAATATCTTATACCAAACTTTTCTGTTCAAATGCTTGCTTAATTTTAATGATTATTTTATCTGCAGAAGCAGAAACTGGTTCTTGCAAAACAGTTAAATCTTCGTCCTCGCCAAGTAGAAGTTTGGTTTCAGAACAGAAGGGCAAGGTAAAAACAACACCCTCGTATATAAATGCTGGTTCTTTGATACTATTATTCAGCTATTAAATTGGGGTGGCTTTGTTTGAAATGTACAGGACAAAGTTGAAGCAGACAGAAGTAGATTGTGAGTACCTGAAGAGATGTTGTGAGACGCTGACAGAAGAGAATAAGAGGTTGCAGAAGGAACTGCAGGAACTAAGGGCCTTAAAGGCGTCTCAGCCATTTTACATGCAGCTTCCTGCTACCACTCTAACAATGTGTCCCTCCTGCGAGAGGGTGGCCACCAACTCTTCGTCTTCTACCTCCGCCGTCACTATCCCCAACAACGCGTCTCAGGCGTCGCCACTCATGTCTCTCACCAACCCCAGAACAGTCCCTCCCTTTGATCATAGTAATAATGTCCAGCCTCGTCGCACTCCTTCCTCATGATCATGCGTTCTGATTCTCCCTTTTGTTTTTATTTTGTTGTCTCATATTTTTTATGATATTATTATTTTATAGTGGAAGAAGACAATGCATTCCCCGCGCCACCTCTTCCATTTGTATAGTCTTTTTGTTTTCTGAAATTCTTTTTTTCCCTTGTTGGGTTTCTGTTTCGGAGGTCTTCTTTGTGGACCAAAATGACAAAATACGAACCTTTAATCCTGGGTGTTCCTCTTCATTTATGTTTTGTTATCCAGGCTCAATCGTTTGACTTTGTGTGATGTTTATAAAGGGATGATGATAGCAGTAGGAAAATGGAGTACTGGGCTGTAATGGTCGGCGTTGGTTTGAAATTTGAATACCATCCCGACAACTTCAGCAAGTACTGGGAATTATGACTGCGAGTTTTTGTGAATATGCCCGGGAATAAAAGTCCGTTTCTTATTTCTCCTTTGTTGTAGGAGTATTAATTTTGTGGGGCTAGTATGCACTCATTCTAGAGTTCGTCAACGAGTTTGTTTTTCATATTTGTGGTGGTCCTATCCAATATATAATATAGTTTTCTACAAAAGAATATAGCAATGCGATGGGAATTGAAGGGATAAATGAAGTTTAAGTTTGGCAAACGGGGTTGGAAGGTAAATTTACTTGGCGAAAGAGATGACGCAATGTGGATCACACATTGAGATTGAGATATAAAGAGGAGTGGGGGGTCCATGTGAAGTTGGGAACGAGGAGGAGGCGTTATTGATGCTCAAGGATCAAGAAGAAAAGCAGAAAACCCTAGTGAGTAGTCAGCACTCAGCACCTAATGGATATAGATAAGATAGAGCTTTAATTAAGATGACGAGGGTGTGTTGTGTTGATGGCAATCCGAGTACTAATCAGGATGGAGGGAGGGAGGGCTAGACGCAGCGAAACAGTGAGAAGGCGAATAGGAACGTGTCAGAAATAAGATATCTATGAAGATATAGTCTCTGGCACTCTGCATAGAGTCTGGGACAGGGAGGGAGGGAGTGAATGAGGGATCAGTACTTGAGCTGAAACCACCAAACCAGAGCATCAAGTGCCTTTGATGAAATATGCGTTTGGAATGGATGGTCACCTCATTGAATTCCCCATATCCTGTGGCAGGCCTAATTCCCTTACCTTATGCTTCCTATACCTCATTCGCTACGCCAAATTCCCGCTTTCAATTCAGGTGTGTTTATTCAAGGTCCTGAATTCTTTGTTTTTTTATAATTAAATTTTAGAATTAAAGTACAACAGTAGTCATTAATTTATTTTTCAGTGAGTGTTTGGATTAAAAATTGTAATAAGTAATTCAAGTTGTGTTTGGAATAAAGATTGTAGAATTTATTTATTAATTACTTATGTAAAAAGTAAAACTTGTTTGGTTGAAATTTTATAAAAGTAACTTCTAATGGAAAATGACTGAAAATGACATGAATCATATTATATATTTCGCACACACATATCTAAATATATTGTGATATTTATATTATCTCTGGTACTAATTATAAGATCTAGTTAGCTCTTTTGATTTCTTTAATCTCTCTAAAAAAACCAACTGGGTCTTACAATTAATAGCGGAGGGAATATAATTATATATTTATACTTCTTCCGGTTCTAATTATAAGACTTAGTTGACTCTTT
>JBAGKO010000015.1:8472769-8483973 GCA_037177275.1 Acacia concinna | reverse complement strand
ATCTTGGTAAATATTTTAAAAAGTATTGTATTTTAGTATTTATTTATTTATTTTATAATATTTAAATAAAAAAGCCGGAAGAAGTGTACCATATTCAAAATTTGAGGTGTTGGACAACAACAACTATAAAGTGAGTTCACACTCTTAGAAGCTCAGATTTCATAGGGCTACATATTTCTAAGAAGTAGATTTCCCAATTATAAGGAAATATTCAATTTTATTCCCCTAATAAACATTGCCAATTACAATGAAGAACTAATTGGTATGAAACATTCACAATCAAGGTTTTCATACCACTAGAAAATTGGATATTTTTCATCTCACTCCTCTGGCTTTGAATTATTTACCAATTTGACATAAAACAATGTGATAAGATTCTTTTATGCTTTTGAGGATCGGACTTGGAAGACCAAAAAATAAATTTTGGCTCTTGTAAAAGACTAAACCTCATACTTGCTAATAAAGAGTAAAACTTCATGTTTGTGCCCTAATGTATTTCAAAACCCAAGCATTTGTTACGAAATTAATTGCAATGGAATTATATTTATTTTTCTCAGTTTGTTTTCGAGTTACTGTGCTTTAAGTTACGAACGCATTACAAATCCATGACGCTTGTACAAATGTAACTTGTGCTTGTGCTTTGAATAGTGAGGCTACAATTAATATGGTGTTGTTTGAAAATTAATAAAGCTATGATAATACATATTAAACATGAATTTAAAAAACACAACAAAGCAACACCTCATGAAATTCATCTTCATAAACTTCTGCCTATGCTTCTTAATTTTCATCTTCTTATCCAAGTGATGTAATATCTCTTCAAAAATATGAGCATTATGCAGAATCCAATCGCTCATGCAATGCTTGGGGGAGAATACCTCGTTTAATCTAATACTGTGAGTTAGCAAACAATTATGTTTTGTTATAAAAGGATACTCTTGATTCCAGATTCCGAATAGCTGCCGCCACACACTGGCTTGAAGGATTTCTTAATATATATGTAGCTCAAGAAACAAAATACACTAACCAGTAAAGTGAAACAATACCACCAGTAACAATACTAATAAAATCATTCGTCCTTTTATTTTCTCAAGTATCAATTCGTATATATTAAAAAAAATGATGAAATGTTGCGAAAATTTTCTAACCTCTTGTCGACACCAAAAGTTAAGGGGCAAAAAGCCAAAAACGCTGGACATCAAATTCAAATGTCCCCTCCTGTCTGCAGGAAAAATAATGTGTTTACTACCCGTCAAGATGAAGGAAGGACAGAGAAAATGACTTAAATATTAATTATAAATTAGTAAAACCTGTTTATGAGCCCGTGATTACTCGCAACCTTGAGTTAGTGAGTATTATAATGACTTTACCTAGTTGAACCACCGGTAAATTACCAAAACTTCAACAAAGCGCGAGAGCGGCGACACATGGTTGAACAAGGCTTTCACTAGTCAACAGATTTCACGTGACTCATTGTAACATGGTCCACTTATTTATAGTATTTCACAGCCTCAATTGTCTGTTGGAACTTGGAAGGGAAAAAAAAGCAAAGAAAAGTAAAATGAAAATTGTCTTTGTCTGCCTATGGTGGTGCTTAATTTCCAGCTTCCAATTCAATACAATAACATTGAAATATATAGCCCAGCCCCACCACTTTCCAATGCGCGTATCCGACACCTCCGCATTAAAACGATTTTAAAAATAATTTGATTCTTGTTGGACCAGTTTTTGTTTATTATAACTGATGTTTAATTATATCCATTATTTTCGACCAATTTTCACCTAAATCACCGCAAAACTGCTCCCCGGTCAGACTAACTAATGAAAATCGTCTCAAGATCAAGACACTGAACTAAACTTTCAAAACTAAAATTCTTCTGAAAACTGTCGATTACCAAAACATTCATATATGCATGATTATTCAATGAATTAATTATTTGTATATATAAAATTTAACCTAAAAAATTTGAATTTACAATATCAACTCAACAAGAAAGAAAAATTGCAAGGAATTATTAATTTACAGAGACTTGAGAAGACACGTCACTGTTGACTCTTCCTTCCTCATCGAGTCATCGTCTATTACCTCTGCTATATTCTTACATTCACGTAACATAATCATTTTGATTATTTAAAAGAGGGAAAAAAAACTATGGCTATATCATACCCAGGAAACTGTGAGGACAAAAGTGGAATGTGCTGTGTATCTGTTTCAGCACAAGCTCAAGTGATGGAATATAAATATGCATCTGGTGGTTCAACTTAAGGTCTCTTGTTCTGTTTCTGAATCTGATACTGTTTGATAAGAATTTGGGCATAGAGAATCTCATTCCAAGCATCAGGAACACCGGGAAGGCACCAGTGACTACAGTCTTGAAACCTCAAAGGCGATTTCCTTTCTTCTGGTGATAGATTTTGCTTCCTATATATGGAGGGATGACCATCCTTTCGAAAATCCGTCATCCTCGTAACATTCATATATGACACACGTGTTTTCATGTACTTTATTACATTTTCCAGAACTGTCATCTTTGTTGGATATTCTGTAAGATATTTCTCGTTCTCGATAGGCACTGTTTCACTGTCACATTGCCCTCCAGAATTCCACTGCCCTCCACTATGCATTCACGAACACAAGACTCCCAATCAGCTTTCTAGCTTCATGGACTAAGGCTCATAAATATGACGCTAATTATTAGTATTGGTTTACCTGAAATGGGAAGCAGAATAGCCTCTGAAGAAGACCATCGACTTTGATGGATTCACGTTGGCATCAACCCATCTGCTCCATGTTGTTACAGCTCTTCGAAATGCCTCAACAACATTTAGTTCCTCATAGACATGGCTCCCTTCTTGGTAATAGTCCTTCCTGCAGAATTTAAAAGAATTAAGAGACTGTGTTGAAAATAAGATAGACATGGCTCCCTTCTTGGTAATAGTCCTTCCTGCAGAATTTAAAAGATTTAAGAGACTGCGTTGAAAATAAGAAACATTGTGGCTTGTTCTCCATGCTTTTATCTTATATACCCTGTAGAAGTTTTGTCATGCGTCCACCAGTGGCCAGTGTTGAAGATCATAAAATCTGCATCTTTGTATTCATCAGAAGACTTCCCAACCAAATCAAGACGAAGTGTTTGCTTCCTTGTTCCATTCCTATCCACGGTTTCCCATTCTTGAACTAAGAATGGAGATACAAAAAGCTCTACTGTGAAGTTGTAATCCTGCAAGCCGGGCAAAAACAAAGAATGAACAACGTGAGGGGAATCAAATTATCCCACAAACCAGAAAATTTATATCTTCATTTCAGGAAAAGAAATGGAGACTTAAGAGTACTCACTTCAAATACAAAAGAATAGGAGGCTTCCCCTCGGAATTGGACCCTGCCATTTGCTTCATAAACTTTATTTTTATTTTGGACAGAGTTTCTCAGTATGCAAATTAGGGACTCCCACATATTCCTGTTGAGGGAATCGCCAACAAAAACCAACCGTTTCCCTCTTAGCATATTTAGAAGACGATGGCCGTCCAACCTGTAATTATAATAAGAATTACTTAATTGAATTGGGACTTTAGAAGACCGTTAAATATATTTCAAACAATGGGAGGAAAACAGGGTAAAGCAGAACACAAACAAATCAACTGGGAAAGTAAATCCCCAACACAAGTTGCCCAAATTTTGTGGAACTTCTGCGGACACAAACATCCCCGCCAAGGGAAACCCTCAATACCAAAAAACTGCCAAATCCGTAATAGAATAACAGGAAACGTAAAGGATTTGGTTCGGATCAAACGACAAGACAACAATATTCCTCAAATTCACATACCTCGGAAGGCTGCAACCCTTAGGCTTCCACTTGTATTTCTGATAGTCTTTATCAGGCCTGCCATTCTGAATACAATTGAACTGCTCATCAATCAGATTGCAAGAACCGGGTTTATAAAGAGGATACGAATCGTCCCTAACCCATTTCCCATCGAATAAATCGCATTTCATTAGAGACTCAATCAACTCCTTATTCAGTCCCGTAAGAGTCGAATTTCTCTGCTTCTTCGCCAAGGAAGCAGTATAATTATTCGATGCAACACCCTTCACTCCCTCGACTGAACTCATATTCTTCTTCGGCCTAACTGGAATACTTTGGAGAGGAGGAGACGCCAAAACTTTTGGTGAGGCGACAGCATTTGTGGATTGATTTGCCTGCACTGCTTTATTTTCATTGGACCTCGCAGGGCTCCGAGTATGATTTACAGCGCTAGATGGTTGCTTATCCACATTGTTTGGCGGTTTCACTGGCAAAACCGATGTCCGATTACTTGACGTCTTAGAATTAGAAGAGGGTGTTGCGATCTGATTTGTGGGTGGAAGTTTATTTTGAGATGAAGCAACAGAACTTTGGGTTTTGGGCGAGGATTGTTTGGAACTTGAGTTGGGAGATGAAAAAGTGACATTAATAGATCTAGAAGTAGTGTTGGTGTGGAGGGGAAAGCTTTGAGGATGGTCGGGAGATGAACTATTGGGGAAGAAGTAGTAGAAAAGGGAATTGAAATGGGATTTATACGAGGCAGGAATAGAACTTGAAGAAAAAATGTTGGTGAATCCAGGAGAAGAAGTATTTTGGGAAGGAGAGAAAGCTAAGAAAACAGTGAAAGCAACAAAAGCGAGCATGAAGCCATAGGCAAAGGGCACTGATCTTCTGGTCTTGAAATGAGATAGGAAGCTCATAAGGTCTGTGGTGAGGTTCCCTCCACCGACGGGGTGGTACTTGGTGGCATCAACCATGGATGGAGATGGTTGGCCGTGTTGTCGTCCCTATATGTCGAACACAGAGAGAAAGAGATAGACGATGGAGATTGGAGGATGTGTTTCTGTCAATTAAGGTTGTGAAAAGAGAGAACCAGAGCGATGTATGGTAATAAAAGAGAAAAAGACAAGGTTCGAGAGAGAGAGAGAGAGAGAGAGAGAGAGAGAAGGTGGGTTAGTTTGGGAGAGAGAAAATTGCGACTAGCGAGATGTGAGTGGGGTAAGGAGATTTTCCATTGTCCCGGGTCATGATTATGATAATGATAATATATGTTGAAGCAGACAGAGAAAAGGGAAAGAGAGGCTATGAATATGAACATGCTTGGCAGATTATCTGCAGAAATGCCCCCACTCTCATGTCTATGGCCTTCATGTGCGTGGAGCTTCCATTAAAGGTTATTCCAAGATAACCACTCCGGCAACGTAGCGTTTCTACAACAATCACCAAATGGCACTTCAGTCTCAAAATATATATGCACCCAACTTGTTATTCTTATTTTTAGAATATTTGTTATTATCCAACATAATTTTCTTTTTTTAATATACATCTCTATTTTTTTGTATTTGCTTTATACCAAATAAAGATGGACTGCAGATGTATATTTTATTAAGTTTGTTATATGATAACTATGTCATGATTTTGTATTGATGTGGAGACACATCTGTGAGTTTTACTGAAAAATTATATGTATTAAAGATTTAAATGATAAAGAAACTGCCTGGCAAAAGTATAGATTGCATACAACTCTTTGGGGGGAAAAACGTAGAGTACATGATGTTGGGTTTTTGAACTTTAGTGCATGTATGGATTGAGTTTTGGATAATAGTTTTGATCATGGTATAGTAAGAGTAAATAAATTGAAGGTATGCATTAGGTTACGCCTACACCAGAGGAAGAAAGCACCGTACGAGTCAAAAAAGTACGTAGAACCCCAAATGCCTTGCTTGATTCAACCTGCATCCACCCCAACTTGACTTGGGCCACGTTGTTGGAATTGTACCTGTATTCAAAAAGTTTCTAGCTTCTTGTGTCATATTTCTATTGGACAGGCCAGGCCAATTAGTATTAGATGGATTGAAGTGGTGGAGGGCACATAGCAGTACTCCATATATATGCATATATATACATTAGAACCGGAGGTAGTAATGTATTAGTACTAGTACTTACTGGTTAGCAATTCGGAAGTCAAACTAAACGCAAATAAAGAGATAATATAATACAAATTAAAGTTTGTTTGTGCAGTGGCAGGACCTGTCGGTGATCCATCCCATCCCTCAAACATTGCCCTTCCCTCCCTCACACTTGCCTCCAATTCTTAACCACTACACTTTTAAAAGTTCTTTTTTTTTTTAAAAAAAACAACATAATTTAGTTGTTTCCCTGTCAGACATTATTTAATCATTTGAAATTACTTATAAATGACTTCCATCGTACCATCTGTTGTCCCGTTTTATTGAATTATAATTATTACTCCTCCATTGAAGTCACGCGCGCGCATAGTGCTTTGTCAATATAATATCCTTTAATTATGGTTAGGCGGGGTTCATTCATGAATCCATTTTATTTAGGTATTCAAATAACAAAAAGACTCCGTGTACATATCACCACCAGGCCATTTTTCTCAGTTTACGTACGTACCCTCCCCGCCTAATTCGGTAGAAACCGTGTTGTTTAGTTGTTACTGCCTCAACTCTCTTCCCAGATCTACACACACAGGACACATGAACTTAGCATCCCAGATTTTTATAATACTCTCAATTATGATCATCAACCACTTATTTATATTAAGTTTGCATTACACATAAATAAATTAAGCCTAATTTTATTTGTACAAAATGGATGACACCAGAATCATCTTTTTCTCTCTCACTCGTTCAATACCGTACCACGTCAAATTGCCCAGGTCAGGGATGATCTCCCAATAAAAAAATAAAAAGAGCAAATCGTAGTGAGGTCTTAAATAAGGGACTTTGTCTTAAGAAATTGTGTATTTACAGTAAAATTTGGTAAAATTGTTAATACAGCTCATGAGGTTGTTATTAACAACCCCATCGTAACTTATAGGATTGTTAATGGAGACTTTACTGTAATTATACGATTTCATAGAACTCCTTTAATATAAAATTTTTTATTTAGGACGTAATTACAATTTTTCTAAATAAAAAACAAAAACTGCACATGACATTGACAACTACCCCCGTCACAAGGCGGACGATTGAATTAAACCTTAAAAAACACTAACGTACGATACGATATTCAGGTCAGGGATGAGACTGAAATATTGAATGGAATAGATCAAGTATACATATATGCCAATAAGAGAAGAAATGAAATGAATCCACATGGCATTCGGTGGTGCCGCCGACAGTGGGAGGGAGCACGACAAAAGCCAACGATTGAGTATCTATGCTGACTTTGCCTTGCGTGTTATATTCACACTCCTCGCCAAGCCAATTACCACTACTCACTGCTTATTCACTCATCAACATGCCTCTCTCTTTTACTTGTAATTCCCAAATAATACTGCACATCTCTTAAATATAATATTAACCAATTTCTTTTTATAAAAATATTAATGAAGATAAATAAATTATTTAATCATATTATATATTATGTATTAGATTTGTATATTAGTTTATAAATCAAGCATACTAATTTTGAAGAAGCACCATGAATATAATTACTTTAACCTAACTTGATTAGCTTTTTTAAAATCTCTAAAAAAATAGGTAACTGAAACTTATATTTAGATAAAAAATAATAATGAAAAAAATAATTATAAAGTATAAACTACAACAGCCCACCCACTTTGTGATACAGTTGGTTTACCGTTAGATAATCGCCCTAAGATATAATTATACTCGCAATAGTTATCTATAATCAAGTTATCAAAAATTTGTAATACTTTTTCATAATTAATCATTCACATAATTGATGGCGTTTAATACTTACCATCAAATAGGAAAATATATGAGGCATCAAATACGAATGTTTAGAAATACTATTGTCACACTAAAAAAAATGAACTAATTTTATTTCCAAAACAGAACCCTGAAAATATATTGATGGTGCTCCCTTTGGTGCTATATAATTGATGGCGTTTAATACTTACCATCATGGTCATGGCACAACGTTGGCCTTATATATAAAGTAACAATAGTCTGAAAATTTAATTAGTGTATTTTATTTTATCCTCAATTACTTACATTCATCTTACAAACTATCTCTCTAATATGTATTATACGACATTAATTAATAAGTGCTTTTAGTTTTCCTTATAATGCATTTATTTGTTTCCAAAGAGCATGAACTGTTTTTTTCATTATCTCCCTATATTTAATAAAGGTAGTGGGGGAGAGAAATAATTAAAATGATATTACAGTTTATTATAATTAGCAACACTAACGTTAGAAATGATTCACATTTAATTATTTTTACTGATTTATTAGAATTGTTAATTGGTACTTTATACTTCCTCCAGTCTTAATTATAAGAGTCCGTTAACTTTTTTAGAGAATTCTAAGAAAATCTTAAGAAAGTAAATTATATTATTTTAAGACATTAAAATTTATCGTTTTTCTTTAAATTATATTGTTTGACTTATAAACTAATATATAATATAATTAAGTAATATAATTAACTTTCTTAAAATTTTTTAAGTATTCTCAACAAAAATTAACAAGACGTTTGGAATTTAAAACCAATGGTAATAATAAGGATAAGGTGGAGTATGTGCATTAGTCTAAAAATTTAATATAGTTTTCATATCCTTGGACCCGGTTAATTATATTATATTCCTCTCATGTTTCTTCTTTTTCACTCGGTCATCATTCACACGCGCATTTGTTGGTTTTCACAAACGCGGCGAAACAAAGATCCAACACGCGTCCTCCCCCGCATGTGCTTTCCAGAACAACCAAAAGGCAGAGGAGAGGTGGTGTTTGGGTTTGGGACTTTGGGACCAAGTTAACAAACAGTACAGTGGAAAGCATGTATATATATGTGTTTGCATCTCATTATACTCCATGGCTTCAAGGCCTAAATTACAACGCACACCTCGCTTTTGGTTATAGAGCACCACTCTTTTAAAGGCAACATTAAAGTACAACCACGCACAATGATTCCTACATCAAACAAAATTGATGATGAGGCCGCAACACACACACATATATACTCTTTTAATTTTAATTATAAGAGTCAAATAATTTTTTTTAATAATTTTAAAAAAATTAATTATATGATTTTAAGGTATTAAAATTAATCGTTTTTATTTAAATTATGTTGTTTAACTTATGAATTCAATAAATAATATAATTAAGTAATGTAATTAATTTTTTTAAAATTATTTAAAAATGTTTAACTAAATTTTATAATTAAGAAAAAAGAAGGGAGCGTGTGTGTATATATGCGCGCTCTATTACTATCTCCATTTTCGTAAGAAGCAGACTTTTAGCAATTTCAAGCCACCTAAAGTTCCCTTCTAAGTTCTAATTCAAATTAAAGTGCTCGATTGTTAATCACAAGTTCACAACGAGAACACGATCGAGATTCCCGAGCAAATGGTGTGTGTGTGTGAGCTGTGTAGCAAGCAAGCAAAAACGGGAAGAAGAAAGCTCGAGCAGATGGCATCCTTCCTGCAATATCTGATCCGCCACGTGCATATGAAACAATTAAGCTAATCATATATATATATATATATATATGCTTACAAAATAAAGACGTTGTTGCTAGAAATAATTTCTTTTTTTTTTTTTTATGAAACAAAATTATGCATTAACAGTTAGAGAAAAATTCATGAAGCTACGTGCATTCACTAAACTCGATCCATGTTCATTGGATGGTGAGTTTCAGCCACTTGAAGCAAACCGTGTGTTCCCTTATATAGTATATATTGTAAAGGTTCAGGAGATCCACCTTTATTTGTTTCTCGTGCAAATTAAAAGTAGTCCTGTGCCTCTGCATCACTTAAGTCGTACTTCGTGCAGCAATTGAAGGGCTCATGTCCAATACCTGCATATGGAGACATCATATGCATGGAATAACCCTCTAAAACATGTACCCTTATCGATCATGGCAAAAAAAAAAAAAAAAACCTACCCTCCTTTCCTTTCCTTTTAAGTCTGCACTTACTTTAGGTAGGTTTGGAGAGCTTAAATGTTCGGCGGCAGCAGTTTATTTCTTTCCTACTTCACTAACATTCATTTATAAATAATAATGTCGTTCTCCTTGGGTTTTTATTCTATGCGATCAGCAACTAATTTCTTATCACTGTAATGATATCTTAACCGTTTAAATTTAATCTGAACATTTAAAATTTAAAATTTTTAATTTATCATTTTTAAATGATAAATTTATTTTTATAAGAAGTGATAGTTATAAGATTTTTTTTTAATTCTGTATGTTATAAAATAAAAATTTATTTAAAATCTAATAATTTAATTAGATTCAATTTAGACCATCCAAAATTAATTGAATGGTGATGATGGGTGATAAGAACATTTTTGCTCCCGGAAAAAAACTACTGCATTAAATGAAGGCATTTTAAACATTTTATATTAATAGATAATTTCTCAATTCATATATAAACTTTAAAAAATGAAATAAAGTGAGTGCTAGTTGTATCAAAACCTTAGAAGTTATTCCCCCAATATTTTTTAATAAATAACTTTCTTTTCTTATACTTGATTTTTAATATAAAAAACTTTCTTTCTTTTTTTGGTGTGAAAATTTAAACAATTTTTTCCTTTTCTAATCTTATTAAATAGATACATTGATTTGATAAAACTTTAGTCCCCTAAGATTTAAATACAAAATTTACCACGAATTATAATGCAATATAGTGCAAACAACTCGGGGATCATTATTTTCTTAATGAGATTTTATTTTGAATTTTTTAGGTTAAACTAAGTGTAAAAATATGGTTTGAAAGAGAGTTTTGAAATTGTTTTTTCTCTAAATTAAAATACATGAAAATAAAGCTATTTCTAGTATTTTTGGATCTTTCTCTAAATTAAAATGCATGAAAATTTATGGTTATTTTTTCACTTTTAACTAGAGCCAGTAAAATGGGTTGAACCCGTGGGTTCAACCCGTCAACCTGCCGGGTTGGGCGGGTTTAGGCTGGCAAAATGCTAGCCCGTTTCTAAACGAGCTAAACGGGCTATAGAGCGCGTTTAGCTCGCGGGCTGAGCTGGCCCGTTTAACCCATTTATTTATTTTTAATTTTTTTAATTATTCTTACAATTTAAAATCAATTATTTTAGTTAAATACTTTTATCCCCTTATCTTTAATGTTGTGTTTAACAACTTTCTCATACTTTTTATTTAACATTATTATTTTCATATTATATTTATTTAATCTACTATTATTAAATTTAAAAGAGAGAAATTTACATATTTTTG
>JBAGKO010000015.1:8443029-8453846 GCA_037177275.1 Acacia concinna | reverse complement strand
CACAATACAAGATGATATCACATCGGCATCCAACTTTGGATGGTCTTAAGTCAAAGATGTGTTCAAGCATGTGTGGGAACTATTGTATTTTGTGATCTCCCAGAAGTTTCTATATTCTTTTTTACAAGCCCTGACTCTCCAATTACAACTATCTTTATAGTATATACACCGATATTCTTCATAATTTTTCCTGCTAATATATACCCTAAATGTATGGTACACTCGAACAGAGTACAACTTGATTGCATGTCTGAACACTCGGATGTTGGTGAACCTTTTTCCAATAAATAACTCTTCATTGTCGCAAAAATTTAGACCTTCTTCCAAATGACCAAACTCATGGCACATGTCTCTCATCAAGAATTTGCGATAGGAAGATGATTGCACGATCGTCGTGGTCATTCCTCACTTCAGTGTCTTCATCACCGTCGTCGTCGTCATCCTTGTCGGCACCACCCAAGAAAGAATCATATTCATCATCATCCTCATCAACTATGTCTTCTACATGAGGCAAAGGAAATGCTAGTCTATTGGTGTCACTCATTAGTGGAGGCTCAAATGAATACAAATCCTGCTACATTAAGTTAACGGTGTTGCTACTTGATGGAAGCATATTTCCCCCAAAATTCGCCATCTGTTGTGAGTCAACATTACTATCATATGGTAAATCACATATGTTGGCATACAACTCAGCACATTTCGTGAAAGTTGGTAATAATCGAGTCATTTCCCACATTTCTTCTACATCCACATCTTCTTTCAAATCATATTGACAATAGTATGGCGGATTTAACCATGTAAGATATCTATATACTAGATATATCACAATTTGATTGGGACCAAGTTCTAACTTCCTACCAATCACTTGCTTCAGTCTATCCAAACTTATATTTGGGTCAACTTTTACCACTTTGATGCTATCATACTCAAATGTTACACCGGAAGGCCCATCACCAATTTGTCTATTTGCAAATATACACGCCTTCTCCTTTGCACCCTCCATTGTATTTCCTAATCAATGCATCATTACAAGTTATTATTCAACTAACCATAAATTGACACAAAATCATCCATGTATATCGACACTCCAAATTATGCGTGTATTATTAATTGGTTAATTGTTTTCGACAATAAAACAACTAATTACAATATGTGTATGTATATGTATCATATGGATAATTTATAGAAGTTGAGTTTAGGCCGTTATATCATGATAGATATTAGTAGTATTACACTTTATTATCAAGATACTTTGAATGACAAAAAAATCTTTTACCGAAATAGTAGTACTATGTTAAAACTCCTTCACAAAGAACACTCTTTGTAAATTTCGGATAAATAGTATTTTTATCATAATAATTAAATTTATGAGAAATATATAAAAATGAAATTCAAATTATTAAAAGCATGATTTCTCTCCAATCATAGATTGTAAAGGGCCAATGGAAGTTTTTTTTTTGACAAAGCATATGGAAGTATTTCAATATAAACTATTCAATATTCTCTTCTCTCTTTTTTTTTTCAGAACAAACTATTCAACATTCACTAGTTATAAATAATATAACTCATGTTTCAAACTTCATTCAACACATGTAACCTACATCCACATATTGCACAGTAATTTTAAAAAGAAAAAAAACAATTTTAAGTGGCCATAATGGTTGTTAAAAATAATAATTCAGCATCGTTTCACCATTCCATATCAATTCAGTGAAATGTTCAATTATCAATATTAGTAGTATACCAAAAATCAATTATCTCTAACATTTTCAGACCAACAGGCTTCTAAATTTTCTTAATTACAATATTTGTATTATTTTCTATTCCTATTTCTAGTCCAATAGACAAAACACTTCATAACAGTATAACACTATTTTCTCAACAAAAAACAAAGTACAGACAAGAAAGGTATTTTTCTCAACATATAAACTATTTGTAAATTTCATTTTATAACATTGAGTAAACATATTTTTCTAAATAATGTATTTCTTTTACTACTATAAAATATAAACAAGCACATTGAAAAAAATAACAAGAGTCAAAAGTTATTTCCATATATTACTTCATTAGTCAAACTACAAATAGATTGAAAAAAAAATGTTAAATCTCAATAATTTAAAATAATATAATTAGATTTCCCAATATCTTTTAAAAAACAGTTAGAAAAAAATCACATATTAATAACAGAATAATACAATCACATATTCATAACAGAATAATACAATTAAATTTAAAATTTTCATATCTTACACTTCATATTAATAATATAACACAATATACACAAAGTTAAATATAAGGCTCCTCTTTGCTCCTTCAAGTTCCTCAAGAATACAGAACGCCTACAAATAAAATAAATAGCAATATCATAGATACTAAGATAATCAAAAATATTTCAAAATGTACATCTCAAACAAAATATATACAGCATTACTTACTATAATTAGAAGAATCTCAAATGAAGGTGAAGAAGGGAGCTGAAGAACAAAGTGTTTGTGAATGAATATGAAGGAAGCTAAACAACTTGAAAATGTTGAAGAGGGAGAAGTGAAAGAGATTGAGTGAAGAATGAAGGAAGACAAGGCGTAATGAAGATGAAGAACAAAGATGAGGAAGGCGTAAATATTGAAAAATGATGAAGAGAAGCAAGATGAAGAGAAGGCAGGCGTAAAGAAGATGCAGAGAAGGCTGAAAAAATAAGTGATGAATTGAAGAGAAACAAGTGAAGAAGATAATGAAGGCATATTGCCTTTTATAATAACAGAATGAACAATGAAAGCGTAAGGTGCACCACACATTAGACCTGAAATGACTAAAGCCTACAAAAGTTTACATAAAAAAACAAAATGAAGGACAAGCGTGCTCTGAGGACTGCAAAAAACCCTGCATCATTCTACTGTAGAACGATTTGTGCAATATTTGCCCCTAGAGTCCCATTTTCAACGCAAATCGCTAAGTTGGAACGATTTGCACAAATCATTCCAACTAAGCACGATTTGTAGTGTCATATTCCCTTAAATACTTTTTTTACTACACTATTTAGTTAAATTGTTTTACTGTTCATCGTATATTATTAAAAAAGCTCATATATACCACTGGATCATGAAAGTAATGGTTTATATTTAGTATATTATAAAATTATTATTATTATATTTTATAAATAAAAATTGATAATTTTTTTCCTATAGTGCAATTATCAATAGTATAGATTGAATTTTGAGAGAGAATTTTGTATTTGTTTTTCTTTAGAGTTTTTTCTTTTTTTGGGTATGACATTTCTATAAACTTGACTTGTATTAGAAGAATAACTTGATCTACAATATAAATCACTTATAAAATAATTAATGTTAGTTTTCTAATTTTGTTTCTATAATTAATACTCATTTTTAATTTATTCACTATTTAATTGTGGTAAAAGTAAAAAACAATTGTAATTTAGGATATGTTAAATAGCTTCTTTATTCCCTTTAAATTAGTTGAATTGCCCGGATGAAAGGGTAAATGAAGGATTATATAGAGGCAATAATCTGTTACTAGGAGGTGTGATAATAATAATATTTTTTAAGATATTGTTGATGATGTTAGATTATTTCTTTATAGGAACTGACATGTTGTATTTGGCCATGAAAAATAATCCAATTAATTGCTTTTTTTTTTTTGCCAGAAATCCAATTAATTGCTTAACTACATGTATTCATGTTTGTTTTTTGGCCAGTACATATATTCATGTTATAGTAGGTAATTTTAGCATATTTAGCTGTAGCCTCTAATTTCATTAAAACCCCCGGGGTGGGGAGCACTAGCCTGGCGACAGCGAGCGTTTCCTCACTTGCCGGCCAACAGCTCAGATGGATGCACGGTGAATGATGATCCCATTTCACAAGCGTAACTGAGTCTGAAACGACCAAAAGGATATCGCGCTGCATTTGATATGGTTGTGGTATGAGACGCCCCGTGTCTTTCCCCAAGTCAGTACCCGCCGAAGTCCAAGGCGGGTCACCCTCTGCTGCAGTACCTGATTCTTTGTTTGATTCCTATTGCTTTCGCGGTCAGCGGACACCAACAACCCAGCGATTCAAACGAGTCGGAAAGCCGACTTTAGTGACTTTACCCGTTCCGGAGACCGGACCGGAGGATGACAACAGAGTTGGGACGAGTCAGCGTTCCAAATCAATGAGGCTTAGGGCTAAATCCAAGCCTCAGCCCCAACCCAGATTGAATGCTTCGCCACTATCAGACACTTGTTTTGGAAATATGAAAATCTTGCCCCGAGATTTCTTTCAAATTGATGCGTTAGACCTTGCCCCCTGTTTGTTGGGAAAGTTTCTTCGCAGGGACGATGTCGTTCTGCAGATTACTGAGGTAAAAAGGTTTTTCGTCATCTTTCTTTCTAACGGTTCCTCGTTGGATTGCAGTAGGACAGCTCCAATGCTTGGGTTAATAGGTTTGTTGTCTAGAGCCGGATAAAATAAACCTATGGTGCTGGTCAGAGCAACAAGTCTGGTTGCCCCCTTCTGATATAGCCTGCTTAATTGGTGCAATTAAAAATGTTTGCCTTTTCCGATTGTTTTAGTGAGTTATTGTGTCCCATGCTTGGTCGAATAAACTGTTCTTTTGGTCGTAAGTCACTCTTATTGAAGGACCTCTAATTGTATGATAGTTGCTCTGAGATGTTAGGAAATCAGCAGTTACTTTAACCAAAGCCAACGCCTCTCGAATTTCAATCTGAACTCTTGCAGTAAAATGTATAGGTACTGTTTTTTGTGCTGAGCCCTGCAGTTGTTCAATCACATTTCAATTTTCTTTTTCCTCATTTGGTTTTACATACTTCATCAGTTCATTTAGAGAGGAAATGAAAGCAGTAAGCATTGCGTCTTTTCCTTTTCTCCTTTTGCTTGGCACAATGTAATGGCTGTGCTTCATTTGGTGTGTGTTGAGGGTGTGGGACAGAGTATGTTTGGTATTTAACGAGGAATTCGTATCAGGTAGGTGGAAGCATACAGACCAAATGATTCAGCTTGCCATGGTCGATTCGGCATTACTGCAAGAACTGCCCCTGTTGTAAGACACTTCATTTGCTCTCTTTTTACGTACACTTTTTCATCTTAATCTCTGCCTATATTGGAAATTCTGAGTAATTTATAGATTAATTTTATTTAATGGATTGTTTCTAACTTGTAGTTTGGACCGGGTGGCCATGCGTATGTCTATCTGTGCTATGGTCTCCACATGATGCTGAACGTTGTTGCTGACAAGGAAGGAGCTGGAGCTGCTGTTTTGATTCGTTCTTGTGCCCCCGTTAGTGGTATAGTTCTATCATCACCTTTGGTCATATAACTTGTTACATCATAGATTGAGCTTAGCCCATCTGTCATGCCTGGCATAGCTTCTGTTCAATTCTGTGCCGTCCTGGCTAGTATTTGATGAGTGGAAGTGATTTTTAGTGACTTACCTCTGCATAGCACTTTTTTTTTTGGGTAAAGAACCGTCAACCTAATAATTATGTGTGTGTGAAGACCTCAACTCATGGATAATCGAAGAGATGATATGTTTTTAAATCATCAGGTTCACTATTTGGCTTCTTAAAGCCAAAATATCATAAGCATCTTTGTTACATCAACCTCTGATTCATGGTTCTTTTTCCTCCAAATAACTGTTCGTATATATACTAGTTTTCATTGTAATTAATATCTGCATAAGATTTATCTTTTGAGTACTCGAGAATATGACAGGATTGGATGTCATTCAGCAGCGACGAGGTCAGAAAACTGAGAAACCAGTACTTCTTACTGGCCCTGGGAAGGTTAGTTTCCCATCTTTCTGCCCTATTAATAATCAGTTTGAGATGCTTTGAGGAACCCAACTCGGGTAATAATTTGCTTACTCCTTACCCTCCTTCTAAGTTCTTGGAAACTACGTCCGTAGCCAAGAACCAGCAATCTTGAATACACATTAATACATTATATATTATCACACACGTTGTGTCTGTTTTAACTTTTAAGGGACTGTTTCTGTGAAAAGGTCAGATCATCATAGATTTCAAAAATCAAAACTGATTTATTGTTGATTGTTGTCCAAAATCTCAGGTTGGTCAGGCATTGGGCCTTTCAACGGAATGGTCCAACCATCCCCTATATCAACCTGGTAAGCTCATAATATTCAAGGTTTGCACTGAAATGTAAACTTGACAAACTAATAGAGAGATAAGACATATCAAGATGGAAATGGTTGACTCGGTGATGCAGGTGGTTTGGAAGTGTTAGATGGTCCAAAGCCAGCAAGCATATTGGTGGGACCAAGGGTTGGCATCGAATACGCATCGCCAGAGCATGTGAATGCATTATGGAGATTTGCCATTGCAGGTACCCCTTGGATCAGTGCTCCCAAAAACACTCTCAGGCCGCCCTCATAACAACGAACGACGCACCGACTTTAGTTCTTGGGTTAATTGCAACAATGTGATATTAGGAAGCAGGTTTTTTGTCTCTAAAATGAGTTTCCGATGACATTAACCCTTCAATTATGACTAATTAGTACGTAGTAAGCTCTTGCTGTTTTGCGAGTTGCGCCCTTGATGTCAGCTTGAAAACGTGCGATACAGGAGGGATAAAAAAATATGGTGCAGCTAAATGGGTTATTAATTTGTGCGAAGTTAATAAACGCGTTGATTGAAAATTTCCTCTCTTTACCCGATTGCCGATGAACCCACTGAAGACTGTGCGGACTGGCTAGCAAAAAAGCTGCAGACTGACTAGCAAAGCAAGGAATAGATGCCATGCAAGGGTTCCATATCACTCCTGTCTCCTGTCGGACTAATGAACATTTTGGAAGTGGATCACGCCATTTCTGAATGTGACCACGTAGGAATTGCCAAGATCTCTCATGTATTAGAGTAGGAACTGAATATTATTTATTAAATCTATAACTAATAGATGTTTCCAGAACTACTTTATAACAAACTGTGACACATCAGCATTCTTGTTATATATGTAATATCCCCTCTGCTAATCTTTGTCTTCAGATTGAGTTTCTGCTGCATGTCGGGACATGATGCTAAGTTTGTCACGAAAACACAGAAACAGGGCTTTTCCAATGGTTTTGTAAAGATGTTAGCAACTTGATCAAGAGTTGGAACATATCCTATCTTAAGAAGACCAGTTGCTACCTTTTTCTAAAGAAAATGAACATCAAGTTCAACATGCTTAGTTTTGGCATGTAGAACTGGATTGGCTGCTAATACAGTTGCTTTGGAGTTGTCACACCATATTAATGGTACATCTAAAAGTGAAATATGCATTTCACGTAAGAGTGCTATGACCCACAGTACATAAGAAGAACCATCTGCAACACTGCGATATTCAGCCTCTGTAGAAGATCTAGATACAACTTGCTGGCACTTTGAAGACCATGAGATAGGTGTGGTGCCTAGGAATTTGCATGCACCACTCACTGACATACGATTCTCTCAGTTTGATGCCCAGTCAGCATCAACAAAAGTTTGTACTACTGGTATAGGCATAGGTCTGATGAGAATCCCAATAGTCTGAAGTACCTACCAAGTATCTAAGGATTCTCTTAACACATATCCAGTAAGGCTCTCTTGAATCTTGTAGGAACTGACTTGAGTGATTCACAGCAAATGCAAGTTCAGGTTTAGTATAACATAAGTACTGAAGTTTCCCAACAATGTTGCGATATAATGTATGATGAATGAAAGGCTTGCCAACACTTGAAGATAGATGTGTAGTGGAGGCCATTGGTGTGTCATATGGTCTTGCTAAAAGAAACTTTGTTTCAGCCAATAATTCATAAGTGTACTTCCTCTATGACATAAACAAACCATTTGATGTTGCTGTGAATTCAAGTCCAAGAAAGTATGAGAGATTACCAAGTACTTTTAGGGAGAAGAGTTTGCTCATTTCAACAATGATTTGAGTAACTTCTTGTTCATTGGATCCAGCCAAGACAATATTATCAACATAGAGTAAGAGATACATAACTTCTGATTCATTCTTCCTAACAAATAAGCATGGGTCTACCTTGGATGCTTCGAAGCCAAGAGTGAGTAATGCAACTTGGAGTTTTAAGAACCAAGCTCGTGGCCCCTGTTTAAGGCCATAAATGGCTTGTCTGAGTTTGCATACAAGCTGTCTACCATTAGAAGAGTTGACGCCAAGTGGAAATCTTGGAGGTGCATCCATATATACTTCCTCTTGTAGATCTCCATTCAGAAAAGCATTGTTGAAATCCATTTGGTGTAGTTTCCACTGATATGTGATAGCAAGTGTGAGAAGTATGCGCATAGTCACTTCCTTGACTACTGGACTGAATGTGTCATAATAATCAGTACCTGCCTCTTGTGAATATCCCTTAGCCACTAGTCTTAACTTGCGCCTTGCTAATGTACCATCTGCATTTGTCTTGTTTTTCCAAAGCCATTTGCATCCAATTGTACGGCGGCCATGAGGTAAGGGAACAATGTCCCAAGTGCCAAATGAGACTAATGCATTATATTCTTCCTGCACTGCTTGATTCCAATCAGGGTGAGCAAGAGCTTCCTCAATGGAGTGAGGTACAGTGTGAATATCAGAGGCAGTAAAGATTCAAGGTTTGGTTATGCCAGACTTGCTGTGAGTACACATAGGGTGGGAATTGACATAGGGATGACTGAAGAGGTTCTGGTAGAGGTATCAATGGGGATACTGGAAGGAGAGTCAGTAGGAGCTTGATTTGCTTCTGCAGGAGGAACAGGTGCAGATGACACTTAGTTAGAGATAGTAGTATCTACAATAGGCCTGAAACGTGGTACTGCTGAGGAAAACATAGTTGTATCTGACATATCCTGATCAACTGCATGCTTGACATTGTATTGTGATGTTCCAGGGAAAAGTGTTTCATCGAATTGGACATGCCTAGATATGTAAACCCTTCCAGACTTTAGATCAAGGCATTTGTAGCCTTTATGTTGACTGTTGTACCCAAGAAAAATACAAGCTACAGACCGAAAAGCAAGCTTATGTGCATTGTATGCTCTAGTATGAGGATAGCACTTGCAGCCGAACACTCTGAGGAGATTATAATCAGGCTAAGTATTGTACAACTTTTCAAAGGGAGTTAAGTTGGCAATTGCAGTAGATGGAAGTCGGTTTAATAAGAATACAGCAGTGGCAAAAGCATCTGACCAGTAATAGGTGGATAAAGAAGCATGGGCTAATAATGTAAGTCCAGTCTCCACAATTAATCTATGTCTCCTTTCCACCAAGCCGTTTTGTTCGGAAGTATGAGGACAAGAGAACCTGTGTTCAATACCATGATGTGACAGAAAAGATTTGAATGCTAGAAATTCACCACCACCATCAGTTTGTACTTGTTTGATAGTTCTGCCAAGTTTGTTTTCAATTAGAGTTTTGAACTCTTTGAATTTTGTAAGTGCATCAGATTTCTTTGATAAGAAATATATCCATGTAAACCTACTATAAGCATCAACAATGGCAAGATAGTATGTAAAACTATAGGAAACAAGAGGTGATGTAGACACAGTTACTCCAGAATTCAGAGGAACCAGGCACGGAATTATGATCATGCATAGGAACAGGAATTGTACCCATAGTGGTATAATCAGTTGGATAAGCATAATAGTTGTCATAGTGCGTGTAGTATACCATAGCAGCAAAGGTATCATCAGACGAGGCATGTCGAAGTGAAAGCGATGGATTAGAGTTGTCATACCTATAGTAGCATATTGAAGCCGTGTGACCCAGGCGATGACAGATTTGACATTGAGGCCTATTGAGAAGAAAACTTCCTCGACCACGGAATGATCCACGGCCACCACCTCGTGGAGAAACAGGAGGTCTAAAAGCGCGATTGCCATGTCCTGGAGTTGGTCCATGAGTATAGTATGCTGAAGCATAGTGATCGTCATCAACAAAATCAGGAGTGACACCAAATGCCTGTTGCGCTGATACTTGATTAGCATGACCTGCAATGCTATTGGTGATAAAGGCTTTCTGACAAGTTTCAGAGTCAAGTAACATTGCAGTCACCATTTGTAAGGTGAACGTTGATCTTCCAGCATTAATCACAGCCATCACAGGCTTGTATTCGGCCGTCAAGCCACTCAGGATATGAGAAATATGAGTTGATTCATCAACCTTTTCTCCAAGCATCGCAAGGTGATCACATATAGACTTGAGGTTGGCCAGATAGTCACGCATCGATAATTCACCCTTCTTCTGAGTAGCTAACTGATACCTATAGGACAAAATACGAGAATCCAACCGCTCTGAATATAGACTGTTTAATTTTTTCCAGATCTGAGCAGCGGTATCCAGGCCAACGAGTTCCAGTAGGATATTAGGAGCAACCGATGCTAATAACCAAGAGGTGAGCGCGGAATCGAGCGATTCGTATTCATCAAAAGCCGGATTGACAATTTCCTGACCAGTGGCATCTTGAATCTTCAGCGACGGCGGTTGAACAGAACCATGAAGAAAATGATACATCCGGTGTTGCTTCACCATAAAGAATACTTGTTGTTTCCAGAGGAGGAAATTCGTATCATATAGCTTCACCGTGATTTTCTTGTTTGAAAAACCACGAGAAATGCCTTGCGCCAATATTGCACTGTCAACCATCATTCCGGTAGAGATCGACATGCTTCGTTGAGGGCTATGATCCTCCAGTTATGGCTATCGGAGCCCTGAGCTCTGATACCATGCCAAATTGTCTCTCAATCTTCAGAGTAGAGACTGAATTCATTCATTTCCTATTTGACCATACATGTATATATATTCTATTCTGAATCAGTTTTCAATTAC
>JBAGKO010000015.1:8432151-8442929 GCA_037177275.1 Acacia concinna | reverse complement strand
TAAAGAAAAATGTCATTCAAATATTTAAAATATTATGACTTTAAAATCATTATCAATTATTTTTAATAAATCACATACAAAAATTCTTTCACAAAATTTATCATAAGTCACTTTTCAACTTATCTTCCAAACATATTTCATCTAAAAAATAAGTCACTTTTGCAAAGTCATATCTAAACACAACAACTTCTGATAAGTCACTTATTTTTTTAAAGTTACTTCTCACAAGCCCATCAAAAAAATAAGTCACTTAAATTAAGCTGCATCCAAACGGGCTCTAGAAAAAATCTATCAAACTGCCCCGTCTTTTTTTTTTGTTTAACTCTTACCCCTCGAGAATTTTTGTTGTTATTTGCCTGTCGTTCCAAAACTTAAAATAATGTCGTTTTGCTGTATTTTCCAATTATAGTCTTATTTTCACCACCTAAGATCATGAAGCAAAAAGGGATAATTACAAAGAGAGTAGAAAAAATAAATTAACATACCAGAAAATTTAAAAGAAATTTTGACATTATGTTTTTTAATCTATGTGTTGAGGCATTGAACTATAGTAAAAAGAAGGGTTAAGGTGTAAGTTTGCTCTGAAAGTATTCACGTAGGAACGTATTTGTCCTGAAAGTTTTTTTTGACTCAATTCCGCCTTGGAAGTTTCAAAAGTTGGCAATTTTGCTCTTGCTGTTAGTGGACAGTTAGTTGACCAAATATGTTGTGCTAACAGTCCACAGGTCATTCACTATATTTTTTGCTAAGGTGAAAATTTATTCTAGAAATTTTAAATCTAACTTAAAAAAAATTTAAAATCTGAGACAAATTCCCACCTTAGTAAAAATATAATGAATGACATGTGGACTGCTAACTCAATATATTTGGTCAATTAACGGACAAAATTAACATATTTAATACTTTCAAGACAAATTGTCACTTTAACAAAAATAAAGTAGATGGCTTATAAATTGATAGTTTAACATATTTAGTCAACTAATGGTAAAGGCAAAATTGCCCACTTTTAAAACTTCCAGGGCGAAGTTGAACCAGAAAAATACTTCCAAAACAGATACGCTCCTATATAAATACTTCTAAGGAGAATTTGAATCTTTAACCCTAAAAAGAAACAAGAGAGTATGAAAACTATGTTTGGATTAACTTTTGAGAATAATTTTTATAAATTTTAAAATAAATATATAAGAAGAGTTTTGTCTTGACTTACGTAAACATAAGTTTATGAGTTTCCCAAATCAACCCTTAAAGCTAAAAAAGTCAGCATCATTACCCAGATCCAGTGAACGGTATAGCATAACTTGCACACATAAGATGACGTCATAGCGATTATTCTGCCAAAGCACTACATTTCTTCAGGGTGACAATAGTTTAAAAAAAAATTAAAAAAAATATCAAAGGGCTATAACTTACATCGATGCGGATACATTTTCTGTCAATATTATATTTAGAAAAATGTATGAAGCACCTTGAATTGCAACTGTATTTATGTTTTCTTTGAAAGGAACTGATCATTTGTTTTTTTCCCGCAAATAAGCTATTGCAAGGCTATAACTTTGATTCTTCACCACAAATAGCTTGCCTTTTAAATCTCCAAGCACTTTGAAGAGCGAGAAGCTATTATTACCGCGAAGAGATAGAAGGTAATGAAAAGGCTGGATTTTTTTTTCTGCATTCTTTTCATCAAGCCAGTCCTACTAAAACTATGATACAGATGTACAATCACTGAATTGCCTAGCATGCAAAACCCGCCGGAAATGCCAAATAAATCATAACATATCAGATACTAGTGTGTATACTGCTGCCCACCTCTCACACCAAATCAGAATATTACTACATTCACATTCACTGCAAGCTACAACGCAAACACCAGAAAGAAGTGAAAACCATCTGCAGGAAGAGAGAAAGAGAGTCAGATCCTACATTTAAATTTTGCTAGTGGATTCAGTATATTAGAAATAAGAAGCATTCACCATACCTATAATCAATTACCGAACAGTGAAATATTTGGTTAGTACTGGTACAGTTGTCCAGTCAATCACAATGGCGGCTGGCATGTATGTGCTAAAGCATATATTTCATGGCTCGTCTTCATATAGAAACAATGTTTTGAATCGAATCTCCAAAGGTGTTCATAGACTTCCTATGTGCTTGGACGCAGCCGCCCATAAAATTCATTGAAGTCAAGACGGAAAAAGAGGAACTTAAGATCAACATGCTTCTGTAGAGGCAACTGAGAAATAAATTCCTCTTGAAATGATGAATACTCCTCAGCAATCACATTCAGATTTTGTTCCATACTTTGAAGAAATTCACCGGCACGTTGTGTTAGGGCTTTCCTGCCATCAGCAATCCAGGATTCCTGTTCCAAGGACTTGCTTCTTTGCTTTCGTGACTTATTCTGGTCTTGAAGGGAGGACTCCGTAATTCTGAATAAAGACGTTGTCAAATATATCAAACACACAGATATGTGGAGAATTAGGAAAATATTGTCAATAAAAACTACAGTAGAGATGATATAGTAAGTTTCATACCTTGATTGCAACTCATTGATTCCTTCATACAACCGATCTGCATGACTCCGGAATCTTAGTATGAGATCAAATACTGTAAATAGAGACTTGTAAATGGACTGAGAACGCTCTCCAAGGAGAGATTTCTCTACAATCGAATGTAGATATTTCTCATGTGCTGCAAGTAAGTCATCAAGATCCTTGGCTACTTCCATCTCATTCAGAAAATTTGACCATGACACCTCCAAGACTTCAAACATTATATAATATTGCAAGTTTGAAACAAAGTGATTCATTTTAACCCAAAGAACTTGGCAGCGTCTCAACGTTGAAACTAATTGCAACTTTACTGTGTTTTGAAGTTTGGTAAAAGAATGAGAAGTGATACAATTTGGTTTCATGGTCTTCCAAGCACCAATAAGTGCATGTTCCACTCTTCTAAGCTTCCAGAGAAAATTAAAAATTCTCAAGTACCTTGACATCACAGACTCTGTGAATACAGTATCTAGCGGAACTCTTGCATCATATTCAAGTGAAAATACATCCCAGCCCCTATCACCACTTTCATGTGGCATAATTTTGACCCTCAGCCTATCCAAGATGTCAGGGTCATCATATTGAGCATTAGATGCTCGAATAGCAGTTTCCAGCAATCCAGCAAGTTTAAAAGAGCTTATAGTGTTAGCGGGTTCAGAAAGATCAGGCCCAACAATATCCATTAGATATTGAACAAAATCACCTTGACCAAGCAGTAAGTACCTCTTAATTGCAAGACAGTGTTCTTTAAATTTGTACCTTCTGTACATTACATCCAACAAATGTTTATCAATTCTTTGTGCTGCTTCATCAACCAAGAATTCGAGAGCATCAGTTTCACCATAGCCAAAACCACCTCTTCTTGCTGAAGCCCCTGTGGCTGGGGCTGCTGCTGTCGCAGCATTAGACCAACCACTATCCTCACAACAAACACGAAGAAAATTTATGGACTTGCCAGTCCTCAAGATACGCTGAGCGAGAGAAGGTGAAATGAATGAAGGAAGCATGGCCGTATGGAGTCTGTAACCTTCTCTCCAAAGAGATTCTGCTTTCACTGGCTGGCTAACAATGAAGAATTCAGTGAATATATCTTCCAATTCCCCTTCTAGAACCCACCTTTTCACCATTTCATAAAGTGGAGAGCACACTCGTTGTAGTAATCTCCCCATAAATTCATGAACTAGGGGATCCCCATGTTGAGCATGCAAATGAATTGTTCCCGTCATTGCACCGCCCCTTAAAACCCTACACTTATCAACCAAATCAGACATTAACCTCATTTTCACCATGGGCTCTGCAAGCCAAACGACTAGCCTCCTTAATGAAAGATAATTTGATGAGCTAGCTGATTCTGATACAAATGGAATGGGATTTGAAGAGTGTACTTCAAGCACTGCCAGCAACTTATAGTACTCAGTAAGCTCGTCTTGCAATGCAGCACAAAATGCCTGCCCCACAGTACCTACATCGTCAGCTGTAAGTCTATCTGTAATATGGGAGATGTACCCTGTGACCTTTTTAAACAACCTCCCCAGTTCACAGAGTTTGTGCACCATAGCCCTAGTCGCTCTAGGGACCTTAATCAACTGTGATAAAACATAGGCATCTAGGTTATTATCAAATTTCACATATTTCCCGTCAACTCCTTGACATGCATATAAAACATCCCTAACCAAGACCTCTTCAGACACTTCATTTTCTTCCTTAACCAAATTCACAAACTCACGGAAAGCAATGTCACGAAGATTATCTGGATCCTTGGAAACCAGCAGAACCCCGTTATTCCATCCCTTGTCCTGAGCAGCATGACTACGCAAAATCCTTGAATCCTTACCCGACTCAGCTTCAGCTAATACCAAATTGGGCAACAAAACCGAAGTATCTAATTGGGTTTTCGAGTTCTTCTGATCCTCGGATATAATCTTGAGTAAATATACCACAGCCCATTTATTATTGACACCGGATTTTGAAGCAAATTTGGAGTAAAGATCAGCAAAAGTAAGGGCTTCAGCGGATCTACCTTGAGTTGCGAGGCGGCGTTTGATGGACTCAGCGATTGCGGCAGCGTCTGGAGCAACGGAGGGCGTCAATCTGCTGGAGAGGATGCGAAATGCATATCGAAGAGACTTTTGAAATTCTTGGGAGTTAGGGATTGCGGCTCTTGAATCGGATGCGTGATTCTGAGACAGCAATCGAAGTACCAATTCCTTGACCAGATCTGCAACCTTTTGTTGGTCTTCTTCATCCATTGTACGTAGGTGAATTCAAAAAGCCTCTCACAGAATTGTGAACTCACACTGAAGAGAGTGCGCTTCCTTTTACTTTTTTTGTGTGGGCGCGGAAACGAGGGTTTTAACTTTTATGCACCAAAAAGCATTAATGAATTAATGAACAATGTGAAAAATTTGATAACCATGCTTATGAAATTGAAATTAATAAAACAGGACACACCAAAGGCTTTGTAGCTTAATAGTAATGGTATCTCTTAAGTGGGAAGAGGTCACGGGTTCGATCCCGTCGTTATAACTTCAGGCCGTTAGTGCCTGCCCGTCCTAATTATAAGGACCATTTAAAAAAAATAAAATAAAATAGGACACAAATGAGCCGTGGTTTGAAAAAAAATAAAGATCCGAGTCACTCAATTTTTAAACTAAATTGTTTAGTTAATACTTCGTAGCTATTGTAAAATATTTTGAATACACTTGCTAAATGTACTGCACAATGTCCCAAAAAAAACTAATGTTTCAATTAGAGGTGTTAATATAGGTTAGCTTATTGGGTCCCAACTAACTCATCAAGAGTTCAAAACAAAAAGAATTATATTAATATTAATTGGTATTTACTCATCCCAACACATAATTATTGGGTTGACTAGCCAATCCAACCTTTTTAAATATTAAGCTTTTCAAGTTTTTTAAAAAATAATATAAATAAGAAAAAGCTTTATAAAATCATAAAGTGATACCCAAATATCAAATTCAAAATTTTAAACATTACAAAATATAATTAAGTGTGTATTACAAGTCCACATATCACAAAGTACAAATTAAATATAAATATAAAATCCATCATTAACATTGAAAACAATCAACAATTAGTCATTAATAATGGTGTTTGAACGCAAAGCATACTGTAAAGCTGCAAGATTTTATTGGTTTGAGCACTTTCCTTCTACATATATAAATCTGCTACTAATAATAAAACAAAGTGAAAGATCATAACATCTCAATTTTAAATAAATGAGTAATTGTCAATGAGATAAATGAGTAAATATAAATCTTTTACCATAGATATCTCAGTCATTTTTTAAATTCAATCCTATTCATTTACTCTCACATTTTTCTCTTTAATTTCTCTAGGTTCCTCCCAAATCAAATCAAAACGCAAGCATCACTCAAGAACCATTTGGTCATTTCTAAAATTCACTCGATCTCTCTCGTCTATGAAATTTGATCCAGTTCATATATATTTTTTATTCCTTAATTAGATGGTGCACAGGAGGCCAATCTCTTTGATTATCAAATGGCATCAAAGAGCTTTACTACTTTGAAAAATATTTCTACTCTATAATATTCTCTCTTATGTTTTTTTGATCATTTGATATCAATTGACTTTATGTATTAGAAAATGTTTAAGCAAAATGTTGATAAAGTATGTTATATTTGTCCTCATACATTCCCCTCAAATTTTCTTTATCTTATTTATCGTTGTATGATTTCTATTATATTTAGTTTAATTTTAGCCTTATGAACCTCTTTACATTTTTGTTAAATTTATTAATTTAGTAAATAGGTTTTAAGGAATAATGTTTTTAATAAAGAAACATTAAATATATTAAGGAGATAGACATTAAATATATTGAGGAGATAGTTCCTAAAGAACTTCGTCGTGGCAGATCCTGGAGAACTATACATAATAAGAAAGAAATATTGTAAATACAGTTTTGAATAACTACTAACAAGTTGATATAATCTTGAAGAACTAATATATGTTTCTATAACTTACACTTGATGGGGAGATCATTGGAATATAAGGTAAGTTATTTTGGATGAAAATTTCAATTTTGTCATATGTCTTTTATTTTATTTTTATGACTTGTAATAAAATATTGTTTCCTAAAGAAACACACACTATTGTAAATCAAAAGTTTACAAATAATAATGCAAGCAAAAAGTTCAATAATACAAACCTAAAGTTTGACAATGCAAACTAGAAGTTTACAAATGATAATGCAAACTAGAAGTTTGCTGATACAAACTTAAAGTTTGTCAATGTAAACCAAAAGTTTACTAATGACTTAATGTTTGACATTATAAGTTAGGTTATCCCAAGTCATTCATGATGTGGAATATTATTGGGAATTTATGTGGATATACCCTGAAGTGTGTGTAAGTAAATACCACAATCTCATAATATAACATGATGTAATAAATGATAATGATGATTATGAGCCAAAATCCATTAATGAATGCCAACAAAGGAAGGATTGGCCCTTGTGTAAATATGTCAATAATGCATAATTGAAATCATTGGCTAAACAGAAAGTTTTTGGATTTGTAGTCCTTACACCTAAAGATGTAAAGCCACTTAGATATAAATGGGTAGATACAAATGGGTCTTTGTGTGAAAGGGAAATAAAATGGGTGAAATTACAAGATATAAGGCACATCTTGTAGCCCTAGGATTTACACAAAGACCCAATATTGATTTTAAAGAAATGTATTTATCAGTCGTGATGTGATTACTTTTCATCATTTGATCAGCCTAGCAGTAAATAAAGGGCTTGATCTATGTTTAATAGATGTTGCGACTACATATTTATATGGTTTACTTGACAATAATATTTATATAAAAGTACTTGAAGGACTCAATGTGCTAGAAGCACAAGTCCCTAAAGGACTCAAGATGCCAAAAGCATCTAATTCAAGTTCTTGAGAGCAATATTCAATTAAGTTAAACAAGTCACTGTATGGCCTGAAGCAATCAGAGCGCATATGGTATAACCATATCAGTGAATATCTTTTAAAAGAAGGATACAAAGATGTTCCAATATGCCCATGCATTTTTATGAAAAGATATGGAAGTGAGTTATCTATAATTGATGTTTATGTTGATGATATCAACATCAATGAAATTCCTGAAGAGCTCCAAAAGGCAATTAATTGCTTAAAGAAAGAATATGAAATAAAGGATATGGGAATGACAAAATTCTATTTTGGATTATAGATTGAGTATATCAAAAATAGGATCTTTGTATATCAAGAAACTTACACAAATAAGGTTCTAGAGTGTTTTTACATGGATAAGTTACATCCATTATGCACTACAATCGTTGTAAGGGCTTTGCAAGCTGATAAAGACCTGTTTAGACCTCGAGTGATTAGCAAAGAACGTGATGAAAAACTAACTGGACTAGAAGTACCATACCTAAGTGCTATTGGAGCATTAATGTGTCTTGCTAATCACACACGTCCTAATATATCAGCAAGATATTGTTCTTCACTAACACGAAGACATTGGAATGGATTGAAGCACATTCTTCATTACCTCAAAGGCATTATGGACATGGGGTTATTCTACTTAAATGTATCCAATCATGAACTAATTGGTTATGCAGAAGCTGAATTTTTATCTGATCCATATGATGGTCAATCTCATATAGGTTATCTATTTACATGTGGAGGTACAACAATTTTATAAAGATATATGAAACAAACTATATTAGCAACATCATTTAACCATGTAGAAATTCTCAATGCATGAAACAAGTCGAGAATGTGAATGGTTGAGGGTAAATGATACATCATATACGAACTAATTGTGGTTTATCTTCAAAAAAAAATGATCCCAATAATCTTATATGAGAATAATACTGCATGTATTGCCCAACTAAAGGAAGGGTACATCAAAGGAGATAGAATGAAGCATATTTCACCAAAATTCTTTTTGACTTGCGACCTTCGGAAGGATGGTGAGATAGATATCTAGTAGATCTACTTTAATGAAAATCTAGCAAATTTATTCATGAAGTCTCTTCCAGGCACAATATTTGAAAAGCTTGTCCATAACATTGGTTTTCGAAGACTCAACGATTTTTACTGACGTTGTCAAGAGGGGGAGTCAATACATGCTACACTCTTTTTTCCTTATCTAAGTCTTGTCACACTGAGTTTTCCTATAAAGGTTTTTAATGAGGTAGCACGAGACAATGTATAAATGAATGATATACTATTTTCCTTGGCTAGATTTTTGTCTCACTGGGTTTTCCCTAATTAAATTTTTAAATAAGGCACATTCATATATAATGGACATCCAAAGGTGAGTATTATAAATATAATATTTATGTGAATATCCATATCTCACATTATCTCTAATATCTTCAGTATATCATAGTTATCTATTATTGTCATTAAATCTACTGATATTTCTTCTTTTAATATTGTATAGTTATGCCTATAAATAGAAGGCATGTATTATGTACTAAACACTTCTTTTGATAGTTAATGAGAATTATTATCTCTTGCTCTCATATTTTATCTTTCTATCCCATTTATTTATAATAATTTTCATGTTTTTTCTTCAATTTCTCCAAATTCCACCCAAATCTAATCAAAATGCAAGCCTCACTTCTAAACCATTCTATCATCATTTTTGAAATTCACTTGACCTCTTATCAATAATTTAAAGTGAATGAAAATTACAAATTTATCAATCATTCAATGGTATGCTTCATTTAACACTTGCACTCTTTTGGGTTTAGGATTTTAGTTTTTAAGTATTTTTTTAATATATAAATATATCTAGGATTGAGAAAATTGGGGATCGGGAAGTCCCATTCCCGACTCTGAAATTTCACATCTCAAAGAGTTTAGGACGGAAAATTCTTGAACACCTCTAACTTTTAGGCTTTTTCTTCAATTTTCCAAATTCCTTCCAAATCAAGTCAAAACGCAAGCATCACTTATGGCCTATTCTATGATTTTTGAAATTCTCTGGACCTTTTTGTCATTGGAACCTACTCATTTATTTTTAGTTTTTTTTATCTTCTCCAAATTCCTCCCAAATCAATATTTCCCAGCGTTTTTGCGTAATTAGGTATGAAGAAGAGGAATGACGGCCGAATCAAGAAAAAGAATAGTCAAAAAATCTATATTCACCTTAGACTTAAAAGTTAAAAGTGGTAATATGGGCTAGCCCATTGGGTTTCAGCCAGCTCGTCACATGTTCGGCTTTTATCGGTTTAGGCCAAAAAGATTTATATCAATACGGGTTGGCTGCCCATAACTGTTGGGGTAGGGGGTTAGCCTGCCCAACCCATTTTGTATATATATTGAGCTTTTCAAACTTTTTTAAAACAATATATTGAAAATTTTTTCTCCTCAACCATAAAAGACTTAAAAATGCATTACAAGATAATAAAGTGATAATAAACTATCAAATTCAAAGTTTCAAATATTGCAAAATACAATTAAGGATGCATCACATGTCCCACATATTACATTGTACAAACCAAATATAAATTCAAAATCCATCATTAACATTTAATATAATCAACAATTAATCAATATTAATGGTATTTGAGTTTGAAGCATTATGTGAAAGTGTAAGATTTTCTAAGTTTGAGCACTTTTGTTTTGCATAGGTAAATATGCCACAAAAAATAAAATAAAGTGAAAGATAATATTATTTTAATTTTAAATAAATGAGTAATTGTCAATGAGATGAATGAGCAAATATAATTATTTCGCCATAGATATTATCTTTGGGGGGGGAGGGACACTTCCACACTTACTTTACTTATGCCTTTTATAGATTTTAAAAAAAAATAGGCCAACCTGCCAACATGCCACAGGTCGACTCATATGCATTTGAGAGAATTGCATCAAAATGGTCTCACTTTTTTGTAACCCAACCAGTCAAGTTTTCTAAAGTTGAGTGGGTTCAATCGACGATCAACACCTATATTATTGGTTCTTGTTTCAATGTTTATATGTTAAAAATGTAAGAACCGGCTGTTCACCCAAAAGGGGGTGAATTGGGTGTACAATAAAACCTTATATATTTTGTAAATCTTTTCGTATGTTTAGCTAAAGCTTAAAGTATGAAAAACAATGAATTATGAATACAAGGTTATTGAATCAAGTTATATATGCTAGAAACGTAAGAGATAAGGGAAGAGAAGAAACAAACAGATTTATCCTGGTTCGGTCCTCCACTTGACCTACGTCCAGT
>JBAGKO010000015.1:8390393-8413738 GCA_037177275.1 Acacia concinna | reverse complement strand
TAGAACTCGCACAAACAATGTGCGAGTTCCCCTGCGGACTGGGTCCCACTAAACTCGCACATGCAATATTTTCCTTCTCTTCCTTACTTTATGAAGAACTCGCATAAGACATGTGCGATTTTCGAAACTTGCACAACCAAAGGGTAATTTTGCTTATAGTATCTAGGTAAATACTTTTCAAAGTATTGGATTTCAGGATTTATTTAATTTTTTTTGTAATATTTGAATAAAAAAGCCCATGAATGTTATTCTCCACATCAAATGTAACTAGAATTGGTGTTTATAATTTTTTTTAAAGAAAACAGTTATCTGTTTGAGTATTAGCTTCGCAAGGAAATCAACCTTAAGATACTTTATATATATATATAAATACTAAATTTTAAAGCTATTTTATGAATATTTAATAAGGAGAGCAGGAGGGATGATCCCAAAATATCAAAACAAAAAGTGACATGGATTTATAATTAAATAATAATAATAAAATAAAAAGATAGTCTAGATTTTCAAATTCAAATACTGTGTAACAAAATTACTGCCAAAAAAATCAGAAAATATACCATAGAGGAGGATAGACTCAAATATATAAATAATAAATTCTTAGAAAATCTCATGAATATTTGAAATATAATAAAAGTAAATAATTTCTATTGTGTATAAAAGTATTTGATAATTTCCAAACTCAAACTAAAACAAGCCATGATTCATTCAATTAATAAGAAAAGAAGAAGATATGATCCTAAATATCAAAATATTAACTTTAAGTTAAAAATAATAATAAGAGAATAATAAAAAAAACTAAAGTAAATAATTTAAATAATAATAAAAAATATAAAATATGTTCTGAAATTTAAATATTTTTTTGGGAAGATAGTAGGAATTTTTTTTGTCAAAAATATTGGAAAGAGAAATTTAAAAAAGATTAAGGAGCGTAAATCAAACAAATCTTTATTGACGAAGTTTAATCAAGATTTTTTAAATGTATAAATGGCTCTCCTATTACTTATTCTCTGGAAATAAAATCATGATTGATCACTATTTATCAGGTTTTTTAAAATTATTTAAACAGGATAAACATGATTTATAAATAATTTTTTAGGTTTAACCGAGATCTCACCGTTTAACCAAATTCATTCAAAACGGACCACGACGTACCTGCGGGCTGCGGGCATGCGGACTCTGGATAGGTTTGGGCCTCCGTTGTTTTTATTGGGCTGAGATGCCACGTTAGAATGAGCCCAATCTTATTTAGAATGAATATAATACTTTTAACTGCCGTCCGGTCAGGATTCTCAGGGCACATGTGCGCTCCCACCAAAAACAATGTCTGAGAATAGTGTGATGTGGCCATTAGTCAATACCAATACTTTACTAACTAAGTAACTATAGTTAACTTTACTCCGTAGTCAGAACAATAGTGAAAATATCAATGGCCTCCGCCCTCCGGTGATGTAAATTTATGTTAAGTTTTTTTTCATGCAAATTTGATTCAGTGCGTGAGACCAAGGAAGTCAAACATTTATATACATCACTTAATTAGTTCCTTGGTCAAACCAATAAAACCTAATGCATTCGGTGTGACCAATTCATTCACATCCATTGATTGCCACGAGAGTTAATGTGAGTGAATACTTTATTCCATTTACGTTAAACAGCGTTGTATTCACTAGTTGTACTTCTGCTAATTACGGTTTAGAATTGTGTGTAATGGCCTCATTTATAGGGTTGCTTGATGCTAGTCATATTAACCTATAAACAGCAACATCTCATTCTTTATAAGAGTATTGTTTTTTTCAAACCCTGTCTGTATAATTATATAACTTCACTCCTTAACATAAGATTCTATATGTATTGTAGATTACTAAATTGTCTTTTATTAGGAATCGTTGACTTTTTTTGTATTTAATGACATTAGTTTTTTATTGAAAAAAGAGAACAAGCAATAATTAAATATGCCCTTTAATGTGAGGCTCCAGTCTTAATTAATCACTACTATATAATTGTCTATATTTGACAGTTGCTTTTGTCTATATATGGCGATTTCTGACCACCATATATATATGGCTGTTCAAAAATTGTCATATATATTTCCATAAATATAACAGTTTTCTAGTGAGAAACGTTATGTATACGCCACTTATATATGAAAGTTTTTAAATAAAAACCACTATATATATGTGTGTGACGGTTGTTATTCAACACCTATCAATTATTTTCCTTTCTGTTTTACAAGACCAACCGTCATCATTTTATTTTACAGTCCATTTATATTAAGTTCCCAGAGAATCTTATGCCCTTTAAGGATTAATGTGTAGCTGTTTATGATTTTATTAGATTAAACCATAATCTGAAATAATATACATTGATCCTAAAAGGACAAAAGATTCATCCAGGGAGCTCAGTAAATAGATTGCAAAATTAAAATGATAACGATTGATCTTGCAAAACAAAATATATAAGGGTAGCAAGTAAGAAAAATAGGGATTTGAGTTTATTGTAATAAAAGTCTCACTTTTATGCGCGATTCAGCATATACACAACCCGTACAACCCACAATATATATATAGATCGAGTTGAGCGTGCGTCATACCCAAATCTGTAAAGTGTGCAAATTGACTAGATATTCATAAAAAATTTCAGCACTAAATGATTATAAATACACTTAAAGGTAGAAAGTTCTCACATTTATACTATTCACCGCAAAAATAGCAAAGTTCTGAAAAAAAAACAGTGAATCCGTACAACATGCGTAGCGGCAAAATAACAAAGTTTGTCATACATCTACTATAGATAAGATCTACCATGTTTGCACATTCGCAGAAAGGTAGACACTGTAGACGTACATCATAAGAGCGCGAATGACATGTAGATCCATGTGGGTATGTCGGAAATGGGCTATGGTAGAGAAGAGTTAGCGCGCGCGACGAATGAAATTTACTTATAAATATAAAATCAAGCTGGGTTTTAAAGGCATTTATATAATGGTTGTTGTTTAAAAACTGTCAAATATATACAATTATATATGACGGTTTTTAAACAATAGCTATATATGTAACGGATGTATGGTGTTTCAATTTCTGCGTCTTTATATATGACGTCATATATAAGTAGGTTGGGGGTCAATTTTTAAATCCCACCTCTCTATATATAACGGGTATCATATAACCGCGTTATATACAGCGTAATTTATGCATAATTCTGTGGTAGTGAATTTTTAATGCTAACACAACCAAATTAACCATGGTTGAATTTGTGTTGTGCGTGGTTGAACTAAGCCACATGATCATTAATTTCTTATTTTCATGAGACTGTCACCGGGCATTCCAATTCCCATCTCTATGCCTATGGAAACGGGCACTACGTACAGACTTGAGTTTCCTATCCCCTCTAATTTTCACGGTTCAATCCCTAACTAAATATAATATTTAACCCCATATTTAATTATTCATCTCTTAGGACAATTTTTTTATCTCTATTTTTCTGACTTAAGAAACTTAATCCAATGGTCAAGTTTCAGTATTGCTATAATAGTTAATAAGTCAAACAACATAATCTGAAAGAATACCACAAATTTTAATGTCTTAAAATAATATAATTAGCGTTCTTATGATTATTTTAAGATTTTCTAAAAAAGTCAACGGTGTATTATAAATAAAAACGGAGGGGGTAGTTATTTCCGTTACTAAGTAAGTATGTAAACAGAGTTTTTTTTTTTACTTGAATAAACATATATATGATAAACCACTCTAAACAGTTTTTTTTAAACCTGAATTTCGAATGGAAGTTCAAATGTTATATAAACTGATGTGATGAGCACCTGACCAGTTTATTTTTCCTAAAAAGAAAATCATGAGAAAAAAAAAAACTACGTTGCTGATCAAGCGAATAGGTGAATAATTATTAACCTATATACGATCAGTATCCAACATCTACAAATTAATTACACGCCTGTTTGTTCATAGGCATGAGAAATGTGTAAGTATTCATGCTTGCAGATATAATAAATATAAATTCTATTTTTAGCTCGGCTCTTGAAAGGCAGGGCACAGTAGTGGGCCTTCTAAGTATAACAGATCGGTTTAACGGAATGCCTGAACGGGCCCACCGTTGTCTTTTCCTTCATACAAATCACAAATGATCTTTCTTTCTTTCTTTCTTTTGCATAGTGTATTTATCTATTACTTATGATTACTTGTCATGCTAAACAAACGCAATTATAAGAAAAAATCGTGATTAAGGTCCCGTGAATGAAATATTGATAAAAAATGATGACCCGCATGTGAATTAATGACATTCTTAGATGGTACTAGTATTTATTAGCTATCAAGTCATAACCACCAAATATGATATTTGACACCCTCCATAATTGTGCTTCGAGTTTTTTCCCCCATTTAAGCCCTAAGCCATAAGAAACTTTATCAGATATTTTATCCAACTTAAATAGTTCAACACACACACACACACAGACATGTGAATGGAAACTCATTGTTTATTGGACTTGAAGGAAATGAGTTTAGCGGTGGGGTTGTATCCAGCTGACTGAAATCCACTATTTGGGTCGTTGATTTGTTAGAACTTCCCATCAAAACCCTAATATGGATAACATTGCAGATACCTTAAAAAACCTTTAACAGCTCTTTATTTTTTTTAATAAAAAAAGAAAAAATGAAAGAAAATAAAAGTGGGAGTTGTCCTATATATGGCAGGACCCACATCGCGATCATAAAAAAAAACCTGCCCGTATTACGTTAAACACCATCCAAGACCATGATTTGGTGAAAGTAGACAATTACTTCCTTAAAAATCACGATTTTAGTAGTTTTCACCGTGAAACTAAACACACGCACTAACTAATAATAAATGCTTCCTTCTTGGCTCATATACCTGGTTTAACTTCACAGTTTTGGATTATTGTGTATAAATATACACGCCCACGCAGAAAAGAATTTGTTCAAGTTATACTCCCTTCTGTCTTTAATGGCTAGACCTAATTAAAGAGTTGGTTTTGATATTAAATATAAGGCATATTTATCATAATTGTTAATCTTTTTATAATTTACCTAATTAATACTCTATCAACAATAATCAAGTAAGAGAGAGATAAAGAGAATTAAAGAAGATGATTATGGTGTTTTAGAAAAAACGAATCATATTACTTAACTAATTCATTAATCAACTTCATTTATCTAATCAAATTTGATAAATAGTCTCTACATTAAGAATCAAGGAAGGGATTGTGGGGTATCCGGGTATGAATAGCGGATGCTTAGAGCATCATAACATTTCACACCCACTTCCTCAAGGAACGGGCCCTACACTAATAATTTTTGAAGATTAAAGAAAAGGCCAAGTATATAGAAGTTGGTGTGTGGAGGGAAAAAGAATGCAGAACGAGATAGAAAGGAGCCAAAAAAAAAAAAACACAAGGCACGGCATTATGCTCTCTCTGTTTCTAAAGGTCCACCAAACTACATATCAACATATTAACCCTCTTTAATTTCCATCTCTCTAATTAATTATAAATATCAATAAAGATAGAAACAGTACTCTCCAGTGTCAACGTCCTGATTTATGGATGTGGACCAATTTTTCAGCGACTCAAGTAAATGAAGGGAACATTATTCATGTGAACGTCCCTGACTCACAACTACCAAAATTCAGTGACACTATTCTGTGTCACTTTTAATGCCAAACTCAATAAGAGGTACATACAAATTGTGAATAAACCACCTCTCTGTCACACATGATTGCCAGTTACAATAATCGACAATTGAATTATCATGTGAGTTACTTCTTATATAGCAACACTGTAAATTTTCTAATTAAATTCTGAACAACCCTTTCCCCTTAAGAACATCAACATCAAAGTCCTGGTATAAGGAATTAATTGTATTTTTTTTTGGGTGGTGGTTGTTTAACTAGTTTACTCACTTTTTTTTTTCTTTCGCAAGGTATCCTCCAGTCCGATAGGCTAAAGACTAATCCTCCGCTCATTGTGAGTTCCTCTATGGAAAGGACAGCTGGCCAGGAGATTTAACGCTATTTCATATCTAAAGCCAGGGATCGAACTCTTGACTAAAGTTAAGGGTAGAAGAACCCCTACCGCTCTACCACACGTCCCTGATTAGGTTACTCACTTATATTCCATTTAATACGCATGTCCAGTGCTCTTCAATCTTTTAATTCCATGCGTATGTATAGAAGATTTATAAAGAGTCTCAAAAAGGTTCACCATTGCTTTTTCTTTTTTGGCCATAACATTGCTTTTTGTACGTACGTATCAGTCTTAAAATTAATGGAGAGGTACGGAAGACATAATATTAGTTATGAATTTAATTTAGGCTAGTCGAAGCCATAAATATAACACACACACACATATTGTGTTCTTTACTTTTCACTGTCACTAATTTCATCATGTATAAGATCAAGGCCCGGGAACCACCAATATCTATCAATATGACTTTAATTTAGGCTAGTCGAAGCCATAAATATATAACACACACACACACACACACATTGTGTTCTTTACTTTTCACTGTCACTAATTTCATCATGTATAAGATCAAGGCCCGGGAACCACAAATATCTATCAATATGACAGAGAAACAACCATTAGTAATTCATCATTGCGAATCCATTAAAAATCCAGAGAAAACGATATGATAGGAACTTCATTGGATGATTATAAGAACTGGCTAGCTAGTAGATACTGACAATATTCTAGCTTACAACAAAGGCTTTGCAATATTACATTATGGTAATAGAAATTGCTAGAAAACCTCTCTTCATTACAACAGTCAAAGGTACTCCTCTTGTGGTCCTTTTTATCAAAGCAATAACTATCGAAACAACGCGGTTCAAAATATTATTATTATTAGTTAGTTAATAACAATAAATATGTAAGATATATATATATATATATTTTCTAATCATACCATTATTTATATAAGAAGAGTACATGAAAGATAGTAAGTGTACAAGTGTCATATGATTGTATTTAATAAGGGTAAAAATAGAAAGAATAGTTTAAGATTTTAGACAAATATGATTTATTCCTTATATTAAGGACTGCCCTTATAAGAAAGATTGTTACTTACAATAGGGATGGAGAGAGTATTTTATAACACTATTGTTTCTTGCAAAAAAAAATATCTCTTGTTTTGCATCGATCTCCATAAGCTCCATCTGAAATTCCTCTTTGATCATGAGTAGAACTTAGCAAATCTCTGAAAAGAAGAGATCAGAGAGTAAATTCTGTGTTCAATTTCATCGAATGACGTGCTTTTAAAGAATAAATCTAGCACCTGGTTCGTATAATATTATTTAAGGGCGAGAGAAATATTAAAAATAGGATTTAATTTACGTTTAATAATTTAAATAACTGCATGTAGGATTACCCGATTCACATGACATTCAGAGTAGGAAATTGAATGATTAAATAAAATGGTAGCAATGAAAACAATGAGACAAAGGACATCATATATATAATATAGAGATGGCCCCACAACGTTTATTCAACATCTGAGAAGATGCCATTTGGTGGTCCAACTCCCCTAGTTTCAGAAAACAATCATAATGCGCCCATCGAAGTTTTTATTTCACAAGAACTTATGTCTAATATTTGAAAATATTGTTGAAAATTCCCTTATTGATATGATTCAATAATGTTATCATAGCGTTACATATACATAAACATGCACATGTTGCGAACTTAATTTTTCAATAAAGTATCTCATTTAATGCTAACTAGTTTCCCTCAAAATGGTGGGCACTCATGTCTTGTGTTACTTACACTACCAAAAAAAATAATTCTTGTGACCTTTTTTTTAATATGTAACCCTTAAAAAACGCCACATATTTTGACGCTATGTTCTTAAAGCACCACAAGAATTTTAATATGATTTTTTTTAAAAAAAAATAAGATTTTAGGTGACATTTCTTTGAAGAAGTACTACAAGAATTGGGTAGTCCACTTTAGGTGGCCCTTCCTTTAGAACTCTATATTATTTTGGGAGAATTTCAAAACAAAAAAAAAAGACAATCAAAATAGGTAAAAGACATATTAGAACAACAAAATGTGGAAATTTCAAATCAGTCATTTTTTACTTTTTGTGTAATTACGAAAATGCCATTAAATTTTTAACAACACTATTATCGTAATTCACAACAAAAGTATCTCAAATAACAACAATAGAAGCATTTAGGTACTACGTATTTACGCTGTGAATTATTTGTACTGTTGTTGTTAATTAAAATACTTTTGTTGTGAATTACGACACTCGTGCTGTTAAAAATCCAGTGGCATTTTCGTAATTATACAAAAAAAGTACAAAAAGATTTATTTGGTATTTCTGAATCTTCTTGCTTTGAATTGAGATTTTTATATTTTGATTGTCTTTTTTTTGAGATTTTCCCTATTATTTTTTTTACAACATTTTAAATGTAAATTTGATAACCGTATTTACAAAACAAAAATAAATATGTAAAAAAAATAAACATTAATGAAATGTAACTCAAATATCAAATATGATACATACAAGCAGCTAATCAAGTATATTTAGTGATTAGTAGAAGTCAAGTAGAGAATTGAATTCTAACCTAACCACAAAACATGAAATTAAAAAATATAAAAAATCAATTAAAAAAAATATTCTGTAGAAGAAGATAATAATTAAGTAACAAAAAGATAAACATGAGAAAATATCGTACAAAATAACAGTTAGTAAGTAAAAACATGAAAACAACTCATATAAGAGAATAAGATAATAGAAAGAAACAAATTAAAGACGGAGATGTTCAGCATATGCTATTAGCAGAGATTAATAGGAAGAAAAAACAATAATGGACCTCAAACTTTAATGAAGGTGAAACTGATAAATAAAGAAAGAGGAAAAAGAAATAAAGAGGAAAAAAAGGACAAAGTTGAAATGAAAGAGTGAAAAAATAAACGGGAGAGAAAAAATAAGGAAGGAAAAAAAATCTCTCAATTGGGGCGTTCCCCCAAAAAATTTAGTCACCCTCAATAATTAGTTGAGTCCCAATTTTTATTTTTTAATTAATACACACACATCAATTTTGACTTTTGTGCGATGTTGTATAAGATGTTTAACAATTATGATATTCCTTCTAAAAAAACGTCATATTTTCTATTATTATTAAAAAAATAATAATACAAAAACTATGACGTATTTTCTAAAAAGAGCTACAATATATATGATACTTTTATCTCATTTTGTAATAGTGTTAATTGCACTAGATCAATTCTTTTAGGGCAAAGAATATTATAAATCCATGAAAAGCTGGCAAAAAGAATTTATGTTTATCATTTATCAATTTTGATTGCATACAAAGCTGCTATCGTTCAACTATTCATTATTGCACACGAACCTTTAATCCACAGCTTTCAAATGGAAAGTTAATTAGCTTCAATCAATTTCTTGCTTTCAGTAGCTTTTTAACTTTTTTTAGCATTATATTGTTGATATTAAACATAATATTGTTGACCATGATTCATGACATCTTATGTAAATTTTTTATTTTGTTAATCTACATAATCTCTGTATACAGAGAGAGGAGGTCCTGTTTTGAAGGCAGCAGAGCAGAAAAATTTAAGGGAGACTGTCTGAATTAGGAATTAATTTTTAAATGGAGTACACACACACACAAATACATATATCTGCATAATTGTGAGAATAAAAAAAAAAGAATTCGAGGGCAATTTGTTAGCGATTTAAACTCTCGCCATCAGCATATATATTTCCCATCAATAATATTTCATCATAATAGTTAGACAACTCAAAAATGAACCCTACTTCATCAAGGCACAACCTTAAATTCTGAAACCGAAAGACAGGCATTTTGAAAGTGGAATCTAGCTTGACACATATCTAACATAATAAAAAAGAAGCTGGTTTAGAAGAATTTAAAACAAAATAAAACCCAAATAGGGACAAACATCAACTATATGTCGCATCCAAACAAGGCTTCACAGAAGGGGGTACACGTAATTGATCTATCCGTTTCCATGGTCCACGTACACAAGAAAAGCTCTATGTTTAAAGAATGCATTATTATTATTTGCACACACATATATACATGGATTCATGAATGAGGGTGTTTGTCTGTTGTATATATATAATTGATATTGCAAAGCAAGTTGGGAGGTCCAAAGTAGTCGCTTGTTCTCAGGCAATGTCATTTTCAAGACACTTAGTGGGAAGAAAGATAAGGAGCAAAAAGGACAGTGACCCTTCTTGTTTCTTCTCTTTGCGTACGCCAAAAGATGCTACAATATAATTAACGCAGATCATATAGCTAACGAAAGAAGACACCAAGATTTGCGCACAAAACCAGACAATTGTTCTTGAAAGGGAGGTTTTTTTTTGACTCACTTCCTCTGGCTCTTTCATTATTCTGAATTTGTGACCCTTTTGCCGGTGGGGTAATATTGGACAGATGCACGTTCACATGTCTTTTGGTTAATTCCTAATATATGGACGTCAAGTATTTAATGAGTGCTAGGCCCGTAGCTGGGTGGTGGTCTCTTTACGTAAAGTTTCATGTAATACGTGTACTTTCGTATTGATAACTTCAAAATTAATATCTAAACCGAAATATGCATGCATGCATGTGTGTGTGTGTGTATTAAGAATGATCAGGGTCCCAGAATTTTGCTGAAACCTGCCTAAGTAAACAGTCATTTTTTTGGGTCAGTATAGTTGTTCTCTCTCTCTCTCTCTCTCTGGCCAATGCGTTAATACTCAGTACAGTTAGTTGTTCCATGCTTCTTTTAATCATGAGGGGAAAAAGCTAATGATTTTTTAGCTGGAGCAGAATAGTGACCATTACTTTACATGCAAATTAAATTTATCCCTCCCAAACTAATTAATCAATGCTAGGGCGTGACACTAACATGTCGAACCTGTGTCCGATATCTGTCTGTGGTTTTATTAGGGTATAATTGTTTTAAGCCTGCAGTAGTATCAAATCAAATATCCTAAATCCACCAATCACGCTCGATATAAATCAATACTCAATTAAACGGGTGATCCGATCCCACTAAATATGACTAAGTTTTCTTAGGGCTTGTATGTACTAAATGATATTCAATGGAGGAGGTCGTAATTTTCATAATAAAAAACATGAGTTGCTTATTAATGGCCTCACAAAACAAAAATATAGTAGAAGTTAACTCATGTCCCTTTTTTCTCAAAATTAATGAAATCTCGCGCCAACCAGGTTGCCAAATCAAGAGGTAAAGCAAATGGCATGTGGTCGATCTCTTGCTTAACCTAATTACATCGTATCATTTAATTTCTACTTTATTAGGTTTGATGTGCGCTCACACACACAAACACAAGAGCAGCAATTGCATTGGAATTTGAAAGCCATATATGTTTCTGTGGTCCCCTATTCTCCAAAAGCCTTTCGAGATTGTGACCCCATTGGCAAAGAGAAGGTTAATTTGCATGACCCTAGGGCTATATACATATAATGAATTTTATATCTAAACTATTTTTAGTGAGAAGGAGCCCACTTTTTGAGAGCGAGCACTAGAAGAGTTATTAAAACTGGGAAAAAACCAAAACCAACCATAATTGTGCAGTATAGTGATAGGTTAGACATTTAAATTACGTCAATTACTTGAACAGGATAGCTCATTTAATTATCTTAGTGACAGCTCAGAGAATAGTTATGAGAAGCCAAGAAAGGAAGAATAAGATGGTGACATGTCATGGGATAGCCAAAGAACGAGCAAGAGATATATCGTTTGGGGCTAAAGTCTAAACGAGTCAAGAATGCATGAATAAAGCACTGTTCCCTGTGCAGAAAGAAAGAAAGAAAAAGGCCACTAAAGATGGACAACATTCAAAATTGCTATTTCAGATAAATCCCATGAAAAATTTCACTGACACTTCCAGCGGCAGAAGACAACGATCCAGAGGCCTTCTTCTTCCCTCTCTTCTTTTTTTACTCTCTTTTGCTGATAAATTAGCAGTAACTTTTTGAGCTAACGATGAGAGATAATAAAAAGGAAACTTGTTGGGATAGTGCAGTAATCATCAAAAGAAGCGAAAGAGCGAGAAAATGACATTTTCCTTTTTTGTAAGATCAAAGATTTTAGAATTATTTGTTAACTGTGTTTTCTGTATCTATCCTCACAAGAATACAATTTTGTCGCTCTTACGTCTACTGGCGGTGAAGTAACAAGTAAGACTTTCCTTTATTATATAAAAGTGATTATACCGTTGTTCTTAATCTTATGTACATATATAGTTAATTTAACAGCTGCCAAGAGTTATTAATTTTCGTCATATTTCATAACACATTCGCTATTGTACAATGAATCTAGATATTTTGCCAGGAAGAAACTCAGGAGGGAAAAAAACCATATAGACTCGGGGAATGGCGCGTCGTAATCGTGAAGACATAAGTAATAGAAGAAAGACGATTTATTAAGAGATTTGGGTCATTGGGTGTGTACTTGATTAGCCAGTGAAAGAGGTAGAGAGAGAGAGAGAGAGATTGTATATGCTCTTACCCATTCGTGTAGTCTGAATCAACTTAAACATTGAGGAGGACCACTTTCTCTTTCTCACTTGCTCATCACTCTGCAGAATCCCTGAGACAGATATAAAACAGCCAACAAAGTAATAAAGAATCGACACCAAACTAATGGTACCATATGTGGTCCTTCGAGGGGGGGGAGGGGTGAAGACTACACCAAAGAAGTTGGGATAATCATCTGATTTTAGTCTTAAAAAAATAAAGGGAAATAGAGTTTTCAAATAAAGAAATTTATGTTAAAAAGGTTTTAAGAATATAAAAAATTAGTGTCAGGTCTTTGTTAACAACTCAAAAGACTGTGAAGGGTTGTTATTAACAACTCTTGAGAGTGTAAATAACAATTTTATGAGATTTTTTCTATTTTTAGAATCTCTTTGATGTAAATTTTTTTATTTAGGGCCTCTGTATAATTTTTCCTAAAAAAATCTCTTGCGAATTCATCCATCAACAAATGTACGGACGTGCGTGGGATCCATATACACGTAAATATAATAATAAAGTAATAAGAGAGAACCGTGAGAAGGAATGGCGTGAGCAGAGAAGAACAAGTACTGTGACAGTAGAGGTAAATCTGTCATGCCAATTTTTCTTTTTTATTTTTAAGAGAAAAGCAATATTGCTATATTTAATTTATCTATCTGACCTAATAACTCTCTGCAACTTGTTAAGACGATTATGACATTCATCACATTGACATACTCCATAGATGCGTCCAAACAGATCTTCTGATGCGCAGCGCGGTTAAAAAAAAAATGAACATCCCCTCTATCTGAATGGTCAATAAATTTTCATACACGCTGTCTTGTACTGGGTTAAGCCAGAAAGAGGACAAAGCATCAATTGCACACACTCACAAGTCACAACACATACAAACACACATTCTTTGATAAGTTTAATAATATAACACCTTAGGATTAATATATTGTTATGGCCGAAAGGTCCTGCCACACTTAATCAGGTTTGAGCCTCTTTTCCCATTATATTCCTGCCTATCATAGGATTATGATGAAAACACACAAAACAACTAGCTAGCCAGCTAGGTGAAAATGAGTTACGACAATAAATTGTTTACGTTGCAAGCCTCCAAAAAGCTCTCTCTTCTTCTAGTGAGTAATTAGATGGCTGTACGGGCCAGTTGAAGCATACTAATCAAACAGGATCACCCACGTCAATTATTGAAAATGATGCAAACCAATATGATTGAATATGATTATATGCTTACTAGCTAATTAAATGGACAACCTTTTTATTTTCGAAAAAGCAATATCCTAATATTTTCATACCCTTCAGTCAATCACGTAAGCCGACCATATGGTTCATACACCGCCGTTGCCTTCAGTTTAATTTCTACAAGGCAAAACCACTACTTGACAGACAAACTATTCAAAGAAGTTTACTGTGTATTATTAATAATGTTAACTAATTATTCCCTCCAGTCCTAATTATAAAGACCCATTGATTTTTTTGAAGAATCTTAAAAAAATTTTAAGAAAAATAATTACATTGTTTAAAAATATTAAAATATTTCATTTTTCTTCAAATTATGTTATTTGACTTATGAACTAATATATAATGTAACAAAACACAATATATGATATAATTAAGTAATATAATTAGTTTTTTAATGATTTTTTTTAGGATTCTGTAAAAAAATGAACGAGCCTTATAATTAGGATTGGAGAGAGTATATCTTATCAGATCATCGTAGACATTTTGAACTTTTCATTATTTGTCTAATTATTGTTGCTTTATTGATCAGGCTCCACACATATATATGCTGCTCCACGCATATATGTGTGTGTGTATTTAAAGGTTTTCACTTTTTAAATCACATGACTTAATAATAATAATAATGTAGAATGGCTGGAACATGGATATATTTACAATTGAAACCAAAAATTAAGTGAAGGTGGTACTTTGAGAAGTAGCCAAAGCCAATCTCAGACTTTGTGGCCTTGTCAGGGCTTCAGTTCTCAGATTGATAAGCCCCAATTGTCCTTAGATCAGTCCTCTCAGACCCCACCCATCCCCTTCCTCCCTCCGTTTAAAGGATCCACACCCACACCCACACCCACACCCTCCCACATCTCCATCTTCCTCCTCCTTCTTCCTCCTTTGCTTTCTCTCTCTCTCTCTCTCTCATGGACAAAGCTTCAGAGAATAGTAGTAGAGAGACACATGACTTCATGAACGTCGATTCTTTCTCTCAGTTACCTTTCATCCGTCCTTCACCTCTTAAAGAAAAGGCCATCAAGCTCTTCGGCATAGAATTCGGTTCCCCGGAAGCCACCACCGCCACCACTGTGCCACTGGCCGATGATTCTGAATCCGCCGAGGAATCGAGTGGTGGGAAGGACAACACCACCAACGACAACAACGAGACTAACCGGAGATTTGAATGCCATTACTGCTGCAGAAACTTCCCAACTTCCCAAGCCTTAGGTGGCCACCAAAACGCTCACAAACGAGAGCGCCAACACGCCAAACGAGCCCACCTTCACATGTCTGAAGCTCAAGTCTACAGTCTTGTCAACTACAGGTCCTTCACTTCACCGACTTCAACGTTAACTACCCCAATGTCTGCTACTACTTACCCAACTTCTGCTGCTTATAATAGTGGTGCTAGGTTTTATGGAAGTCCATATTCTCACCACCACAATCCCATCAATGGAAGCCCCTTAGCCTTGTGGCGAATCCCCACCCTCCAAACTAACCCTACGTACAATCGTGACCGTTCGTTGAATCCGTTGCCTTCGTTTGCCGGCGAGGATATCAACACGAGGGCCACTTCGCTGCAGCTTGCCGGGTCGGCTGCACCGCTGCAAAACCGGTACGTCCATGACCCCAAACCCGGTGTTCAAGACCATGTGAGTCTGGATCTTCATCTGTAACACCAATTATATATTATAATATCTTTTGAGGTACTTTGGGGTTGATCGGGCCTCTTTGGAGATTAATATTAAATTGCCGCTTCTTTTCTCTGATGAAGTTTTATTATGACGTGATAATTCTAGGATGATCTTCAAATTTATATATATCACTTCATTTCTATTTATCATTAATTCACATTAACGGAATATAGTCTGTCCCTTTTAAGCATATATATATTTACTAATGGTAGCAATTAATTATGTATATAACGCTAGTCTGCAAGAATTGAGAAAACGTTCGCACATGTGGAGAGCTAACATGTGAAGCATAGAAGACAGTTGGGCTGTTGGGGGTACGCATGAGAATTTTGTGGAAACAAACGTGTGCGAAAATCATGAAATGTGCAGACAGATAGAGGTTATGAGATTGGGTGGGTTTCTTATTTTGGATGCAATATAATGTAATTGAGAAACGTCATGGGATGGTAAGTTTTGATGCGGTCTGATCCAAAAAATTGCGCAAAAGAAAGTGATGTTTCCATGCCATTTGCAGGCACCTTATGCAGCACCCCATGCTTCAAATTTATGTTTTTTTTTTTGTTATTTATTATCGTCACTCATTTTCCAAGCATTTTCACAGAGAGATGGCGAAAAAAGCTATGTCTCTGTGTGTGTGGATATGTGGCAATAGAATTAAAATATGGATATGTGCCTATCAACTTTAGAATATGTCTCTTGCATCTAGGCTCCAGCTGAGATACAAGTTGGAACCTTCTCCTATGTATGATTAGACCTTAGGCTTAGGGGAGAAAGTGGTAACGTCAAGACCAGTAAAAAGGCGCACTCTCGCTCTTTCTTCTTTTCTCCGATCGAGTGTATTAATGGGTGGCAGCTAGGAACATGTTCCGCAGAATCATGTGTGCATGCTAGCTCCTTCCTGACGATGTTCATTATGGTGAGAGTTTGGGTTGACCGCAGTTACGTTGAAACAAACAGATAATAATGATACAAAAATAGGTTTGCCGTGTTGGGAAAAGATCTACTGGTTAGACTAAGAATTGATAACAATGGGGTATCATCATCTTTGACAGAAGTTATAATAACTAGGTTGATTTGTTATTTGATGTCTGACATGATCGATATAAGCGTCCCAACACAACTTGGAAGGGCATGGATCATGACTTTACATATATATGTCTCGTTTACAGACAAAAAATAAAATGAGAGCATTGAAACTTAACGAGGCAGTGGTACCAACGACGAAGGGGCTTTTATGGCTTTAAAATGACAAAACCATCCCCTTCGAAAAGGATGTGTCGTCCTTTTTTTCCTCCAAGACTTTAAGGAGGAACATAAGGACATGGTAGTTAGACTGCCATCTTTATTTTCCCACCTTCTGTACCTTTGCTTTTATATGTCTGATACATAGAGAGAGGGAGAGAGATGTTAGGTGGGTTAGTTTTGATGAGTTAAAAAAGTGGGACTGCGAGATTCCTTCTCTAGGGAAAAGAGGACTAGTTCTCCTTAACAATAATACAGTAATCGTTAGTACAGATGGATCTGTCAAACTTTAGTCGTCTGTCATCGTGGCAGCACAAAGGGTCTAGGGTTTTTATATATGACGATGAACGCGCCCAATGTTAAACTTGCCAAAAAAAAAAAATCAAAGGAAAGTACATTCAATTACCACATTGATGCTAGGATTTGACCAGCAACATAATACCAACTTGTCGCCAGACTTTCCTCTTCAATTTCCCCCTTTCGAAACCCAGGGCAATTTTGAACTTTTTAGTTTCAAGTACTTCGACCTGTTTCAATTCACCCATTATTCATCACCCAGTTTTTAAATCTAAGTCAAAAGTTCCAGAATAACACTTTTTTGGTTTTCCTCTGCAGAAACTGAGACATGCGTTTAAAAAAAAGGGTAAAGGAGTAAAATTGCCTTTGAAGCAATTTTACTGGCAGTCTACAGATTATCCATTGTATTTTTGTTAAAGTGAAAATTTTGTATCGGAACTTTTAAAAAAGATAAATTAGATAAAAAATAGATTTATAAGACAAATTTTCAACTTTAAAAAAATAAACTAGATGACATATGGACTGTCAGTTCAACATATTTGGTCAACTAAAGGCCAAAATTAACAAATTTAAAATTCTCAGGTCAAATTTTCACTTTAGCAAAAATATAGTGGATGATCTGTGGATTACTAGCTCAACATATTTGGTCAACTAACGACAGAGGCAAAATTGCCCCACTTTAAAAAATTTTAGGGTAAAATTGCCCCTGGAGCAATAGTTCAAGGGCAAAATTGCCCCTTCGCCCTTAAAAAAAACAATGTGTCTTCTCTTAGAAGTCTTCCTGAGGAGTTAACCTGTGGAGCTTTAACAACAAATGCTCAAAAGTTCGAGAATTAAATATCTTCTCCTACTTGGCTACACCCCAAAAAAAGAAATCCTAAACAGCCACTACTTCAAGGCATCCAAGACATTTTTATTAGTCTCGTTAATTTCTAGATATGATCCCAAAGACATTGATTTCCTAAAACGCATGTGCCACTGAATACCGGAAAAATGCTTGGTCGAGAACATTTAAATAAATTTAATTTCTTAATTAACGGGATATGTGAAAAGACAGTTTATAATTATCTGGCGAATTGATGTGTCTGTCCCACTTTCTTTTAAAAATTAATAACAAGAGAGCTAGATGTTACAGACTTGTTTTTTATAAGCACCCGTGCGGCACTCAATTTCTTATTGCCCATCGTAATCTAGTTAAGTCAGTCTCTCAACTCAAAGACTCCAAAAATGCGTAAGGAAGAACTTTGTATTGATTCAAAGAGAACTTTACAAAGGAAGAGTACAAGAGAGCTTTATAAATGAGAACTCTACTCTTGGATGCTAAATGAGCAAATGATACCTCATATTTATACTACTCAACCCCCTTCTTGAGGTTCTGAGTTTTTGTCACGTATCCTTGGATGGATGGTTGAGATCAAATTTCCAGAGAGTTCCATAGGTTTCTACTACCTCCGCTCCTAAATATATTTTTGTGTCATAAAAATGAGTCTTATATTTAGGAATTGAGGGAGTACATTTTAATGAAAACTCTCCTATTTCTGGAACTTTCCATATCATTCTTACATTATCCTAGAGTTCTCTGAAATTCTCTATACAATTCTATATACATCAAGAAAATTTTAAAAAATGCAAGAATATATAAGAGATTTTTAGAAAATTCTAGAGTGTGAGAAACAGCTCGGTTGTGTTTGTTGTCTCTGGTTGAACCGATTAGCCCTCTTTTGGACAAACATGGGATGCGTCTTTTCCAATCCTTCTATCTTACTTGTCTTGATTTTTATATCTCGTTTGAAACTGTGCGGTACTTCTTAAGTTCCTCACTAATACTACATCTGATTTTTAATATAAAATCAACTTTAATGAAAAAATTGAACTACAAAGCGTATTTTTTATCAGGGACGTACAAGGCATAGCATCGGAGACCAGATTCCCATAAAAACCCTTAATCATAAAACCTCACTCAACTCAACGATACTACCACAAGTTTGATATCTGAGTCTCAATCTTCTAAAGTAGCTTTTGTCGCATGAATGTATTACAATTTGAATTTTGCGATAAAACAAGTGACATCAATAAAGGCAAACCAAGTGACAATAATGATAAATCCCACAATACTGTTGCCGCATTATTAGCCATGTTTAAATGGAGAGAAAGTTTGAAAAAAAGAAAATTGGGAGAGAAAACTCTAAAAAATAGTAAGTTTTTTTTTACTATTTATGGATATTTTAAAATCTAGTATTCATTTTCTCCCTCTTTTTCCTCATTTTTTTTTCTCATCCAAACACGTCAACCAAACTATAGACCCCACAGGTAAATGCAACATAAAAAAGCGGTGGGGAAGAAAGCAGAAAGAGACCGCAGTGTAAGACGCAGAAGAGTACATACATTATGATTAGGACCACTTACTCTTCAGTCTTCACTTCCAGAGCGAAGAGAGGAAAGAACAGTGGAATTTAAGAAACATCGGCCCACCTCTCTATATAGTTTCTGAACGAGGTTGACAGTTTATACAGTATGCCTCAAGCTGCCTGCACAGACGGCACATTTTAGAACACAGGCAAAATCCCTGCCCTTTTTATATACCATTGGGAGCAGTTGGTTAACAACATTGCCATAAACGCCAAACTTATGTCTTTCACAACATGTTGGTCTGGGCCAACGTCAAGCCATCTTTGCTTTTAGATGACTACTCAAAATATATTAAACACAATCAACTACCAACAAATATCCCTGCGACCAGTCTACGGTGCTGAGCTGCTCATTCATGGATCCATATGCTCATATAGGACCACCAGGTCAATACAAGTTCACTTTCCCTTCACCTTCAGTAGAGCCGCATATTTAATTTGATGTGATAACCACCTATAGAAATCAATTTATGCTTTTGCACAAGTCCCAAGGTAATTTCCCATCTATGCAAACTGGACTTTAGAATGCTTACTTCATTGCCAGCCTTTCAGCATCAACCAGTAGCGGCCTTAGGAAGGCAACAAGGGAGCCAGTTACAGCAAAGAATGACGCTACTTTTATAGCGTCTGTTTTCACAATAATGTAATACCCAATTATGATTAGACCTACGAGGAAACACAATTAGACCTGATTTACAGCAAGTCAATCATCAGGTGGCCAGCAAAATTTCTCTCTTTCTTTTCTTTTCTTTTTTTTTTTGGTTTTTTAAATAGGCACCACCTATACAGTGGAGCAATATTGTGAACGCAAGAGTTGTACTGACAAGCCTTGCTTTGCAGCAAAACAATGTGCTCCACAAATTCAATAAAAACTATTGCCTCAAAAGATAACACCTAAAATTATTTCGAAGGGTGAGATCGGGGGAAAGAGTGGCAGCACGGTCAAATTTTACCCCAGCAGGTAACTGGGAAAAAACTGCCTTAGCATGTTCAAACAACGCAAGGTAACGAGAGATGACAATTACAGCCCATTTTTTAGGTTAAGGAGGTGTTTGTTTTCACTTTTCAAACATATATTCACATAAATCAAGACAAAATTTTTCTCATGTACTTACCTCAAAATTTGTAAAAACTATTTTTAAAAGTTAATCTAAATGGACACTTAAAATACTTAAAATTGATGGAGGTAGAAACACTCTGCAGTGTGAACATTCAAGGTATGTGACCCCGGTAGCAGGAGGCCACTGCGATCCCTGTGAGTGATAACTCAACTGCCGCACGGGAACTTAAGTCAGGAGCTATTCCTACCAAGAATAGTCTAATAGCCTAAACATGCTATACATAAACATAGTTTCTAGGAATCAGATAATTAGCATGTTTTACGCTTGGTACATGGAATGATTTTCATGGGCATGAAAATGAGCCTTTATAGTTTATATAATTGGAATTTTAAAATGAGCCTTTATAGTTTATATAATTGGAATTTTACAGGCCATTGTCAAGTTTGGTATGACATTAAAATTAGTAATACCTCTCTATTCTTATGTTTTGATCGGGCTAACATAACACTCTGTACAAGATTAGAAAGGAATGTCGAGAATAGACTATAACAACCTTCTATATAGCATGCTATTATCTAATGAAGCAACATTGCATCAAAAATATTATGGGTAGGCAGCAGTTTCCCAAGATTTTGGAATGAAAATTCCCAATGAATTGAACAAGTCTTGTTCTAGCAACCAAAATGCAGATTTGGGAATTTTCTTTCCAGTCTGAACTCTATATTGGAGGATAATGGCAACCAAGCAGGGCAATATAACAGATGAAAAAGATGAGAAGACAAACAAGGCATTCAGGCATTAATCTGTTCTGAAGCATATCCATTCAAGTATATCATGTAACAACCACCTTAGAATTTAAAAATCTTAAAGGCAGAGAAAGGGAATCATTTAATTTCTGGCAAACAGGCAGCTCAAAGGACTTCAAAAAAAGACCGCAAGTGTCCAGCACATATTGGATACTTCAAACTTTGTCGTGTTACCATGTCCATGTCCCATGCATGGATCAGTATTCAAGTTTCCCAGAACCTGGCCAATGATACGAGTCCCTTAAAAAGATTTGCCTTGCAATTCAACCTTATCAGTAAAATGACCATTACAAGCTGTTCATGTGATCTCTCTTTGCTTTCATTCTCAGCCTCCTCCAGAAAACATTGCCCATTATAAGATCACATACTCCCATTCAAACCAAATGGATGGGGCATTACAACAAATGCCAAATGCAGATAACATGCACATGAGGTAGTCATACGACATAACAAATAAGAACTGTCCTACCAACCCATGGACAGTATTTAAAATGTAGACAAAATAGTGAAGAGTAGCATATCTTTCTTCTATATACCATCTAGATGATTATCAGGGCCGCTCTTTCAATTTATGAGAATTGTAGTTATCTTCAATATGTCGGGTGAGAAGAGAGATTCCATAATGTGAGGCACTTGAGGCAGCATAATAAGATGTCACAGTGAGTTGAGCAAACTTTGGAAGCACATAACCTGCAAATTCAACATACCAACTGAATTAGTCAGGACTCAGGAGTCTCTAGAGATTTTAACATCACATCAATAAACTATAACTCTTCAACATTACAGTCAGTTTGATAATGAATGGGTGACATTGCTTCCTTAGCTTGAACCAAGGAATCCCTCACACATGGCTGAGTAACATGAATTCAAAACAAATCTTGTTCTATTATTGACCCATAATAGAGAAAGAAGGATTTATTCAATTACATAGTTTGGGCTACAGTAACATGGTGCCTTTGAGGCCAACCAAAAGGCCCAGTGAATAAGAATTTCCCATTAAGGCTAGGTCATTAGGGGCAAGCGGATCATTTATGGTGAAGAGGATGAACTATAAGAGAATGAATTGGACGATTAAAAAATTGACTCACATACTATTAGACCGAACAGAAAGTATCAGTAGATATGAAACTGCACAATGCCACTTCCCCAGCACTACATGTTAACAGCAAAATCCCATCAAAGGAAGTAAGACTAAAAAACCCATACTCAACCCAGACACAGTCAGCAGTAAACCTCTTAGTGATATTTAACTTAAACAAATGATGAAACCTGATCTAAAATGGATAATAAACAAACTCAAGAAAAAGCCAAATAGAGACATGAGGAAAAAATTTGGAGACCATGAGGGGACTGACATTCCTCATGGTCCATCTGAGAAGAAATCATTTGTCATTTTCTGCATGGTTTCTGGATATCAAGATCTTGGGCTAATAGTTAATGTCTGGAAACTGTAATGGGTGCTAGAAATTAAACCTAATAAATAGGCAGGTACAAGCATTTACCTCCAAATGCAGCACTTGCACCCGAATATATAAGCAATGGAGGGAGCTGCGAACAAAGGAGGAACAAAACGTGTTGGCTAAAGAAAGTGAAACAAGAAACATGGAAAATGTACTGTGCTGAGTGTAAAGAAAACTCAATATTACCATTCTACACATCAACATTAATGCAAGGCCACTAAAGCTCAGTATTTGTAAAGGAAACTTGAAAGTAAAATAAAGCACACATACCCCAACTAGGAAAGGAAGCCACTTAGGTCCCTTCAGACGATTTTGTAGGTATGGGATCCCTGCAGTCAAAGATTGATAAGCTATATCAGCAACAAAGGATGTCCAAAGTAAAGCAGGGGGAAAACAGAATCAGAAATACCTGTGTTAAAACCGTGAACTGCACTAAGCATACCACCCATACCCGAGCCAGCCTAATCAATTAGAAACAAAATATAACGTAAGGTGTTACAAGATTGTAATCAATCTTGAATTGTTTAGGGATTTTAGGATTGGGAAGAGGGAAATTAGAGGTAGAAAGAATAGTTTCAGAGGGGAATAAGGAGAGAAA
>JBAGKO010000015.1:8355099-8377354 GCA_037177275.1 Acacia concinna | reverse complement strand
GCCACACCTACCTCTGTTATTAATTCTGCATGGTATCCTAATTTAGGAGCCACTGAACATATCACTCATGATTCCACTTGTCTTCACTCCACCTCTGTTCAGTCTGGTTCTGGCACTGTCCAAGTTGGTACAGGTGAGCTCTCTCCTATATCTCATATCAGTCAGGCTACACTTCTAGCTTCTGCTAATTCCTTCTACATGAATAAAGTGTTATGTGTTCCACGTATGAAGAAACATTTACTGTTAATATCTAAATTCACAAGGGATAACAATGTATCTATTGAATTTTTTCCTGACAAGTATGTTGTGAAGGATCTCTTAATGGGTCAGAATCTCATGCATGGCATTAAGTGTGATGGCATGTATCCACTGTTAGCATCCTCTGCTGTTGATACAAAATCATTTTCTCCAGCTGCATTTGCTACATCCTTTTCAGTTGCTTGTTCTGCTGAGGTTTTTTCTGCTACTTTCCCTTCGTTGGACATATGGCATCAACGCTTGGGTCATTCTTCTTTTGATGTTGTTAAATGTGTCTTACACAACAATGCTATCTCTTATTCAAAGTCTGTATCTGATAGTCATTGTAGTGCATGTCAACATGGAAAATTTCATAAAATGCCTTTTCATGAGTCTACTACAGTGTATCACCATCCACTGGATTTAATAATAATGGATATATGGGGCCCAACTCCTCTTCTGTCCAATGGTTCAGCCTATTATGTTGCTTTTGTGGATGCATTTAACAAATTCACCTGGATATACTGTATACATAAAAAATCTGATGCATTGGCTAAGTTCAAGGAGTTCAAACTAATGATTAAAAATAAGCTTGACTATAAGATCAAACAAGTACAATCAGATAATGGTGGTGAATTTCTCATGTTCAAACCATTTTTAGTGTCTTGTGGTATTGAGCATCATTTTTCCTATCCGCATACTTCTGAACAAAATGGCATGGTTGAACGGCGGCATATAATTATTGTTGAATCTGGACTTTCGATGCTTGCTCACGCTTCTCTATTACTCTATCATTGGGTAGATGTATTTACTGCAACAGTATTTCTACTAAATCGTTTACCCACCAAAGCATTGTCATTTCTTACTCCCTATGAAAAGTTGTTTGGTGTTAAACCCAATTATAATATTCTTAGAGTCTTTGGTTGTGAATGTTTTCCTTTCACTAGACCGTTTAACAATCAAAAACTTGAGTATCGATCTACACCTTGCATTTTTCTGGGGTATTGCTCAAGTCATTGTGGCTATAAATGTTTTGATATTAAGTCAGGGCGTATCTACATTTCCAGACATGTTAAATTCAATGAACAAACATTTCCTAGTCACTCCCAGTTTTCAGTAAAAGTTGCTACTATCAATTCTTCAGTTAAAGAGGTTCTACCTATAGTCAGTTAACTTCACTGTCACATAACTCCTAACCCAGCATTTATGATTTCAAGGTCTGTTTCCTCCTACATTACAGCTGCGCCTCCAACTGCCCCCACTTCCAACTACCACTCCATGATTACTAGGAGCAAAGATGGTGTTCACAAACCAAAGGTGTTCATTGCTATTGATCACATTACCTATCCTGACACCATTGAAGAGGCTATTGCTAATGCTGACTGGAGACAGGCGGTTATGGATGAATATAATGCTCTACTTCATTTGGTACTTGGGACATTGTTCCTTTACCACCTTATCGTCAAACCATTGGCTGTAAGTGGCTCCGGAAGATTAAAACACATGCTGATGGTACCTTGGCTAGACAAAAATCGAGGCTTGTGGCTAAAGGGTACTCTTAAACCGCAGGGGTTGATTTTTATGACACATTCAGTCCAGTGGTTAGAGCTTCTACAGTTCGTATTGTTCTTACTGTTACTGTTACCTTTCATTGGCAATTGTGTCAATTGGACTTTAATAATGCGTTTCTTAATACTGAGGAAGTCTATATGGATCCTCCTCCTAGATTTCCTAAAGGCATTGATTCTTCTAGTGGTAGACCATTGGTGTGTCGCCTCAAGAAGGCACTTTATGGGCTCAAACAGGCACCTCAGGCCTAGTTCTAGAAATTAAATGTTGCTCTTTGTGACTTAGATTTTGTTTAGTCCAAAGCTGATCCATGCTTATTTGTTAGACACACTGATTCACATCTCATTTACCTCATCCTTTATGTTAATGATATTATCATAACAAGATCTGACTCAGCTGAGGTGTCTCAGCTCATTGATTCTATGAGTCAATTGTTTTCATTGAAGGTTTTAGGTGATTTGTCATATTTTCTGGGTATTGAGTTCTCTCCTTCTTCTGCTGGTTTACTCATGTCTCAGCGTAAGTACATCATGCAAATATTAACTGACACTCGCATGCTTGCCTCTAGACCCAATGACACCCCTATGGCAACTAATGTTCAGTTGAGTATGACTGGTGGCAGCCCTTTTGTTAATGCTACACTATATCGCAGTGTCTTTGGCCAACTACAATACCTCTATTACACTAGACCAGAAATAGCATTCACAGTTAATAGGCTGAGTCAATTTCTTCACAATCCTCATGAAATGCATTGGGTATGTGTCAAGCGAGTTCTAAGATATTTGGCTGGCACTATCAACTATGGTTTACTAATAAAACCTTTTTCCACACCTTCTATCCAAGCTTTTGCTAATGCTGATTAGGCCTCTAATAGAGAGGACAGAAGGTCGGTCAGTGGCTACTGTAGGTGTTAACCCTGTTGCCTGGGCTTCTAAAAGACAATCATTTGTCTCTCAAGCTACTACTGAGGCAGAATATTGCAGCCTCACTAATGCATCTACTGATGTCCTGTGGGTTCTCTCTTTACTGGGTGAAATGCATATCAAAGTTTCAGGCATCCCTACACTATAGTGTGATAATTCTGGAGTTGTTGCTCTTGCTTCTAATCCAGTTCTCCACAATAAAACTAAGCATGTTGAGCTTAATGTTCATTTTCTGCGAGAAAAGGTGGCTGCCAAGACCATCCAAATTGGATATGTTCCTGCACAAGACCAGGTAGCAGATGTCGTCACAAAACTACTAGGCAAATCTCTCTTTCTACGCTTTCGTGATCGTTTAAATGTTACTGCTCGTGATACTCTTGCTACTGAAGTCACTTCCCAAAAAAGTAGTATAGGGAATATTAGAGTATACAAGTAGAAGTCAAACGAAGTTAAGCTAAGTACACGTGTCTTCATATATGTAATAGATGTTATAGCTGTCATGAGCTAAGCTTACGGTTATTGTGTAACAAACACTCAACAAACTCATTCTATATAATTGTAATATGAACTCAATGAAAGATGAATCAGAGAAGTTCAGTTTATCTGTGGTTGCTGTCAGATACCCTTCTCTTTCACCTCTCTTCCCCTCTTCAAAGCAGCATTCGAAGGAACCTTTATATCCTTCTACATATCCTTACTCATGACAATATCACTTTGCTTCTCGCTCTTCTCCTTATTTAATAAAACAATACTATGCTCTATTGCCTTATCACATGGAGTAGGGGTGTCTAGACATACCTCTTTATGTTATGATGCCATATTTTCCACACGTAAAGCAAAGGGATGAAGACCCTCGTATTCCACATGCCTTTCCCTCCCTAGAATTCTAATTGCTGGAACAAGCCATTGAGCCAAATCTAACTCCACATAGATTCGTGCATAACGACCTCTTTCCATAAGATACGTAACTGAGTCGACTTTCAAAGTCTTGCCCACTAATCTAATCCCTCAATCATACTCAGACTTTAAGCATTAAAAAATTCTAATGGGAGTAATAAGGGTATACTAACCCATGTCGCAATCTTCTTCTATTGAGTAGCACACCAAGGATCAAAATTCGGTCTCCATCTTTGAACTAGAAGATAATGATCAACCACCATCCATCCATGGCCTTTCTAAATAAACGTAATTCAAATCTTCATCACTATTAAAGGATATATACAACAAAGTAGCCATTGTCAATGTCTCGAACCGTGTACCTTTCCTTTGTCCTCTAGAGTCTCTGCAGTTTAATCTGTAAGTGGTGCAAAGGAATAGACTTACCAAGTAGTTTGATAATCAAGGACTTCTTCCACGGAGCACACCAACACTCATATTGTACTTGAGTCATTCGCAGAGTAGGAATAGGAATATCATCCTTGTCTATGCTACTCTTCCCATGGACAGAGATATCGCCATTCGCACAATCAGAACCCTCGCCAAAGAATTCTTGGAGGCTAGAGATATAACCCTTCCATGCTTAGCTTCTTCAAACACTCTACTCACCCTTGTGTCAAATTAAAGGAATATGTTCTCTGTTCTACCTCTAAAAGGCTAGCCTTATAGGACATCTTGCCATCCTGGTTATACTCGTCCTGACCCTCCTTTCTCTTTTCATCCCCTAAATTAGAACTCTCTTTCACCTTCTTCTTGCCGCGATCGAAAGGCCCATCATCTCTGGCAATCGCACCCAGACTCTCTCCATCGCACTTTAGAAGTAATTATATTCAAATGTATGTTTAAAAGGGGTGTTAAATCCTGATAAATTTAATTTATGTTAATAAATATATATTTATTCAAAATTTAAAAAGCATCAATTATTAGTTGACAATTATTATAAATGAGCATTACTGTATTTTCCCAAATTGAAGATAATTACTAACTATAATCAACTACAAATCATAATAAAATATTCAAGTAAAAGGAGAAAAATCATAAGGGGAAAAAATCAAATATGATTCAGTGATAAATGTATAATTAGACGATCCATTTTGAGACCATTCAGGATGTGAAGCGGGTCACACGACTTTTCTAAGTATATAATTGATAACATCAATATATATATTAACAACATGAGAATATAAATTCAACTTAGGAGGATTACTTAGTAACTATTAGCTGGGGGTACCGCCTAGATTCTACTAAAAGAAAAACACACATGATGAGAATATAAATTAATGATTTTAGTATATTATTTCACAGCTTCACCATTCCATGTGTTATTCTAAATTGTAATTATGGGCGTGTTAGTCAATTTGAAAATCGCATAGTTCTCTTTTTGATTTGAGGAGAGATTTTATAAATTGAACAAATTTATTTATCTTTTAACTATTTTAATATTTTATTTTTGGAATTTTCCCTTATTATAATAATAAACCGAAGTAGCACATAAAAAAACCTTCACTTCCTAAAGCTTGCAGGTTTAATCCTAAACATCTTTGCTAGTCGTTTTTCCTCTGCATGAATCCCATTATATTTAATCATGGCCGTTTTTAATCACTCATTTAAAGGTGATTGTTTATCATGTCAAAACAGAGTGTTCCTCTTACAGGAGTTTATGGAAATCACATGCCATATGGCTCATTGGTATAGCTATATACGGTGAGATACGCTTATGACCTAATAACCCATGCAGATGTCTTATGATGGGTTGGTCCAGCACCTTAATCTCTAAAAGATGTTTATGAATTTAAATTTTATTTGTATATACATAATCATGAATCAAAATCATACTAATCTTGATGTATTATTATTCCCACGATAACAATTGACCAGAGACATTTAGAATAATCCTTTACTGATTGATCACACGCAGAAGCCTCTCGATGAAGACTTGCATTGGAAATCTTAGAGTACGTAGTTGAAAAGGAAAAAAAATAGGATAAGAAAACAATCAGTTGAAAACCAACCAAGCTTTTACTAGTAAGATATTAATGCAGCTGCAAATGGCTGTGCTTGAAAACGAAAAAAATTTAATATCACTTCAATGCAAAGCCAATTAGCCATTGACATATACTCAAATAGGTGTAAAAGTACGTACTCTTCCTTAGAACTAAGTGAGTCCATAACTCACGCATTAATTACTTGTTAATACTTCCTCTCGTCCTAATTATAAGTGTCTGCTGAATTTTTTGAAGAATCCTAATAAAGCTAATTACATTATTTTAAAATATTAAAATTTATCGTTTTTCTTCAAATTATTTTGCTTGACTTATGAACTAATATATTATATAATAAAACACAATGTATGATATGATTAAGTAACATAATTAACTTTATTAGAATTTTCTTAGAATTCTTTAAAAAAGTTAACAAGCCCTTATAATTATAACCGGAGGGATTACTTGAAAACGAAGTTGACAAGAAATATATTAATTGTCCATTGAAATATTATATATATATCCTATGTATGAGGAGAATAAATTCAATATAAAATAAAAAGTAGAAGGCGAAGGAAGAAATTTTTTTGTCCAAAATAAGAGAAAAAGAGAAAATTTTTATATCAATATATAATTATATCTGTCATTTATTATTATATTAAATTTATTCTCATATACATTAAATATGGATAAAGTTAAAAAATTATTGAATTTTATTAAAGCGTTAATTAAGTTTAAGGTTTTCTTTATATATGTAAAAATTATTAAGAATGCTTTATATTTAGAACTGGAGAAGTATATAGATATTGCCAAAGCATTGAAATCATACCACTATGATCCTATTTATAAGTCTTTTTTGAGAATAAGCTTTAGTTCTTATTATAAGTTTACTTTTAGGATAATAAATACCAATTTTATTCCTATTCATTGCAATAAATGAAAAGAATTTATTCATGTTGACTCCAGAAACCATTCACAAATAAAGAAAAAATTAAAAATTTAGCACACAATTAATGAGTTGGCTATTTTTTGCCTTAATCAATGAGTTAACTAACTTTTCTAATTGTTAGTAGACTAGCAGTAAAATGATAGTACTCCTTATGCCTAGTTTAAGTGATTTTTTAGAAAAACAAATAAAAATAACATTAGAAAAAAAATGTAATAGATGCATTTCTTATTTTCTTTATGCAAAACATTATACTCCCTTCGTTCCTTTTTTTATATAATATATGATTAATCGAATGACATTGTTTAAAGAGGTATTTAAAATTAGTAAGGTGCAAAATAAATATGTAAGATTTTGAAAAAATAATTAAATTTAAAACAAGGAAAGGCTAATGTGTTAAAAGGAAAGAATATGGGACTATTGTGACCATTGATCATAATAATACTAATACATGGGGGAAAACACAACTGAGAGAAAATTTATTCATAACATTGTTAATTATTGATACTTTTACATATTACTCTCTCCCATGCTTAATATATGATTAAATAGTAAAATTAATCTTGATCCTAAATTAAAGACATATTTTTTATGTTTGCCAACTTTTTTCTCCAATCTTCTCCCATTGATGCCCCCTATAATAATCAAGTAAATATTTTGGCAAGAAACTCATAATCAAGTAGAAGAGAAAGAAAAGAAGAGAAAAAGAGAATTAAAGAAGATGATTAAGGCTTTTAGAAAAAAAACATATCTTATTAACTATCTTAATTAACTTTCTTAATCTAATTAAATTAAGAAAAATCCTATATTAAAGGTAAGAGGGAGTACTAGTTTATATTAAGGACAACAGATAGTGGACACTAGTCTTTATAACATTACCAAATTAATTTTTACTCCATGTTTAATTACTACTCCCCTAGTCCCATATATAAGGTAGACAGAAAAGAAAAAAATTGGCTCCTATTATAAAATATAGAGAGAGAATTTTTATGTGAATGTATAATTTAACATTTATTTATTATTATGTTGACTTTATTTTTATATGATATAATATATATATTAAATAAGAGTAAAGTTGAAAAATTATTAAATTTTATCGAAGAGTTGACAAAATTTAAGGGCATGTTTGATAGCCTATTCTGAGAACAGTTTTCTTGTTTTTAAAAACAAAAAATTTGTTTGGAACCCTGTTTTTAAAAAATTGTTCTTAAAAACAAAAAAAAAAAACAATTTCTTGTTTTTGAAAACAAAAAAGGGAAAACAATTTATAGATGTTTTTGAAATTTGTTCTTAGAAATAGTATTCCAAATCCAAAATCCCAATCTCAACATTGCTTGCCTTTTCTTCTTTTGTGACACGATGACCGTAGGAGAGCTTTTGCTTGCCATTCTTCTCTTGCTATTGCTCAAATGCCCAAACCCTTAGTGCTCACCGTCTTCTCCACACACTGCTCGCCACGTTCTCAGTTCGGTGGTTGCTTTACTCTCCTACTCGCCATCGCCTCATAGAGGTCTCAGTGCCCACTTTCTTCTTTGCTTGTTACTCGCTGACTTCTCAAATATGTGGTCGTCATCTCTGATCTCTCCTTTCTCCCTCCTCAGCCCTCAATCGTTGAGCCTCTGCTCTCTTACTCTCTCTCTCTCTGATTAATTTTGTACAATAAAGTTCAATGTGTGCTAGAGGATTACATCTTTCCACCGAAAACAAGACCAGGGGACCTACATGTTCCTGTCGATGAAGTAATTCTAGTGATTGATCTAAGTGAAGCAGAGCAAGGTGATAGAGCACCCACTATTCAGAAAATTCACAAAGTTGGTCAAGAGTTTGGATTCTTTCAGGTTTATAGTACTTTATTTCTCTTATGTCTTGGTCTAAGCCTGAGGTTTGAAAAGTTCGACTGTCTGTTATATAACTGTGATATAAATTGAAAGCAGGTGATAAATCATGGGGTTTCACAGAATTTAATGAATGAAGCAATGTGTGTGAGCAAAGAACTTTTCCAAAGGTCCAATGAGGTAGATAAAAAATTGGACTTAGAGGATGTTAGCAAGAGTTGCAACCTTAAAACGTGTAGTTTTAGTTATAAATGTGTTGGGTTTAAGTCTCATAATTGATGGACTCTTTTGTGTTATTAGAGAGTGGGTGGGAGCATGTTTAGTTGAAGTTAAGAAGTTGGCTTCAAGGATTCTAGCATTAATTTGTGAAAGACTCGGACTGAAATGTATGATTAATTTAGTAGGCTTGAGGAGAATATACTAATGAGGGATCACATTGATCTATAATTGATAGGTTTTTAATATATATTATATGTTTGCTGTCATTTTTTATTTAGTTATGCATGCAATTTGTTTGGCTTTGCTACCCGTACATGTAAAATTGATTTTTGAAAATCCCTACCCATCTGTGATTGAAAAAGTGGTATTCAGTTGCCATTTGCCTGTATGAAATTTGAACCAGTGGATGCGTCCTGTTTGTTCATTATTTTTATTAGTTCACTAGATATGCATTCAACCTGTCCTTGCTTCTGTGCTTGGCAAACCAAGTCTTTTTAAGTGTGGGCTGTTTCTGAACATTTTGTTGTACATGTTGCATTTTCATGTCCTTGATTGAACTCTCCAACCTTATTGTTTTTTGTTTTTTTTTTTGCATCTTGTGTGTTTGAAGGTTGAGAAGTAAACAAGACCAATTTGAGCATATATAGCAGTTCAGACGTGATCTGAAAATGTAAGTTCTTTCAATGAACTCTAGTTTATTAATTTGTAGGTTTTCCTTGATGATTTCTTATTTCCTTTTTTGCTTGGTTGATTTAAACCTTTAGGTACATGTAGATTTGTGAGCTATGCAATCTACCTCATAATCCTTCAAATTAAGGAAGTTGAATCTGAATAATAATAACAACATATTCTCCCCCAGTTCTCTCCATATATATGAATTTTATATAATTTATGTTTGGGCCACGGTTTTCCATCTGCTTAATGATTTTGCTCTGCATGGTTTGATAGTACAATGCATCTTCATTTTAGGTAGTGATAGCTTTTTGGTATATAAAGCCCTAGTTTCAGGAAGAACCTTAATTTCAGGAAGAGCAAAGGGAATTTTGTCAATTTTAGTGAAGATAAGTTTTGGGAGAGTTCTAACCTTTGAAAGCCTAAAACTCATCGTGATTTCTTCTTTTGTGATTTTCATTCCTCATTTACGTGTCTTTGGGGTTAGATGTTGCATATACTGACCAATAGGCATTGAGTAAAGTCATATGTGAAAGATCCTTATCGGCTGTGAGTACACACACATACACTCTCCGTGATTTTCATTCTTCAAAAAAGATACTTTTCATTACAAATTGAACACTCTTCGTGATCATGTGTTGCAGCTTCTCCTTCTTAAAAGGAGTAGCTCCCACACTCTTAACGGGTTTCTGTTATCTTATTATTATCATCCAAGCTAGCTATGAAAGAAGCCTACTCTTGTGTGTGAGGGATACACATGGTGGATCTAAATAATAAAGCATGTTATGTCTACTTTAAATTACAGTATAGAATTTGCTTCCTATGATCACATTCCTAAGGCATAAAGAATGGGAGGCTCATGCTTTTATATATGGTCCTACCCCTAGTCCTTCCAGTTCCTTTTCTTTTGTTGCTCTTGTACTGAAGTATTTTCTTGTTTTCAACTTCCTTGTAGTTCGGGAGGGATTGAGATATACTTTACTTTTTTGCAATTGTTGATGCCTCCACCTTACAAGCGGTTGCCCATGTGTCTTGAAATGCCTCCACTATCATGTATAAGAATACTGAGGTAGAGGTCACCAACCTAGAAATACTAAAGAGCTTTTTAATTATAGGCATTCTTCATTAAGAATGACGATTGAGCGATGTTTTGCAGTTTTAAAAGCTCGGTTTCCTATTTTGAAATTAATGCCACAATACAAACCTTCCAAACAATGTCTAATAGTGGTGGCATGTTGTGCTATTCATAATTATATACGCAACTGGAATCAAAGTGATGTGTTGTTTACAGAATGGGAGAATATGGATCCGACACAAGTCAATGATTTAACCTTAAGCACAAACTTAGAAGTTGAAAGTTTGACTGGAAACAAGAGTGCATAAGGTACAAGTTATAATTTGGATAACTTGTATAGGTTATCTGATCAAAGCGCAGCAGAGACGTCAACACTTCGTGATTAGATTTCTGCTAGGATATGGTTACATCATCACAATTCTATCATTTGATATAATTAGATATTATTTTTGAAACTCTTTGTAAAACAATATCCATTTAAATTTTGATCATATTATTTTTGAGATTGTGTTATCCATTGATCTTTTAATTTAATTTTTAATTAGACTCGATTATTTATATAATAAGATATTATCTATTTATAATAAATAAATCAGAAAAAAAATTAATTATAATAAAATGTTAATATCAATTATGTAAAATAAGTAAGTTAAATAAATTAATGTTAACAAGAATTGGTTCAAACTGGATTTTATTTTCAATTCTTTTTTCTAAAACTTGTTTTTAGTTTTTAAAAAAAACTAAAAATAATAGGCTTTTTTATTTTTAAAAATAGTTTTAAGAAACAATTATATAAAGAAGTTTTTTTTTCAAAACTTATTTTCAAAAATAGGTATTCAAACAAGTTTTTTGTTTTTTTTTTTCAAAATCTGTTTATAAAAACAAATATATCCAAATAATTTTTTTTTTCTTTCAAAATTTATTTTAAAAATAGTTTTAGAAAACAGTTTTTGAGAATAAAAAATAGAAAATAAAATCAAACAAGCCTAAGGTAATTGTTTATTTAAGAAAGGGGGAAATAAACCATTGCAGTGAACAGAGCTAGTTGGAAATTGATCCGCAGTCCTTCAAAACAGACCATCGAATTCTGCAACTTGCAAAGAGATTAATCCCTACTTACCCCCGCCACTTCTAATTGAAATTCAGCAATTGAAGTTTATCGAGTCGATGTCTTCGGTAACTAACCCTTAATGCATATATGCAAATTATGATGATATATCCAGGTAACGTGGCATGTTTTGAGGGAACCAACTTAGTTAGGCATCGTCAGATTTGAGCCATATAGATTTGATCTGAATTGTCTAGGATTTGAAAATTTTAAATTATTTTTTTTAAAAAAAATTGCATTTAAAAATCATCGATCGGTTAAAAAACTTTAAACCCCAATCGTACAAATGAGAGTTCAGATTTGACGAGCTGCTAGTGTAAGTTAAATTGGTAGGCACCGATCCCATGACCCAATTTCTACCTCAGCCATCATGTGGAGTACAAGTAGCCCCTTTATATTAACAAGGAATGGCATTATCTTACATGCTTAGTGAATGCCATTATTTACTATGAAATGAGAAGTTTTTAGTTATCCTAAACATAGACGTGTTACTTCATAAAACTGCTAGTACAAGAAACGGAAACCTTATTACATAGTGCAAGAAAGGAAAGCAGAAAGAAAAATTATACTCCATCCAATGTTTAATTATAAAAGCGTGTTGACTCTTTTAGAGAATCTTATAAAAATTTTAAGAAAGTTAATTCCATTACTTAAACATATAATTTCTATTATATTATATATTAATTCATAAGTAAAACAATATAATTTAAAAAAAAACAGTAAGTATTACTATTTTTAAATAATATAATTAATTTTTTAAAATTTTTTAAAATTCTCCTGAAAAAAAGCCAACAAATCTTTATAATTAAAATCGTGCATATGCAACCCTCAAAAAAACACAACCAAAACATCGTTGAGGGGTTTGATCAATAGTGGAATACATAGATGTTGTATTCCACGATTGCATTCCCTGTTTTGCGATCTAAAGTGTGAGTCTTGGCCAGAACATACCCACGTGCGAATCGGAAAGCACCGCTCCCACCGACGATCGGCATCTCTCTAACGGCGTCAAACACTTGGTTCCGCCCTAAGATACTTAGAGTGCTGCCGTTATATTTCCCTTCCGTGAATACAAAATTCATGGCCATTAACAAGACCGACTCGCTTTGAGAAGCCGAGGCGTAAACTCCTTGTGCTCTCCCCACGGGTTTGGAATGGGGATCGGGTCCTAAAGTCAACGGGTCGTCCATCATCACAACCGATCCGAAAAACGTCGAGGAAGTGTTGGTGACCGGAGCCTCTGCCACTCTCATGGCGGTGGTGTTTGGGCCGCTGAGGTTGTCGTGAAAGTAGAAATAAAGGTGGCTCAGCTTCTCCTCTTGTAGGCCCAAGGAGGCCGGAGAGAGGTTTCTAGATAGGCGTTTCATTTCAATCGAGGCCAGGGAGGATGAGAAGAATAAGACAAAGACGGTGACGAGAGGAATAAAGATATTGGAGACTAGTTTGGCCATGGTGAAGGAGATGGAGTAATGAGCCACAGCGTAAAATAGACAAGTTAGGCCGTATATATAGGCTCTGAATAAGGGGGCCAAATGAGTAATTTACATGCAATATTAGGTCACCTTTTATTGCCCGAGAGATTTAATTGTGTCTAACGCGTTGCGGGGTTGGGTCGTGAGAATGATGTAATTTTCTAATTAGTTTTTATTTTTGTATTTTGCTAATAATTTCTAATGAATTTTTAACACACTACGATGCATCAATATCTTAATTTGTCATCAGAATTATGTGCTTGATCATTTTTATTTGCTACAGGAATTTAAGCTATTTGATATTATCTACCTTTGTTATATATATACTTCTGTCATCATCTGTTATCGTCGGGACATGTCTTGTGATTGAATCTAGAATGTTATGTTATAACAAAGATAAAGAATATAAAGGGTTAAAGTGTAATGTATCCCCTAACGTTTTTAAAGATGAGCAATTTTAATCTTGACATCCTTTTTTATTTAATTTCAATTCCAACGTTATTTATTTAAAGTAATTCATACCCTTACTAACATATCTATTCAGTTTGACTATTAATTGAGGTGTATTGACCAATGATAAGGCCATATAGCTGATGAGATTGATTAAATAATTTATGTAACTAAATTATGACACCTATTTTCGACAATCGGCAAATTGGGTTTCATTTTTTAAAAAAAATATGTAATTTAATTTCGATCCAATGGCATACCACATCATATTATTTAATCCACCTCATCAACCGCATGGCCTTATAATTGATTAACACACATCAATTAACAGTTAAAATGAACAGATCTATTAGTAAGAGTATGAATTACTCCAAATAAATAATATTGAGATTGGAATTAAGTCAAAAAAACATTAGAACTAAAATTGCTCCTCCCTAAAAATATTGAGAGGTAAATTACTCTTTAACCCGAATATAAATGCTGGATGGCAACAAAAAAAAAAGTGGAGCATGTTAAAATTTGGAAGATTGAAGTTGAGAACAAATAAAAGTCTCGTAATATTATTGAATCATCATAATAAGAGAGATTACAAGTAAGTCAACCGCTGATAGATCATCCCATAACTAAATCTAATTAAATATTAAATCTAATAATATCTCATATTTATATTTATAAGATATATGAAATGTATCACTCGTAAATAACAACACGAGATATACTATTGACAATATATTAAATATCAATAATATCTTAATCATGCAATAAAAAGGGTACATTGGCCCCCAAAAAAATGTCATCGTTGAGTGGAGCAGGCTGGATGGGGCAATAATGGCCAGGAGTCTACTGGTCAAACCAAAAAAATATAATCAGAAGTTTGGACTCTGGGCATTGAGCAAGGTCACCAAACTCAGTTGACAGTTCAGCGAATAGAGAAGTCATAATTCTTAGTATAAATGGGCAAATTTAATAATAAAGTTAAATGCAAGGAACGTATGATGCTATAAAATTTTTTGAAGGTGTAAAAGTGTGCATAAAGATACAAAAGAAGTGCAATTTTTCACACATGTCCATATAAGTTATTTATTAACCATTCATTTTGTAAATGGCGCCAGCCCCAGACAACTGCTATATGACCGGAGCTTTTAATCAATGATTATTAAATACTCAATTTCACAAGCTAAGCCATCGCAATGCAGTAGTACAACTATTCATTTTAGAGCAGATTTTATATTAAAGGGAAATTTGCATTGAAGTCTCAAATAAAAGAATTTACGTCAAAGTGGTCCATAGATAGGAAAATACGACTATCAGGTTCTAGGTATAAGGAATATATTACTGCAAAGTCTCAATTAACAACCTCGGAGTTGTTAATGGCGTCGCTGGGAGGAGCTTGTCATTAACAACCCCAGCGACGCCATTAACAACTATGGGATTTGATAGTAATTTATTTCTATCTCAGGACCACTTTGACATAAATTCCTTTATTTAGGACCTCATTGCAATTTTTCCTATATTAAAAAAATGTTAAGGTGCACCCAGCCTGAATTATTTTTTTCAAGTGCATCCAGTGCCCTTAACTTATTTATGATGCAATTTCACCCTCTCAAGTATTTAAAATGGTGCAATCACATCCAATCCCAACAAAACCGTTTGTTTGATTGTTAATAGTGATAAGCAAAAATTTGATCAAATAATTTGAGTTGACAGATGACGTGAGCAAATTAAATAGTGATGACTTGGACAAAAATTAATACCGAATCATCCCATATCTTTACATTATATATTCTTTTTTTTGGATAAACTAAGGTATTCCCCAACCTGGTAGGCCGATGACTAATCCTTCGCTTATTGTAGGTTCCTCTATGAGAAAGACAGCTGACCATGAGATTTAACGTTGCTCCATACCTAAGGTCAGGGATCGAACCCCTGACCGAGGTTAAGGGTGGAAGACCTCCTACCGCTCTACCACACGCCTCTGGTTTACTTTACGTTATATATTCTGATATAATCTAATTCTAGTAATATGATTTATATTAATAAAATTATGATGTTAAAATAATCATAATTGCAAGCACGTGCCCTATCAGATATTTAGATTAGATTGATGAATGATGAATATTTGAAGGGATTTCTTTTGAAGAAAATTAGAAACAAAAGGCAAGGGAGAGTTAGGGTATGTTTAGCTCAATGGAAGGGAGGCATTTTAATCGAGGGAAAGGAAATGGGAGGTTTGAGAAGGAGTTTGTTTTACTTTATATAGATGAATAAAAAAAAGGGGAGGAGAGAGATTTTAATAATGTAAAAAAAGGTAATCAACAATGTAAGAATATAATTAATAGAAAATAAAGTAGATATTAGTCAATGTAAAAGTTTTTGAAGTATAACATATAAAGGAGAATTAATATTTCTCTTGTAATAAACAAATTTTTCCTGCTACTTTCAAAATGTATGTATTAATTTGTTTTCTTATTAAAAATATATATAGAACGGTAAAAAAATACAATAGAGTATGTTACAATATATAATACATATATAAAATAGAGACAACCTATACATATTAAAAAAGAGTAAGAATAATGTACATATTAATTAATAAAAGTCAGAATATAATATTTTTCCTCCAAATTCTCCCAATTTTAGAGAAGAGGGTTAGGAGGGAGAGGTCGGAAAAATCTTAGAAAATTTTCCCTCCTCTTCTAAAAATTACTACTATTAACTAAATAAAGGGATGAGAATAAAATCCATCCAATTCTCTTGCCCTTCCCTCCCCTCATACCAAACAAACCCTTATAGACTATTTGGTATGAGGGGAGGGGAGGGAAAGTGAGGGAAAATAAAAAATTTTAGGGGTTAAATTTAAAAAATTAAAGAAGTTGGGTTATAAAATTTTAATAAAGAGAAAATATAACATGAAAAAGTATAAAAAAAAATAATTTAAAATTTTAAACACAAATTTTTTAATTTTTTTAAAATTCAACTTATAAAAATTTTTGTTCCCTTCCCCTCTCCTCCCCTCCAAATCCTTCGTACCAAACAAACAAACAATTAGGATTTATCTAAAGAAAAGAGAGTGGTTTAATCGACTATCAAGTGGGGGAAGATGCGAAGCTACCTTAGTTTGTTGGCCTACTTGTTTTGCCAAATCCATCATCCTTCCTATCATCAACGACATGTTTGGGTCTTGCGAATCCACTTGATCGGAATAACAAGCAATTGAGTAGTCTTGACCTTTAGTGCTACTAATAATTTACATTCTGTATTTGATTTCTAATTAATAAAAACTCTACCCTCCAAAGTAATCGTTCTGTTGCTAAATTGATTAAATGTTGTTGTGCCTCATCAAAATTATGTAAAGTTTCCTTTTAAATTTTTACCTCATTGAAAATCTATCATTATAACTAAATAAAACGAGCTTCTTTAATTTAAGTTATCTATATTATATCTTGTTTCTGCTTTCAATAAAAAAACTTTTCAGTAAAAATTTCATAGATTCTCTATATCTTTGTAACATATGTTATATTTGATTATTACGATAGATGAGTCATTTGAGCAATGTATTGAGGATGAAGAGTCTGTAAATAAAGAATATGAATGTGAGGAGGAAGATTCTCTAAATGAAGAATGTGAAGGTGAGGGGGAAGAGTCCCTAAATGAATCACACTATTGTGGATAACAGAATGACATATTCTTCATGTTAGGCATGAAGAAGGAGTTAAACTGAGCATTAACCAATAAGCAATAGTAGAAGGAGTTAAACTGAGCATTATTACAAAGAGTGCTAAATCAGGAATACAAGCTAGTTGTGGGAAGGGTTGTCCCTTCCATATGTATGCGTCAAAAGTGGAGAGTAAAAGTGGAGTGAAAGTAAAATGCCTATTTTATGAGCATGATTGCTTCAATTTTTTAAGAAATCAAAAGCTAGTACAAAGTGGTTAGCTAACCACTTTAAAAACAAGATTCAATAAAGGCCACAATACAAAGCTAGTGATATTAAGAAGGATGTTGAGATTGAACTTAATTAAGCTACATGTGAGTATCGATAAATGCAAGAGAGTAAAGAGGTTGATAATGGAGGAAATGGAAGGCAACTACAAGGATTATGCGTTTGGGAGTTTAGAAGCTTACAGTAATGAGTTGAGAATTTCAAACCTAGGTTCGGATGTCAGTCTTGAGGTGAGCAAAGAAACTTTGGAAAATGGGAGATGAGTATTTAATAGAATGTACGTTTGCTTTAATACTTGTAAGGTAAGAAAAGTGACTTATTTGATTTTACTTATTTAATTATTTCTGTTATTTTCACAAGTTACAGTGTTAGTGTGTCTTTTTTATTTTTGTTTCACTTATTTTTTGTAGGTTGGGTGGAAGGTTGGCTGCAGGCCATTTATCGAGTTAGATGGTACATTTCTTGAAGGTAAAGGCTAAAGGTATTCTCCTCACTGCAACTAATGTTGATGCAAATGACTCTTTATTTCTACTTGCATTTGGATTGACTTAAGTGGAGTTGGTTTTTGCAATGGCTTGCAAAATCATTAGATTGAGGATGGAGAAAAAGTTGCCAAAGAAAGATTGTTCCAATACCAATCAACAGAGCTAGGATACTCAACAAACGCAGTCTCAAACAACCAAACATAAATTCCCAATAAAGATATCTTACAAGAACAGAGCAAAGTATGGCATGGGCTTTGGATTTGAGTTAGAAACAGGATGAGCTGTGTTATATGTAAGTAAATAAACACAACTAAAAATTCTGCATACAGTATTTATTCCTTTTGAATGGCGTGTAATATTCCTTTTGTCTGATTTGACTACCCCAGCATGCAGAGTGAGCTTGAGTCAAGAAGATATAAAAAATGTAATGAGGCTCCAGAATAAATTGTTTGGTCCTCAGTGTGTCTATTTATAACACTATTTACAAATCATATTATGACATCTATACAATTGAGGATTATTCTAGAATATATACATGTACGTCTCTATACTATCAGAATATATATTTAACTCCCTCCTTTACTTTCAACCTCCTCCTTCTTCATGTTTCTGTTGAAGTTCTTTTGAATAAGCTGATTCTGCTGAATTGCTTTGGTTGGAGTAATAGTTATTCCAAGTTTGTCTCTGAGATGCCAAAATCTGGCATGATGAAGAGGCTTGGTAAGGCAATCTGCAAGTTGACATTCTGAGGGCACATACCGAATGTTTAAGGCTTTGGACAGAACTTGATCTCTAACAAAGTGAATGTCTATTTCTATGTGTTTTGTTCTTGCATGGTGTACTGGGTTTGATGCTAGTGCAGCTGCACTAGTGTTATCGCACCAAATGACAGGTATTTTCCTAAGTTTCAGCCTTAGCTCAGAGAGAAGTGATTGTATCCAGCATAATTCAGCTGAGGTATTTGCAAGAGATCTATACTCTGATTCGGTACTTGATCGTGAGACTACCCCTTACTTCTTGGATGACCACGTGATGAGAGAGTTTCCCAAGAACACACAATAGCCTCCAACAAAATGCCTATCATATGGACATGATGCCCAATCGGCATCAGAATATGCAATCAAATCTAGTGAGCCAGATGGTTTTATGTGTATTCCATAATACATTGTTCCTTTGAGGTATCGTAACACTCTCTTAATAGCCTTCCAATGTTCAGTAGTTGGTTGGGACAGAAATTGACTCAATTTCCCAACACTAAAACTAATATCAGGTCTTGTGTTGCAAAGATATTGTAGAGCCCCTACTGCACTTCTGTATTCTGAGGCAGTAGGAAGTACTGTACCAAAATGTGCAAACAGAGATTTGTGGGCAGCCATAGGGGTTTGACAAGGAGAAGCATCACTCATGTGAAAGTTTTCAAGGATGTCACATATATATTTGCTTTGTGATAGATACATACTTGTCTTATCTCTATGCACTTCAATTCTTAGGAAGTAATGAAGAAATCCAAGATCCTTTAGTGAGAAAATATTGTGAAGTTTCTTAGTGAAGCATGTGAGGCTATAAGAGTTGCTTCCTGTAACTAGAATGTCATCCATATAAATGAGAATCATCAGAATCTGCTTATGGTCAGAATATGTAAACAAAGAGATATCACTCTTTGAGTTGGTGAATCCCCATCTCAACAAGACATTCTTGAGGCGATCAAACCAAGCTCTTGGGGCTTGTTTTAAGCCATATAAAGCCTTAACAAGCTTGCACACATGGTAAGGTTTAGATGGATCTACAAACCCCTCGGGCTGTTCCATGAACACAGATTCAGAGAGAAAATTGTTGAGAAAGGCATTGTTAATATCAAGTTGCTTAATTTCCCAATTAAGAGCTACAGCAATAGTTAAAATTATTCTAATAGTAGATGCCTTAACAACTGGGCCCTTCAGTTTGTTGAAAACCCTTTACTACAAGGCGAGCTTTCCGTTTGGCAAGTGTTCCATTAGGATGAAATTTTGACTTAAAGACCCATTTATTCTCAACAACTCTTTGATGTCTAGGTCGTTGTACAAGAATCCAAGTTTTATTTTTCTGAAGGGCTAAAAATTCTTCATTCATTGCTTGCTTCCAAAGAGGCACCTTCAATGCTTCCTTTGTTGTTTTTGGCACCGACTCATGCCCTTGAATGATCCCAATATAAGGAAACTTAGGTTTGAAAATACCCATTTTGCTGCGTGTTTCCATAGGATGAATGTTGTGTGTGTGTTACTCTGTTGATGAGGAAGTATCAGGAACTACAGTAGTTGCTGCTGGAGAAGTAATAGATGTGTCTTGAGGTGGTGAAAGAGCTGTCTGCTCATTAAATTCAGCAAATTCTTGTGTGGCTGCCTTGTTGGGATCAGATTCTGAGTCAGATTCCATATCAATAGGATTTTCAAGAGTTGTTGGAGAATTAGGGAGTGTATCTTGAGATTCTTGTGTGGCTGCCTTGTTGGGATCAAATTCTAAATCAGATTCCAGTGGAGTTGCTTGATTGATGAGCGGAGATAAACTATTGTAATTCACCATGGTCTCTTGCAAAGATTGTTTCAAGTTGATAAAACCAGTAGCAAAAGGAAACTCATCTTCATTGAAAACAACATGGCGAGAGATCTAGAGACGGCCTGTGTTACTTAAGCATTTGTACCCTTTATGTGACCCACTGTATCCCAAGAACACACACTTTGTACTATGAAACTGCAACTTGTTGTGGTGGGCAGTCGATTTATTAGATAAATAGATGTGGAGAAAGCATCCCACCAATAAGATACAGGCATATGAGCTTGTGCCAATAAATTCAGTCCCATCTCAATAATTTGTCTATGTTTGCATTCTACACGCCCATTTTAAGTTGACGTATGTGGACAAGAGTGTCTGAAAATAATTCCATTCTCATCAAGAAGGGTCTGGAAAGACCTAAATTCACCTCCCCAATCACTATGTAGAACTTTAATCTTTCTTTCAAATGGGTCTCAATCATATTTTTAAACTGTTTAAAAGCCGATAGAGCAGCATCCTTTATTTTGAGGGGATAAATCCATATATGACGGTTGTGATCATCTAGAAAGCTAATATAATATCTATAACCAGCATGAGAACTAATAGGAGCAGGTGCCCATAAATTAGTGTGAATTAGATCAAGAGGATTAGAGGCACGAGATTGGGAGTCAGGAAAAGGAAGTCTGTGAGATTTAACGAGTTGACAAGACTCACAAAATGAAAATTCTTCATTACTTTTCAAATAAACATTACAATCTCTAAGGACACTTGTGAGGACACCCTTATTAGGATGGCCAAGACGTCTATGCCATGCCTCTAGAATAGTAAGAAAAACACTACTTGACTGACATTTCTGATCTAATTCAGACTTAGTTCTACCGAAAACATAATTTTCTATAGCAAACTTCTAGCTGGAATGACTTCATTGTTGATTCTATAGAGTCCTTGTGTTGTCCCTTTTGTTGTAACTCCCTGAAGTAGAGTCTTACGCTAACTTTTGTCCTTCACAATCTCAACAAATACATTATCATTATCACTGGTTAATCGATATCCACTGATAAGGTTCTTAGCAATAGTTGGAGCAACAAGCACATTTGTCAGATGAAGAGCTTCAGAAGGCTTATCACATAGAAGTTTAGAATTACCAATTTTCAAAACATCGATAGAACCACCATCACCAACTGAGATAGAGCTAATACCTGTATTAGTGCCGCAAGTGTCAACATTGTCTGGATTATGCGTCACATGGTGTGTAGCACCAGTATCCAAGTACCAAGCCGGATCAGTAGTAGTTTCAGGAGTAGCCACATAAGCATGTGCATTTTCATTCTTTCTGGGCCCTTTGTAGTTCTTGTCAAAATGATGGTAGCAGTTAATTATTTCATGGCCGTATTTCTCACAGGGATAGCAATACCTGTCAGAATAATCAGATTTTTGGCCTCGGCCTCCATTGTTACGGCCTCCCCTATTTCTCCCTCGTCAACCACCTCTGCCTCTCTAGTTGTTGTTGGGATGAGATGAGGAATTAAACGAGAGATTAGCAAAAGCAGGGGAAAGATCTGTTTGAGATGCTGACTGCAGTTGTTCTAAGCGAGACTCAAAGGTCAAAAGTTTTGATTGTAGATCAGCCCAACTTAAATGTTCTTTTTCAGACAATATCACAACTATAGGAGTGTATTTTGCATCAAGCCCAGCTAGTGTTTGAGTAATCAGATCTGGAAGAGACAAAGGAGACCCTGCAACAGTAAGATTGTCAGAGATAGTGATCTGACACGATATTAACATGGTTTTCTTGAATGTTTTCCCACTGAATTGCACACTTTTACCCTCATTATGCATTGTAATTAGAGTTTTTGGATTACATGGTTCATACT
>JBAGKO010000015.1:8292311-8323552 GCA_037177275.1 Acacia concinna | reverse complement strand
TAAACATGGGCTAGTGTTGGGCCTAACCATAGACTTTTGGGCTCGGCCTGAAACTGAACTTGGGAATGACCGAATTAGGATGAGAGTAGTAGTGGAAATAGCACACATTATTGAGATTGATAAATAAAAAAGTAAATTACAAAATTCTACCTTAAATACGCATATTTCTCCCAAAAGAAATCTTCGTGGTCGTATCTTTCACAAAAGAAATGGAAAAAATGGTATTATAAAAAAGTTTCTTACAATACAGATGAAATAAAAGAATAAAAATGAAAATCTAAAAACTTATACAATTTAGAATGATAAAAAATTTTGGCTAATTTCTAAACTAGTGCATGACATTCTCATGTAAGAATAATGTAAATCTTCTTTACGTTGTTCCAATTTCATCAGATGTCCCTACAATTCTAACTGTACACACTGGGCGAGAGGATGAACGGTTTCGCTTCTTTGACCACATGGATTTTAGTATGCCAACCATGAAACATTATGCATTTCCCAATTGTTTTTGGGAAAATTTGTTCTTGTTTTTTTTTCCCTCCCCGAAAGCTTCATCATCTTCTACTTTCCATGCAGGCATATCAAACTATCCATATTTCACAATCACAAAAGCATAAAAAGGCAGAGAAAATGTAAAAACCACCATGAGACAAAACTCGTGGGAGTCTCAGTACTAAAATCAGAAAAAAAGTGTATGATAAAAAAAAATAAAGTATTGGTAACATTGAAAAAAAATAAAAAGAAGGTATAAGCTTATATCTCTGCCTCCAACCTCCAGCAAAATTTCCCCGTAACATAACATTGCTACAATCGCCATTAGGGCTTTCTCTCATGATGACCTTTTTTTTGGGCGTAGTGTGGGTTTTAGAGAAATAAGAATACTGTTTTTTCTGGCAAAACAAAATATGAATATTATTTTTATGGGCGAAAAATGGGGTATTTTTTTATTCTAAGATGACTGGTAAAATTTAAAAACTGATAATTAAAAAATTAGAAAACATTTAAGATGATTATTGAAAATTTGAAAGATAAGTATTAGAAACATTTTAAATGACTAGTGAAAAATTAGAAAGCTTTTACTAAGCATTGGCAATAAATAAATATGAGGGTTGAATACTTGGAACATTTTAAGTCCAGAGAGTATTTAATTAAGACTATTGAAAAACTGATTTAAAAATGTTAAATGCTGATATCTGAATAAACGAGAGGTTTATATAATCAAGGCAAAATAAAAGAGTTGTTAGAGTATTTTACATTATATTTTCTTATAAATAACTTAACTATTTTTTTAATATTTGTAAATTAATATTTAGCTAGTATATTTAGAACCAAAACTAATCTATTTGATCTATCTATTATATCTTAAGAAAACTTGTGGAATCAGAGCTTTTAGGCCGTGTTAATAAGGGTGCCTACTTAAATTACTTGACTACTGTGATTCAATTAGCATTGCTTCTAATTGTTATTAATGGAATTAGTTAAAAGCTCCCCATTAGGCTTGATGACAGATCCCCAAAAGGCTTAATTTTCCATTATTGAAATGCCATAATATAGCCACCAAACATGGGCTTTAATGATAAACAAAAATTAAAGGGGGAATTTCAATAAAAAACCTCAGTTAGGAATTAATATCAGTGCAGCCTATAAACAAATAAATGGGTCATATGAACAAGAAAAATCCATGTTCATATGACATATTCACTTGTTTATGGGCTGCGCTGATATTAATTCTCAACTGCGGTCTTTTTCTAAAATTCTCCCAAATTTTTAAAATTGATGTTGTGCGGTGGCACCTAAGAGAAAAGTGACAAATATAATAGTAAGTTAATGGCTATTTCAATTTTACTCCATCAAAAGTTGTTTATGATCACGTTTGCACCTATCAAATGTTAATTATCTTAGATACTCAAAGTGTAAAACATTATTACTTGTCTTGCACCTTCACCCTTTAATTTAATTACAAAAAATTCACATGGTACTATTTTTATTAGCAAAAGTTCATAATCTCTTCCAGCAAAAGGTACCAGCTGCTGGTTTTTTTTTTTTTTTTAAATAAAATAGGGCTTTCCGACCGGAGATATATAAACCAGAAATAAGCACCCAGCAACAACCTCTTCAAAAGAGACTAATGGAGTACCAAATTGACGAGAAGAGGTGTAATTAGGTTTTCAATACGACTTATACCTACAATATTAAATTTGCAGGGTTTGGAAGAAAAAGCTCATGGAGAACTAATTTTTTGGGATGCAAGATTTAGAAAAAATTGGGTTTAGAAGGAACAATATCATATAAATATATATATATATATATAATTATACGGGTAATGAGATTCAAACTTATACTAACATATCATTCTTTATCTTGATGAAACTTTTTTCTTGTGACTATATATGGCATTATTATTCAACCCATCAAACAACCAAAATACGTAGATATAATCTTATATACTTAAACTAAAGAAATGACCTAGTTTATTATTATGAACCCACCATCATGAGACTTATCTTGACTTGGTGGCCATATAATAAGGTCTTGGGTTCTCTAACTCTAACAACTAGGGTTTTGGGTGTAATCATTTGGTCCTCCAAAATCTCACGACAACTTGACTGCCTCTAACACCTTTATAGCAATCAATGAGAAAATATTCTGGCTATCTTACTTATACCAAATACACCATTTTATTCTATCTATAAGTGATATTTGGTGATAGAAATTTGGTATGTTACACACAACACGCAAATTCTGTAGAATTTTGACATTTTTAGCTTGATCTAAATTATTGTTGTGACAAGAGATAATGGTGCCGCTTTAGCATAAAGACAACTTAGCTTCAAATCTGATTTACTACCCAAATGTATTTACAAGTTATACCTACCCATACATGTGCATCTAAATTGTGACTTGATTGAGATTTCATACTTAACTCCTAGCAAAAATTTGCATCTGTTATCAATGAGTTTGGCTGACATTGTTGAAAGTGCACAATTGTGTTGCCAAACAATGAGTTTAATGATATTGTTTTGATGCTTTCTAGTAATGATTATTGTAATGAAATGGAATTATTGTTTTTGAAAGAAGTCTTTGATTGGTTATAATGGGATTGAGAGAAATGTCGGCATCTTTTACACATCTGCACAACAAAGTTGATCTTGCTGACATAATAACACCATTTTTGTTTGCACTTTGAAAGAATTATGCAATCATAACCAAAAGCTATTATTAATGCTGGTTCGCTAAACTTGTCTGCATTCATTTTTATGGTTGGATATCATCCTTATATTTATTTATATGTTTTGACTTTTTGTATTTATTTTTTCTTAAATAGGATCATTACTTAAGGATAAATGCATCTAGAATTTCTTAAACAGATTTTCTAAGTGATGTGCAATGAAATCAGCTAGATGGAGAAGAAATGAGTTTATATTTAGAGTCTGTAAGTGGTAAGAACAAGAAGGTCACATTTTTGGCTTAGGATCTGAAGCCAAAGATGTTGACAACCCACCTTGTTTGCATAAATGGTCTTCTCTTCCTTCCATCAACACAACGCCCTAATTTGATCTTCAAAATGTTATAACAAAATGAAATCATATTGACTTGGCTGGAAGCACTCGAACAAAAATTCTATGGGGTCTGTCAACAATCCAACATATGAAGCTCATGATGTTGATGATGATAGCATATTAGGGTAGTTAGTTTTTTGACTGGATTTTAACATTTGTGATTCGTTTGATATTTTATTTACACTTGCAACTAAGTACTGCTTTGTAGTTGTTAAAGTACTATCTCTTTATTTGGTTTCAAATTGTTTTTATTTACAATCTAGTCAATTTTACTTTCAGCTATTTAACTATTAAAAGGTTGACTTATAGATAAAGTAAAAAGTATGAAAAATATAAATATATAAAAAATAAATTTTAAAATATTAGAGATGGATTTGTGATGGAATTTTTATCACAAAAAACCCTTTCTTATGGATTAGCAACGAAAATTCTTTCACAAAGTAAAACAAAAGAACAATTCTCACGGATTAGCGATAGAATTTTCATGACAAAAGTTAAGATTTTGTCACTAATTCGTGACAAATATTATTGACAAAATTTTCATTGCTAGTTTGTGACAAAAATTAGAGACAAAATTTTCATTGCTAATTCGTGACAAATATTAGCAACGGAAATTTTATCTCTATTCCGTCACTTATTAGAGACAAAAAATATTATTTCTAATCCGTCTTAAATTTCGTCACTAAGTGAAATTAGTGATGTCTTTTTACTAACGAACTGTTTTTGTTAGCGATGGAATTAGAGACGGAAATTCCATCACTAATATATTTAGTGATGGAATGTCCGTCTCTAAACTCCATTTCTAATTTCAATTTATTTTGTAGTGTAGATTCAATTTAATTTAAAGAGAAAAATATAGATAAAGTGAAAAGTTAAACGATACATCAAATATAAAGGGAAAAACAATCACTACACTACACATAGATCATAAAGCAGCTATAGAAGAAGAGAAATTCCACAATCACAAAATCCGCATGAACCATTCACTCCCACCTTTAGCATTCTTCATCAGCACACACAATGGTGACATTTTCCATTATCCATTCCTCTGGCAGATGTACATCTTTCCATTGGATAGTTTTTGGGATGATGACATTTGCCTTAGCTCTATCAGTAAGGATGACAGTGGAATAATTACCATCCTGTCTAGGAATGATGACTCTAGAATTCCAGGAGTTCATGACTTTATATTGGATTCTATAAAGCAAGGCAACAGGAGTGGACCCTGGATTCATATCAAAGCCCTGTAACTTTATGCTCAATTTTAAAGCATCCATGATGTTTTCATCCATGAGGCTTATGGTTAATTTTGGGTAGGCGCAGAAGTAGATTGGGCCTGCATGGAGGCTTGCTTCTATGGTTCCTAGTAGGGACTCAGAGAATAACTTATGTCTGGCATCCCTAAGGCAAACTTGGCAGGACACATTCAATCCTTCCATAAACAGTGGTTTGATGGCGACTTGCACACAGCCAAAGTGTAAGAACTTGTAGCTCTGTTTGTGGTATTTTATTATTGAGCCATGGGATAGGAGGTAGAATTCTTCTTCTGACGAGTTAACATGAACAGCATCCTCTACCGATCCAATGACGTAATCAGACTTGGTAAAGAATTTTCCTTCAGGCTTGTAGAGGGCATTTTTGTCAACTTTTAACTTTTTCCAGGTATCGTCTTTGAATATATTGGTGGAGGAGGAGGAGCCTGATTCATGGAGAGAGGAAGAGCCGCATATGGAAGAGCGTTTGGAAAAAGAAAATCGTCGGAGCATGTTGGTTGTAAAATCTCCCCGTTATGATGTCATCACCTTCAAGTTCTGTAGAAATGTAAGAGACAATATCAATCAAGATTTATCAATTAAGTCAAATGCTAGGACTTTAGCAGCACTATAGTACTCAATCTTAGCCACCGATTTAAGTGATTAATATTCCACAGAATATCCATGCATGTGATTTTCTACCAAAGTCTGGGCTTACCACCTCAGGCATGGGGAATTATTGCCATAACCTCATAACTTCAAGAATATTCAGTAGAAATCAATTCACAGTATATATATATATATATAGACAAGCACACAATAATAGTAGTACTCTATTTCTCCACATCAATTAAAGATTAATGAACGATCCAAAATTATTGGTCTAAAAATTTCACTATGAAGTTTAATTAAGTGAATATGTTCAAACAAATCCATTATGAAAGCTATCTGTAGAATTACTTGAAACTCTCCAGCAAAAAAATTAATTGAAATTATGATTTATTTTTAAAGAAACATATGTTTAAGCTGGATGCTTTAAAATCTAATATTAATAACTAGATCTTTGAAAAGGAGTCAAGGATATTATTTGTAAAAATTCAGGCAACAAAATATTTTGCAAAAAAAAAGTTATCTAAATATTTTAGCAGCTAAATATTGAAGTTAAAGATAATAAACGTAGAAGGAAAAGACAATTAGGGCATTAGGATATATATATATATATATATATTATATTTTGCCAAGTGAATAACGATATTCATACAATAGGGCAGAAAAACAGAGTAAAAATTACAAGATTTTACCTTTTTCTTCATATAGCCTTCAACCGTTCGTGGGAGGAATCTCCATTTTTTCTGTCCTTTCCGTGTTTGTTATGAAATTGAAATAACAGGAACGAGAGTGAGGAATTCTGAGATAGAAAACAAAAGCACAGAAATTGTGAAGCAGAAGCAGAAATTTGAGCAAGGGATGAAGAACTGACAGATGGGTAGGCTAGGATAAAGCAGAGTTAGATTTAAAGAGATGAGAAGCTTTTGTTTTTTCCTCTTTTCTTTTGCATTTTTTTTTTTTGGAGTCAAGCTTCAAAGTACTAGGAAATGCGTACCATCAATTAGCAAACCACAGCTGTAAAGTCCCAACACTGGTAAAATGACACTCAATGATATCCGTATTAATTACTGTAGTTAAAGATAATATAATTTTTAAATATTTTTTAAACAAGAATCAAAATCAAAATTCTTCCAAAAAATAAATGCTTTTAGTGGTAAAATTCATTCCTCTTTCTTTGCATTGATTGGCTACTTTGGGACGCAATGATTGAAGTGGTATAGGTCGTTTCCAGGAAATGTTACTCCCTTTGTTCCTTGCCTCCTTCCATTCATACTATGAGAAATCTTTCGGTGGAAAATTTTAGTCCAAAATAAAATAGACTGACATAGAAATTAATGATTATTTTTTACTTTTACCTAATATAACTGGTAAGAATGAAAAGAGGTTTGGCAAAAAAAAAAAAATGAAAAGAGGTTGCAAATATTAAATATATACATGACAATCACATTCTTTAATAAGAATATAATAGATAATTTTTATTCATTTAAGACATACAAATTAAATGACTTAACTATCATTATTTGATTTGTATGATTAGTTAAAGATGGTTCATTTCTTTTTAACAAAGATGTTTCATATTTTGAACTTGAGGGACAATGGAGCATTATAAGGCACCAACTACTAGTTCATGTCATGACAACTTAGTTATTATTATTTTATGAATATTCAAATGATAAATCAATAAACAATATAAAACTCAAGGAATCAAGTTCCTAATGCAAAATAAATATTTTTATTTAAATCTATGTTTAAATTAGAAAGAATTCCAAAAAAATACCTTCCTAAATTTAAAAACCCTAAAAGGGATGTTAACGTCTCAAAAAGACACTAAAGTACCATGGATCAAATTGGGGTTTTGAAATTTTGCTAACATGAACAGTGACCAACATAAAGTAACGAAAACCATTACTCTTCTACTAAAAACCATTACTCAAATTGTGAAAATCCGACACAGTTCACGTCACAAGTAGATTCCTCTCTCTCCTCTGTCAGATGAACTGTGTTAGTGTCAATGTCAGATGAACAATGCTGTCAAAGGAAGGGAGAGAGAAAGTGATCACGAAATAGCAAAAACCATTACTTTTTTGCAAAAACTATTACTCAAATGGTGAAAATACACTACTGTTCACATTAGCAAAGCAAATTTTGAGGGGAAGAGAGAGTGATTAATAAGGGTCAACACAGACTAGCGAAATACATTACTCTTCTTGCGAAAATCATTACTCATCTTTCTAAAATCGCTACTGTTTATGTCAGTGTCAGATGAAAAGTGCTGAGGGGAGAGAGAAAGTGATCACGAAATAGCAAAAACCATTACTTTTTTACAAAATCTATTACTTAAATGGTGAAAATACACTACTGTTCACGTCAGCAAAGCGAGGGGAAGAGAGAGTGATTAATAAGGGTCAACACAGACTAGCGAAATACATTACTCTTATTGTAAAAATCATTACTCATCTTTCGAAAATTGCTACTGTTCATGTCAGCAAATTTCAAAACCCCAATTTGGTCTATGGTACCTTAATGTCTTTTTAAAATGTTAACATCCCTTTTGGGGTTTTGGAATTTGAGGAGGTAATTTTCTGAAATTTTCCCTTCAAAATTAAGTATAAAACAATAATTTTTCTATGTTTAAAAAACGAGTTAACCCTGGTCACAGGTTGGGTTAGAAAATAACATAGATTCAATTCAATTTAAAGAGCAAAACATAGATAAAGGGAGAAGTTAAATGATGCTGGAATAAACATAAAGAGAAAAACAATCACTGAATTACATAAGAATCTTAAAGTAGTTGTAGAAGAAGAATTCCACAATCACAAAATCCACAAAAACCCATTTAGGCCTGCCGTTTTAGCATTCCCCACCACACGCCTGCATAGACATGAACGACACAAAATTATTGGTTTAAAAAAATTCACTCTGAAGATTGATTAAATGATGTAGTGGAAAATACAACATTTTTGTTATCCGACCAACCATAAGAATACGCTCAAACAAATCCAAAATGAAAGCAATGGTAGAATTACTTGAAATTCACGACACAAGGAAAACAAGGAATTACTTTAAATTATAATTGTTTCTAAAAGAAAGATATTTTTAAACTGGATGCTTTAAAATCTAATGCCACTAATTAGAACTTAGAAAAGGAGTTATGATTTTCTATCTAATATTTTAGCAGCTAAATATATAAGTTAAAGAAACTAAACATATCAGGTCAAAAAAAAAAAAACTAAACATAGAATGAAAGGACAAATATGAATAACGCTATTCATACAATGGGGCAAACAAATAGTAAAAATTACAAGATTTTACCTTTTTCTTTAGAGACTTCAACCGTTCCCCGGAGGAATCTCCATTTTTTGGCCCTTCCGTCTTTGTTATGAAATTGAAATAAGAGCAACGAGAGTAAGGAATTCTGAGAGAGAAAACAAGAGCACAGAAATTGTGAAGCAGAAGCAGAAATTTGAGCTGGGAGGGGGCTTCCCTCCTTTGCACTTCCCTCCTTTCCGCTTCATTTGCGTTTAATTTGGGGGAGCTTTAAATATTTTTTTTTGGTTCTTTTATGACTAGATTCTACATAAAATGAGTGACATTTTGATATATTATGGGCGAAAAACGGATCTATTTTCAATTTTTATGATTTTTTAAAATGCAAGGGAGGGAAGCCCCCTCCCTCCTTTGTCACCGATAATTTTCTTTTTCTTCTATCACTATGCGTCAGTATCAGTGTCAAATGAACAGTGTTGTCAGAGGGAGAGAGAAAAACAGAGATTAGAAAAAACTAGCGAAATTCATTACTCTTCTTGCGCATCTCATTATTCATATTGCGAAATCCTATTGTTTACATCAGAAAATTTGAAAAACTCAATTTAGTTAATGATACCTTAATGTCTTTTTAAAATATTAACATATCAATTTAAATTTTGTAATTTTAAATAGTATTTAAATGTCATTTTTCTCTTTTATTATGCTGGGTAGACAAATGAGCATGGTTTTATTTCCGTTTTTATTTGAGCTGCCCTGAGATATTGATAAGTCACACGGTAGTACGAGTTATTATTAGATAAATATACATATAAAAGATGGCCGTGAAAAAAAAACAGAGTTAACCACATTTAGTGTCGGTTTGTTTTGCCCCAAAACTGTGATTTCAAAAGCTGTTTCTACAGGTTAAGATAAAATTCTTCTTATATACTTATCTTGTAAATTATTAAAGTTATAGTCAAAAATTAATCTAAATAGTTAATTAGTGTGCAATAAGATTGTCTTCGTATATTCGTGAAATTAAAAAAATACTTCTTCCTATCTTAATAATAAGGGATCGTTGACTTTTTTGAAGAATTTTAAGAAACTTTTAAGACATTTGATTACATTATTTTAAGACATTAAAATTTATTGTTTTTTTAAAATTATGTTTGACTTATGAATTAATATAGGAGTATAATGTAATAAAACCTAATATATGATATGATTAAATAATATAATTAGTTTTATTAAAATTTTCTTAGAATTCTCAAAAAAAATTAATGGGCCTTTAGAATTAGGATTGAAGTGAGTATTATACTAAAATATAGTACATTAAATTAGATTACAAATAATAGCATTCGTGCTAAGAGTGCAATTATTATTATTACGAATATGTCAAAAGAATCATTCTTGAATGAATGGATATGATTTATTCAAAAGAAACAATAACTATTATATATCTCTTTTTTTACCTGAATTATTTTGTCTCTCTTATAGTACTCCAATAAATGATAAATTATACTAGTACTGATACTAATAATTTATTTCCTATGATATCAAGTTAAAGGAATGTTTAACCAAAAATTTGTTAGAACACGGCATTCAGCTAGATCATCAAACAGGTTTTTCACCTGAAGAATCTCCCATTGGAATGGAGGAGTTTTCCGAATTCTATTCTAACCACAACTGAATTTCGGAAAGGGAAAAAGAAAAAAGAAATAAAAAACATACAGTTACAGGGCCAAAAAACCGAACCCCATTCGCTTATTAGTTCACGCGCCCCTCCATTCTCTGTTCTCTCTCTTTTCACTCCGCATGCTGCGAGCAGCTAGAGAAGCACGCTGGAAGATTTTCATCTAGGGTTTGCCCTATTCCGGTATTAGCCCACAGTGTCCTGATTGAGCTAATTAACAAGATGGGTGTGAACTCCCTGCCATCGGAGTCGAGCAACGATCTCGATGAGCAGATCTCGCAGCTAATGCAGTGCAAGCCGCTTTCAGAGCAACAGGTTTGATTTATTATACATGAATGTTTAGGATCTGCTTAGTCTCTGTCGAAACGTAGCAGTTAGACACGGAATCAACACCGAATAGTTTTAGCGCCGTTTCGCGGCTAATTGGAATGTCGTGAATGTAAAATTGAAAGAGATTTGAAACTATGATTGGTTTGTGCAAATGAAGACACAAATTCGACGAGTTCTCGATTTGCTTGACGAGGAAAAAACCGTAGAAAATGCTATATGTTTGCAAAATTGGATTTTTACCTATAACGATCACATTATATTTCGCTTGGAGAACTTACGTGCGCTCCGGTGTCAAGAACTTGACGGAGTTTCCTCGCACGCGGAATCGCGGTGTCTAAGCAAATATCGACAACTTCTATAGGACGAGACTACTGCCTAAATATTACAGGACTCTTTTGTATGTGCTGTTTTGATATTTCACACGGTCACATCGTTGGATATTCTGTATTTTTTATACTTTCTGAGGCAAAAATTAGAACTGTCCTGTAGTCATGAACTATTGCTGGCGTTCTAAGGTATCTGACTAGATAGAGTAGTTTCTCTCTCATTATCTTGTGGTATGGCATTTTGGGCTTTCTTCCAAGGTCTTTACTTTGTTGGCATATCTGTGGATCGTTAGCTAAATCTGAGCGTTAATTCTTTCTTTGAGTTGAAGTGGTACACTATGGTAGTTATCAAATGTCAAGGATTGATCATGTAGCATCTGCACAGTAAGGGCTCCTTAGCACATTGTGCACGTGCTACTGTGTTGATTGCCTTTAGCTTCCAAAGAGGCATTTCATCCTTCATGACTTTTGTGTCGTTGGCGATGCTTCATTTTTTTTTACCTATGACAGAGTCCATTTCAGATTTCTTTCGCTTGAGACCCACTTAGATAAGATAACGACTGCATTTTTTCCTTCTCGAGTGATCAATGTTGGAAAACATAAAAAAGGTTTGACATAATCGATTGTTGCTGCTGTTGTTCTATAAATTTAAACTGAAGATATTGTTTTCTGTTTTGCCTACAGGTTAGAGTTTTATGTGAGAAAGCAAAGGAGATTTTGATGGATGAAAGTAATGTCCAGGTGCTATTCGTTATTCCTGCCTTTTAACTTTAACTTGTCAGTGATAATTTTCCTGTTACTTAACTCAGTGATTTCACTTCATGACTATCCCCTCTGCTATACTTTTTTTTTATCTCTCACTTAGTCAGAAAAGAATTAGCTATACTTTCTTAATCTGTTTTAAAATTTGGGGCCATTGCTTTTACGTCAGTTCCTTTAAATGCTTACTACTATGAGAATGGAACCTGTTTTGTGGAAGGAAGAAATAATTCTTTCAAGCTTTTTCCGCCTATATTAAATTTCTCATGCTACATATTCTTATTAATGTCAATAACATAATCCTATATCAAGGCAACTTCAACTTTCATAGTCCCTTAGCCCAAGAAAGAAATAATTTTTTTTAATCTCCTGTATAACAGCCTGTGAAAAGTCCTGTGACAATCTGTGGAGATATTCATGGTCAGTTTCATGATCTAGCTGAGCTATTTCGAATTGGAGGAAAGGTATCATTTATGTCTATGACTTTCTTTTGACGTTCAAATTATTTGTGTCCGCTGAGGGGAATGATTGAGGCTACCAATGAATAAGAGTTTTCGAAGTGCCTCTGAGTTTTTTAGAAGTGGATTCGTGAAGAGCACTATCCATTGAGTTCAGTGGGCCCTTTAAGTATTATTCCTTACCATTGTTATATTGAAAATAATTTTTATGATCTATTGCCGCATATTTGCCTGTTTACTGATAGTGTATTTTGCTAGTAATTTAGTGAAAATTTTCTTTACTTATGATTTGAATTTGAAATCTAAGAATACTAGTTTTTTTTTTTTTTTTTTTGACAGTGTCCAGATACAAACTACTTGTTTATGGGAGATTATGTGGACCGCGGTTATTATTCAGTTGAAACTGTAACAGTAAGTATCAAATTTTTAATTATTCTGCAGTACCATTTCATCCCCCGCCCTCGTGTGTTTTGGAAATTCACGGTTGAGGTCGAGCGAAGTCAGCCAGAAAGTTGTTTTCAAGCCAATTTGCAAAATCCTCTTTCATGTTCCTATCCTATAAGCATATGACTAAATGATGGTGTTGTACTGCATAAATCAGAATCTGAGTCATTGTAAAAATAATAATAATGTTTATTTGTTATAATTGTATTTCCAACTTCAGTTTTTGAGCATTGACTGCTCAAGTTGTAGATCCTTGGTGGGGTACTTATGAAGATTTTTAGTCTTTGTCAAAGTGTTTTATGCAGCTAGGCAGAACATCAATAAATTATCTATGTATATATTGATGTATGCTTGAAGTACTAATTACTTAATCTATACAGCTCCTTGTGGCTTTGAAAGTGCGGTATCCTCAACGGATTACTATTCTTCGAGGAAACCATGAAAGCCGTCAGGTATGTGTCCCCTCCTCCGCCCTTTCTTCCATTGAAATTTGTACAAGGGGTACTTGTGCTGGCTTGTCTTGGAATTTTTGGCTGTATAACATTTTTACTTGTCAAGCATTTTGGTTTTGATTTGCAAACTTGTGCATGATTTATTAACCTAAGTGTTGGTTTATCATTTTTTCCTTTTGCAGATTACTCAAGTTTATGGATTTTATGATGAATGCCTAAGAAAGTGAGTTTTCAACACGTTCATTTAGTGGTCCTGGGGAAAAACAGGAGATACTTTTTGTCTAGAGAAGATTTTTTAATGTTTATAAATCTGTGATTGTGTCAATTGAGTTTCTTGTCGTCAATTAAGAACTACCAATATACAAATGTCCTGTTATTATTAACATGATAATGGCAATTTTTTTTAGTCATGCAGACTTTTCTTTTGGATATATTATCAACAGGATTCTTGAAATCTTTTTTTTTCCTGTAACATGTATTTGTGACATTTTGCCATTAGATTTTTACTAGTAATTTGTTTTTTTTTTGTACGAATTTGAGAGTCCTGGTTTCAAAATTATTAACATTCGATATTGATGCATATGTCATGCATGACGTTTTGACATCTGGTTCATACCTAGTGATGTTATTGAAGATGTTTGATTAACCCAAAATAAAGCGGTATGCCTTTATGTCTTAGTTAAAATAATCAATATAGAAATGTATTCACTAAGATGTTCTTGATCTAAAATGAAAGCAGAAATGGGAGGAAACTAATGTTCATTTTATGCTCGGCTCCAATATAATTCAACATCAGGACAGATTGACAGTTGGGATATAAAAAATCCTTGCGATTTAGAACTATTTTTTCTGTCAAAAGGAGCACTATTTTATGGGGGTTGGGTGTTGAGGATGCATGGCATGTGATTCTGGTCAATCTTGGGAATTGAATTGAATAGTAATGTGTTTAAATGCTAAGCAGAGTAGCAAACTTATTTGTGTTTACGAGCTTCAGATATGGGATTTTGGCAATTCTTATCATATGCTTGCACTGATACTATTAGCAATTGATTTAGAGCATCGTGTTTTGAAGGATATGATCTCTGAGCATCAAATTAGGAATTTCTTTATTGTAAGGATGGACGGTTGACTCAGTAGGCTGGCTAAAGTGGGAGATAGATTACATTATCTGATAATGTTACCTGTAGTCAGATTTGAGATAGTTTTGGCTTTTAAAATGGTAACAGAGGCTCTTTGGTATAATTTCCTCATATTGATAAATGTCGGTTGATTATGTCTTGTCATTGAATCTAGATTCTGATACAACTTGATCTACTGTGTAGGCTTTGACTGAGTGGTTTAATTAGGATGTTATAGATGTTCATCTTTGCTTATCAACTTGCTTATAAGCAATCTAATTTCCCGTCTCCTCTTTCAAATCCATGATTGGTCTTTCCATTATTTATTTGCAGATATGGTAATGCCAATGTTTGGAAGATCTTTACAGACCTTTTTGATTACTTTCCATTGACTGCATTGGTTAGTACATATTTTTACCACTTGTGCATTTCAATTTTAATTTCTAGTGATCACAAGGACAAAAAAAAAATGGAGGATTAACTGTAGAAACTCAAGACGTTTTTGGTAGGAGGGAAAAGAGTCTCAAGAAAGGGAGATGTTGGAAAGCCCATTTCCATCAAACATGGGAAGGAACCTCCCATCAGGATAGCTGAGGAAATGGCACTTTCCTTATGAACCATAGTATGATGGATGAAAATAGCCGTTTTTTTTTTAGTTCAAAATTAATTATCTCTTTTTATAAAAGGGTATTTGTACCATCCTTTTCCCCCCCAATTTCGTATGTTCAAATATGTTTTTTAATCGTACAGCCATGCAAGTTGATTCCATGGAAAGCCTATTTTCCTTTCTAATTACCATCCTCATTTGCTGAAAAACCGCTATTGTGCCAAGTGTAGCTGACCTCGCATAATAAAATAGGGCTTTGTTGCTGTTGTTGCACCAAATCTGACCTTAGACAAAGATGATTCTGAATTCATACTTAAATCTAAGGTAGAGGTATAAAATATAGGGATTATGGCATCAAGAGTGCCACTGGAATGATCCCATAAAATCAACAAGGAGATGGGAGTAGATAGATCACATTGAAAAATGCAAAAGAAAACTAGCAAGCAAAAAATATGTGATTGAACAGATATGACAATAGTAAGGATCCAGCAGATGTGAAAATATCCTTTTGGTAACCAATAATGACATGTAAGTTATTACATTAAAAGTAGGATGAAAGATATTTCTTGAGCAAATATTCCCCTTTCCTGATATTAAGGGATAACTGTGCAATTCCTCTCATCTTCCGGAGGCTGTCCATCTTTTTAAGGAAAAAAAAAAATTAGTGTGAGAGAATTTCTTCCATCAAATTGTTGAAACTCTAATCTGAACTCAGACGCCCACCCTTAAACTTCTCGGTCTTATTTGAACAGCATTCATTTGAAAATCGTAGACAATTTTCTCTTGAGAAAGTTAAAAACTGAAACTATTAAACGCTATAATTTTTTAAATGCTTTTATCAAGTATAAGCATTTAAAAGGGATGTTACTTTCTTCCCGAATTGGACTTTATTTTTCCTTTTACTGTAATTTCAAAATATCTTCTGGAGTTTTGAATATATTAAATTGTATTGTCAAGTTTCTTGCTCAATATGGCTCAATTAAGGGTTTATGCCTTATCATGACTTGAGTCAATATTTTCTATTTATTGGTGCACAGCTTCCTTATCTTTACCATTATGACTGGATAGAAATGTTAGTTCCAGTCTGTATTCTTTTTTTGTTTTTATTCATTCCAACTTTTAACTTAATTTGGTCTCTAACAGGTTGAATCAGAAATATTTTGTTTGCACGGGGGACTGTCGCCATCAATTGAAACCCTTGACAATATAAGGAACTTTGATCGTGTTCAAGAGGTTCCTCATGAAGGGCCGATGTGTGATTTGTTATGGTCTGACCCTGATGACAGATGTGGCTGGGGGATTTCTCCTCGTGGCGCTGGATATACATTTGGCCAGGTAACCATATATTTAACAGTCGATTCTCTACATTTATGACATTTGTTTGAAGCATTGAGAGTGATTATTTTCTTCTCAGTTTTTATTTTGAATTTGTACTCTTCGTTCCAGGATATATCTGAGCAATTCAATCACACAAACAGTCTTAAGTTGATTGCTAGAGCTCACCAGCTAGTGATGGATGGATTTAACTGGGCTCATGTAATTGTCATGTTTTGTGGACTTGTTTCCTCTTTGCCTTTCTTGTTTCAAAAATAAGGTTATTTAAAGCTAATGTCCATTGTTTGGTTGAAACAGGAACAAAAGGTGGTTACCATATTTAGTGCACCTAACTACTGTTATAGATGTGGGAACATGGCTTCCATTTTGGAGGTTGATGATTGCAAGAGTCACACATTTATTCAGGTCTCTCTTGCTCAACTCTTGTTCTATTTGATATGAACCTGATTGGTTAGATGCATAAATGTGTGTGTCTCTTGCAGTTTGAACCTGCTCCTAGGAGAGGTGAACCAGATGTCACCCGTAGGACACCTGATTACTTCCTATAATGTAGCTGCTGGCTGTCACACTGGTATTACTACTTACTGCGCTAATTTCAGGTAGTACTGCAGTAGTGCTCTCTCTTTCCTGAGATTGCGGTAAGCATTTAAGTCCATGGATAAACATTTTCCATGCTTTTGTGGTGGCTGTGGAAGTCGGCTTTGATGTATTATAGGAAGACAATATTCCACTGATTTGTTACGCCCAAGAACTTCCTGGAGGCTCTTTTGAAGAAGTTGCCTAGGTCAAAATATGTATAATTCCAGCAAAATGTGGATATTTTTAATTTTCCTCGTCTTCCTCCCATCTCTACTCTCCCACGGTCCATGTTTTATTCCCCGGGTACTCGGGCTTTAAAGCTGTAACTGGGATTTTTACATCTTGTTCATGTTTTTGCTGTTATTAATTTTTATTTTTTTGGAAAAAGTCTCACCATGTTAGTGATTAGTTTTGTTCTTGCTATATCACGGTCCAACTATTAATTCCTTTTCCACATGAATGATGTTATCCTTAGTCCTTTCCTTTGTTTTCTTCGCATAATAACTCGTTTAATCTTGTCAACCTTTGGTAGGTCAAAATTGGGTATAGGATTGGTTAAAACCGGGACTATGATTACCGGATCCTGGAAATCCTGGTTTTATGAAAAAAGAAATTAAAAGTTGATCATAGTGATAATTTGAAGATTAATAAGGCTGTAATAATTACACATTAATTTTAGAGATGGGGAATAACATTTAATGTTGTTGTTAGTATTATTAAGAAGGTGTAAATGTTCCGGTGTTCACGAAATCTTAATGTAGCCTTGAAACATTTTTTGTCTAAATTTTATCCTTTAGTTTTAAAACATAGTATTGACACTCCTATGTTTAATCAATGTTGTGTTTCACCGCTGAATGTAGGTTACACGGATTCTAATATAAGTACGTGAGAGGGGTTTTTTCTCGGTTTGTACAAACTTAAGTTTGCAACTTAGGTTCGGGTTTTCCCAAACAGACCTTTATACTATTTGACAGTGTTATACACGTGTGACTGTGTACAAGACAAATGCCCAATCATCAAAATACTCTCTCACTCCCACCTCACGCTTGTCGATGGCGCACTCACTTCCTCAACCACTCGATGGAAAATATCCACATTTGATGCCTATTTCTCCTTCAATATTGACCACATTACCAATTACAACTCTTTCCAAATCTATCTCAAGCCTCGCACGATGCTTTTGCCAAATCTGGCTGTTTTGGTGAAGTCTTCGGCTCTAGTTCCAGTGATAGAATCTCGTCGGCAATAGCTAGTTCCGACCTCAATAGCGGATTCCGAATAGGCTCGACTATAGACGCAGCAAAACCTCCTTCTTAGACCCGCCATTTGTGTTCATCTACTTCTTGGAATTCCGTCATGCACCATCCACATAGATCTCAGTGATGTTAGTTTTGTTGCCACCGCCACCGGGTTTCTCTCTACTACTGTAGTTTTTTTATCTGCCTAGCATGACACCAAACGTTGAGATCCCCTTTCGATGCCCTTTAGCTAATACGGTGGCAATCCCTGAGATTGCGATGTAAGGCACCAATCTAGCATCCAATATTATATTTTAAAGATAATTGAATGTGAATTACAGTGGAAATTAGTTTGTTTTAGTAACGTTTTGTAATTGATTTGGCTTGATTTTTTTATCCCTCATTTATTTTTCTGAGTTCTGGATCATTGCTATGATTTTTGAAGTTGTGGTTATGTTATTATCTTTAATTGTATATATAGTGGGTGCATCATCAATGAAAGAAGGGACACATTATTTCCCATTATTCCATCATATTAGCAACAGAAGATGTTCGTGTTTTCTGGGTTAATAATTTTTCGAGTTTTGATGTTTGGGTTCCAAGAAATACGTTTTGACGATTTTGTAAAGAAGAGGGATTTTTTAAATTTTTTTTCCTTCTCATAAATTTGACTTTTAAATCTGATTTGGATAAAACAAAAAGCATGCCGCACTAGTATAACAGGTTCGGGAAGGATCCTCTCTCCCTTACTTTCCCATTCTTTTCCTCTCTATTACCCCTAATTTGGGGTAGCTCCTAAATATTTTTTGTGTGGTTCTTTTATGACTAGATTCTACGTAAAATGAGTGACATTTTGAAATATTATGGGCGAAAAACGGATCTGTTTTCAATTTTTTATAATTTTTCAAAGATTTACATGTTAAAAATATATGATTATTTTTTTAATTTAGAGTTTTAACTTTGAAAAATCATAAAAAATTGAAAACAGATCCGTTTTTCGCTCATAATATTTCAAAATGTCACTCATTTTATGTAGAATCTAATCATAAAAAAACCACAAAAAAAAATATTTAGGAGCTACCCCAAATTAGGGGTAATGGAGAGGAAAAGAATGGGAAGGTAAGGGAGATGATCCCTTCCCAACAGGTTCAAATATAGTTTGACCATTTGGGTTGTTAATTTAAAGGGAACATTGCTACATTTAAAAACTTTTATAGTTACATTTAGAGTTAGTAAAATGGGTTGGAGCCCGTGGGATCAACCAATCAGCCCACTAAAAGAGGCAAGTTTGGGTTGGCTCTGTCTTGTACAACCTAGGGCTATAACAAGCTGGCTTTTGGCCATCCTGCTAATTTTTTTTTTTTAATATTGTGTTTAACTACTTCCTCAAATTTTATTATATAATATTTTTATTTTTCATATTATATTGATTTATTCTTTTGTTATTAAGTTTTAAAGAGAGAAGTTTATTTGTTTTTGTGTTATGAGTGGATGAAAAAAAAGAGGAAGGTGAATGTAAAAATGGTTACATGATACATACATATATATATAAAGAAAGTGAGTGTGATGTGAGTGTGGATGAAATAATAATGGAGTGAGAATTAAAAAAAAGTGATAAATACTTTTTCAAAAAAAGATAATAGGGGGCTCGGGCTGACAAAATGTCACCCCGCCAAGGGGCAAGCTGTAGTGGCCCTCCCAGTTTAGCTCATGGGTCGCGGGCTAGCCCAAATTTTCAACTTTAGCTACAATGTTATATTAAGACTTTGCGAATATTTTTGGGACGAATTTGTATCTTAATACTTATTATGATTAATTTCATATTTGCTATTATCTTTATATTGTATATAGTTAGGATTAATATTACCATATATACGGTTTAACTCCAATTAAATATGTGATGCACCTATTATAAAATGATAATTTAATTACGAGTTAAGGTGCACCCATAACTCTGAATTATTTTTGGAGGTGCAATCAGCACCCTAAATTATTTATAGATTCAATTTTAACCTTAAAGTATTAAAAATTGGGCAGTTATCACCACCATGATAACAGACCCATTAATCGCTATTAAATTACCATTCATTATCTTAATCAAATACATGAATTTTCCTTCCATTCACGTTAAAACATATTAGAGGAAAAGAAATTACTGAAGGCAGAGGAAGTAATTAATTTTGTGGCAAAACAGCAAATTATAGAAGGCAAAGATGGCCGTAAAGAAAACAAAAAAGAAATTAATAATATCGATTGAAGTGAAGAGGCAACTAGAAGGAAATAATTGTATGGAACAAAAATAATAATGCCTTCGGTAATAGATGATTCTATTCATTTTTCAATTTTATTTAATCATACATAATTATATCCAGCTTCATTTTTTGTTAAAAGTCCAGAATCATTCTTGTATATATGCATAAATATACTTTCAGAATCTAGCTTTATTAATAATTAACAGCATCAAATTCCTTCAGCCGCATTCAATAATTTATTGTTCCATCACAAAATTAATTACTTCATCTGCCTTTAGTAATTCCTTTTCCTTTAGTCTGTTTCACAAGAGAATAGAAATGAATTGTGCCTTTGATAAAGATATAAACTTTCAAACAAACAAAAAAAAAGATGAAGATGTTGAAAAGAATTTTAACATAGGTTAATGAGTCTGTTTTGTTGGGGGTGATAATTGACACATTTTTACTATTTTAGAGTAAAAATTACACCCATAAATAATTTAGGATGTTAATTGCACCTTTAAAAATATTTTATGATGCTGGGCACACCTTAATCTTTTAATTTTTATGGATAAAAATATAAAAAAAATGATAATTTAATTTATAAGATAAAAATTAAAAAAAAAATAGGACTAGGCTTGAGATCTAGATCTCAATCCCAAACAGGGTGGAAAATTTTTAAAATCAAAATGTCTAAGACAGGGCGAAGACCAAGATACTTTGAACCCGCTAAGTGAATGTAGGGACTATAAGAATATTTATTTTGAAGAACCTCCCGAAGATATATCTTCCCGAAGTCTGGATTGAGATCGAGTTTCCAGATTTTTGAAGAACCTCCAATGCTTTGCCAGGTTTTTAATTCAGACCGTCTGAATTAAAAAGCTCGTTGTTTAATTGATTGCGAGGTGTAGCACAGAAGCTTTTACATGTTTATTTTGTCGTCCTTTTTGTTCCTTTTGGGTAAATGAAGGTGGCTTAAGAATTCACACTTTCCTATTGTTGAATATATCTTAAATTGACATCCAACGTTACAGATGGAAGAAAAACTAAATGAGACAGCAAATACTCAAAAATAAATAAATAAGTAGTCATTGAAAGTTTCAAGACAATGTTTTTGGCAACTGAAGGGAGACGAATACATCTGAATTGGTCTTAATTGCCACAAAGTTTTTTATCATAACATGATCAAAATTGGATAAGTAGCTATACAAAAATTCGGGTTAAAGTGCTTAAATATCTATAAATTTTTTTCAAAAATGCAAAAATAACCATGAACTATTTTTTAGAGCAAAAATAACCATAAACTTTTAAAAATAGTGCAAAACCATTAAGTCACTGTAGTACTGATAATTTTTTAGGAGGGTTTTCTACAGTAATTTAACAGCTTGCTACAGTAACTTAACAGTTTTACACCCTTTTCAAAAGTTCATGATTAATTTTGCTCCAAAAAAATAGTTTATAGTTATTTTTGCATTTTTGAAAAAAGTTGATAACTATTTAAACTCCTTAACCCAAAGTTTAATTTACATTTAAGTGTACTAACTTGATGATGGTACATGCTAACAAAGCAGCAACATCACAAGCTCAAATATTGAAACAGTGTAGGAACAAGATCAACCACAGACCACGCGAGACCTGCATACTGTAGAAATCTAATTCCTGTATCTACATCAAATGCCTCGTGCTGGGAAAGAAGCTTGTGCAAGTAACCACCGTGTTTAAGCTTATCATCCTTTCTTCCATTGGATGATCCTTTCAATGTGGGTATATACCTTGTAGATTTTATTGGGATGGCCAAAGTATTTGATACCACAGGAAGAGTCCATTTTGCAAGCGTCTTGCTACAGAATTTCACGATCAGAATTGTGGGAATTCCCACAAGCAGTCTCCCGACAAATATAGGAATTGTGATTTCTGAAGAGAACACGCGAGGAACTGCGTCATGGTGAAACTGATGGTACGTTTGCTGTATTCCGGAGACCTGGAGAGAACATGACATCGTTGTTAAATGTGGTAAAAGAACTAATTTATATCAATTTTAAAAGCCATGCCATCAGGTGAATAATCATGACACTTTTGTTGTCATTACTGAGTAATGCTACTTCCACAAACCTTCCAGACAATCATCCATTTGTTCCAAGGAAAATAAATAATTAAAATTTGACAAACATTACAAAGCCGAGAAGTGATTAAAACATGCATTGGATGCGCCGTGCGTCCTCAACCTTTCTTAAATTTCCATTGCTTACAAGCAGTTGGATCACCAATGCTGTTAATCCTCTCAATCTGGTCCTAGATTATTGGCATTCAACTTCTTATTTCAAAAGCCTTTGACTTCAACCATTTTTCTTTTTCCTTTTTTTAATCATTCAACTCTACCTCAGATATAACAAGTATAGGCGTGTGCCTTTTCCAATTTTCAAAGGAAAGATTTCAATCTATATATAGATTAACCGCAACAAATTATATAGCACTCAGAGTACTGCAAGGTCAAAACTCATACATCTCCCCATCTACCTCGAGAATAAAGGACTCCTCAAAACTAAACAGCACACTCCAGCTTTGAACCTGAATACTGGTAAATCTTCCATGTAGGCACCTACAAATCTTCGCTAAGTGATGCTTAAACCATCCTATCCGAGCAATAAAAGTAGATAATAAACGAAATGGAACTGAAATGGTGAAGAGCTCTAACAGCGTCTTTAATCATGGAATGGAGGAATGCCAAAACCTTTGATGGGAACTGCAATACTAATACATTTGATCTTGATCCTTAAGCTATTAGCTACAATCAGCGTGCTGCACTTAAATATCATTCATCTCACACACGAATCCTTATGCCAAGGATTACTATATTGTCAGTCATGCATGGAAAGTTAAAATCATTTATGGTGACCGCCATTCAAATTAAGATGGTGCCAGTCAAATTGTTCTAGTCAAGCAAGATGATATAGCTATTTTGGCAGTGTCCATTGAAAAATATTTTTTTACTTTTTTTTTGGCAGCTTGATAAAACAGAACAGTTAATCAAGATTCACTCGTATAAATTCCTATAAAGGATGAAGATAAAATTATATGATCTTGGCTCTATCCAAATTTTGGCAGAAGAGAAATATTCAAAGAAATCTTTCATTAATTTTAAAGGTTAAAACTTCTTACAATTCCCAACGCAACACCATTGAAAGATGTGTGATATTCGAAACTTGGCGTATGAAGTTCAGGAGTTGGATAAGCAAAGAGCAAGAGGAAGCTCAGCGCAGCCCAGAAAGATGCAACTGCAACAGATACAGACTATTATGAGGTACATTATATGAAAGCTTGCTGAGCTAACTCCATATCAAAACAAATTCTATGTTGAATATCAAGTTTTTCACATCCTGTAAAGGAAAATGCTTAATGGAAAAAAATAGGAGCCTCACATTCTTCACAAGTTTTTCAGCATGCTACCCATCATTAGTTTTTTTGTTATGATAATTACAGTTTCTAAAATCAGACTTCCAGTATATGCAGTTAATACTTTTCATGAAATTAAAAAAAAAATCCCTTATGATGAATACATTAATTAGAAGTAGAGATACCATTTTGTCCTGACACTACAAAACTGTCTATGCATTCATAAACTGCAAGCCAAAATGCAAGGATCCCAAGTCCTATAAGAAGGCCGCCAAGGACATCAACCAAACTGTGCATGCCAAGATAAATTCTTCCTACAAAGGAGAACAAATACTGATCACAGTATTGACGTGTAACAAGCCAAGAATAAGAAATGTTTCTAATAATCTCGTGCAACAAAAACTTACCCAAACCAATAAGGGCCACAAGCAGGCAAGCAAGAGAAACTCCAAGAGCATTGATGTAGGCCCCTTGAATTTGAGTCTGGATCAGGACGTAGTGCAGAAGGTAACTGGAAAATGTCCATTATCATGAATTAATCACAAAAGCAAAGAATGAAAGGCGAGGTTCTAATTTGCTCAAGGGATAGCATTGACCTTGACCAAAACACATATATGCCTTCTAATCAACAATATGTTCACAGGCATTAAGTGCTTCAACTGATAATAGAAAAGCTAAAATATTCTTGGAGTATGTCAAGCCAATATGCTGAAAGGATAGCCTTGAGAAATACATAATCAATTCTGTAGTGGGATCATATTTTTCCTCTTCAGGTGTACATCAAGCCCGAGTGCTCTCTTGTGTTCTATACCTACTGGGAGGACAGCACATTCAAGGTTTGCTACTCTTTCAGACTCTTTGAATACAAGTCTAGTGACTCAAAAGCATCTTGTGACAGCACTAACTTGTACAATTACCCGGCGCTATTCCTTAAGACATGCCTCATAATCTCATACTCCCTTTTGGTTACCAAGATTGCCAGATCTGCACATGCCAATGTAGGACAACTTGGAAATCAAAGACACAAGGAAATAATTATAAATACCCAGATAGACAGACTGTGTTAAGGGTATGAGAAGAAGGCAATCCATATTCCAGTGAATTCTCCTCTTCATCTTTTGTAGCCGTTACTCTCCGAACAGGTGGAGAAGCAGGTCTTGGGGCAGAAACCGCATCCTATTGGACAACAAACAGCTCAGGTATATCATGTTACACGATAATCGTAAATGCAGTGTTCGCAAGCACGTGACAAGGTGAGTCCAATTTAAGTACTTACCTTTATGCAGTTACCAGTATAGTCACAGAACGCCATCAACAAGGTCATCTGCCTCGCCAATTTGGCATGCCCACTCTATATAAAAAATTTAAAAAAAAAAAATCAACTTTTCAACAAGATCATTGCATAAATAGAAATTCACAATAATTCATGAATTCAACAACTCCTGTACAGGGGGAAAGATCACATACCCAGAATAACAAAGGAAGAAAAGCAGTGTAAAAGGGCACAGAAACAACACAAGACAACCCGGAGAAAAGAGCATCCACAAATCCAAGCCTGTAACTCTGAAGAAACCCACCAAATAGCAGCCACAAAATTAAAGAAACAAAGTCATAAAACTGTTTAAAGAACAAAAATCTGTATTTTTCTATTATGTTTTGTTTAAAATCATAAATTGCTCTTCTGGCCCCCAAAAAAAAAAAAACACATATATTGCTCGTCACCTGGATCCGGAGGACTACAGGAGTTCCAGCCTCAACATGGTGAGCCACCCAAGGTTGCAGGAAAGATCTAAGCTTGCGAGTTACGCCAAAGTACGAGGACAAGACGATCCACAACACTATTCCAGCCAGAGCTGTCCCTTGCCACATCGTTGTCCCCACCATCATTCTTCCTCTTTCTCCGTTGCCTTTGGGTTAAGAGATACCTCAGAGAACAACGAGAAAACAATTGGCAAATTTGGAACTGCTGGCAACCTGGCAGATTCAAAAGAACACCACGCAATATTTAGTTCTAAGTTTCATTATTTTAATCGTGCTTAGTGCGGCTTGGTTTGAACCATGATTTTCGTAACTGTTTTTGACCCTTGGACCTAGGATTCTTCGATATTGGCTGGCCAAGAGCATACCAGGCCACTAACTTTCAACGCGTATGGTTTCAACGCCAAAGAGAGGGAAATTTCCTACCTCCCTCCCGACTCCCATCTGGTTCCGTTTTTTTCCGAAGCTATGTTCTAGAAGGGAGAAACTAAAACCGAGAAAGACAGTTGTAAAATTTTGCTCCCTCCGATTTTAAATACTAGTATAATATCAAATTGATCTTTTTAAAAATATTAAGTAAAATAAATAAATTTTTTAATTAGATTATATATATAGTTTATAAGTTGGATAAATTAATTTAAAGAAAAATACCCCAATCCTAATTATAAGGGTCAGTTGACTTTTCTAAAAAATCTTGAGAAAATTCTAAGAAAGCTAATTAAATTACTTTAAGATATTAAAATGTGTCGTTATTTTTTAAATTATGTTGTTTGACTTATGAACTAATATATAATATAATAAAATACAATATATGATATGATTAAGTAATATATTAGATTTCTTAAAACTTTCTTAGAATTCTCTAAAAAAATTAATGGGCCCTTATAATTAGAATTGAAGAGAGTAATAAAAATAAATACCTTAAAATAATTTATTTAACTTTATCAATCTCTTAAAAATATTCAACTAGCCCTATATTTAAGACGAAAAGTAGTAACATTTTTTTGGACCTGGTAAAACTTTAACATTCATATTTTAAAATTTGACATTATGAGATTTGACCACCATAATCTAAATTTAATAATAATATTCTAAAATTATGTTATTATAAAATTTTAGAAAGATACTAGAAAAATAATTTATAAAAATTGAATATAAGAGTATAACATCATTGCTGGAGAGTTGACTTAGCCATTAGAGAGAGAGATTAGTGAGAGAGAGGGTGTCTATTGCCACGTGAATTTATGTTCAAAGAATTGGTCACCAGTTGGAAAAATTAGCAAGGTGAGAATGGATTTGGTTCTTCCTTCTCCTGTCTCAATCCTTGAACGGTCTAGATTGTTACCTTCTCCTAATCCAAACCAAGTTTCTTATAAGGAATATCTTATGGGTAAAAATTATTCAAATGAGTCTGGAGTATCTGGCAACAAGACTCAAAGATAGAGAGATGAATCACTTGCACTTGATCTGTTCCAATAGCACTGGAGCATTCCTAAACCATCAGAGAACATATAAAAATTTCTAATATTTATCCTGTCCTGCCTTTATCTAAAGAGGAATTTAATGAAGCCTTCCATCCTTAGAAGTCATCTCTAGTTATTATAGTCTTGAGGGCCAAATTTAAGATGTTCAAACTGAAAGAGTTGTTGAGCAGAATATGGAAATTAAATACTTTTGATCTCATTAACCTCCTAAATAATTACTTTATTGGATGTTTTTCCAACAAGGAGGCTTGGGAATTTCATTACAAGCGTATACTCTAGCAGGGACCTTAGGTAGTTGCCAATCACCATGTGCTTGTCTAGAGATGGTCTCCCCTTTTCGATCCTTTTCAAAATCCTCTTGGTAGGATAGCTACTTGGATCAGGGTACCCAACATCCCTATTGTCTTCTACTCAAAGAAATTTGTCTCTAGAATTGGTGATCTGATTGGTAAGACTTTGAAAGTTGGTATGCATACATTGAACCAAAAAAACAAAAAGGGATTTCTCAGGTGTAAAGAGGTAGATTTGCAAGAATGTGTGTGGAGCTTGATTTTAAAAAAAACCTCATTCCAAGACTTTTCATCGCATCGTCCCTATATAATATGAAGGTCTTGACTTGATCTGCTTTGAATGTGATAAATATAGTCACCAAAAGTCCTATTATCCGTCCAAAGTATGTAATATCACCACCTCTTCATTGAGAAATTCTTCAAATTTAGGGGCAAGGTCAGCCTCGTCTTTGTCGAAAAACTCTACGCCGTCACTTGAAGAAAAATACAGCCCTTGAATGCTTGTCAATAGGCCAACCTGATGTCACATTCTAGAATTTTTCAGAGATTTCTTACACATTCTTGAGTTTACTTGATGTATGTAGAACTGTGTGGAAAATTCTAGAGAACTATAGGACACAGGAGAGTTTCCACAAATATCTGTAGAACTTTTTGAAGAATCGATCTCAACCATCTATCTGAGGACATGTGTCAAAAATCTAAGAACTTCAGGGAGAGGTTGAGTAGTATAAATAGGAGGAGTCATTTGCTCCCAAACCATCTAAGAGTTCAAGTTCCCTCTTGTAAAGCTCTCTTATTTTCAATACAAAGTTCTTTTCTTATTCATTTGCTTGAGTTCTCTTCAATACTCTCTAAATATTTGAGTTAAGAGGTTGACTTAACTAGTTTGTGAGGGACGACAAGAGGTTAAGTATCGCATAGGTACTTATTAGGGACAAGTCCGTAACACCAAGCTCAAAACTTAAGAAAACGAATTCCAACAAAATTCAAAAAATACTAGGTACTCTAAAGAGAAAGTCCCAATCATTTCAAAAAAATCTCCATTTGCAGTGCTACATGATCTCGAGGAAGAAAGAGAAGATGATTTACCTAGAGATGCTGGCAAAGAGAAGGAAAATAGCGATTTGTCAAAGGCTATCAGTATACCAGCTTGTGGGTTCGGCGGTTTGAAAAAGAATAGAAGGAAGGAGTTATACGTGTCTGACAAGGGAAAAGCCTCATCATCTGTGTGTGGGACCAGTGGATTACCTTCTTCTTCCCATCACCTTCCACCACGTCACACATGTGTGTACTATTCACTTGATCATTTTTCCATTTTCCATTTAGTTTTACCTTAACTTTGGGAAGTCATAACTTTCTCCATGAAATCCCAAATTTATACTACTCCTTTTGTAGCTAAAAATATCATCTATTAGTAAGCAAAGGCTCGTGGTCAAACTCATCTATTTACTTAAAATATAACCATCCCAATTTCTCAACTCATTAGGCCAAAAATCATGTACCAAGTAATCACATGAATAATGTCATGCCGTAAATATCTTTTTCTCATCACATACATGCCATGAATAACATGTATCATTCATTAACTAACATCATAGCATGTCCCTAACATTGTGGCATACAACTTATATAAATAAATTATCTCTAATTAACATATACATTCTGGCAAAATACACAAGAAGCATTACTAATTCATTCTCACATCTTTTCCTTGCTTTTACCTCTTGAGGAGCTTTCACTTGCATTGTAGGAAGGGGAAAGTTTTTGGAGAAACATTAGTAGCAAGAAATAAGCATACTCATACAACATAATGCAATGTATGTCATGCAACATGTTATGCTTTCCCTTTCATAATGCCCCTTCTCAGCATATCTGTGTATAGGGAGCATACATGTGACTCAGCTTCAACTCATGGCCAAGGCACATATGAAGGAGTCATACATTCCATCTCATAACATAACATTTCATCACATATTATTCTATATCATAACATTACATGCTTACTCAACCATAACACAATAAGCATAGCACACATAATAGACAAGCAAAGCATACTAAGTAAGGGTTTGAGATTCTAGCTACCCCTTTTTCTTCAATGTAGATGCTCTGCCTCTTGACTTCTTGTGTCTCTAAGTACCTCCTCTGTAATGCTTAAATATAACAATGTACGTACATTTAATGCATGACACAATGTATTAACTGAAGACCCTTCCCCTTACATTTAGGGTTTCAATTCCACATTTCTAATAATTGATCTCATAGGCCAATTTTACACAATTTTGGCCAATGATTTTATCTGTATAATTTGTTAGATCAAATCCAAATTCCTTCCCTATCATACCCCTTAGGCCGAATCCCACTATTACCTTACCAGGGGAAATTTCTAATCAATCCAAGCTTACACATTTTATTCTAGCATTTTCCCATCATCACAAAACAATTCCAGATTCTTTTTCTCAAGCCTAAATTAATATATGGGAAGTCCCTATGCCTTTAAAACAGTCTTCTCAACCATAGATAAAGAGTGAAAAATTAAAGGAATTATTGGCTATAATTTACCTAGACTGACTATCGAATTAGTGTAACTTGATTTCCCCTTATTAGATTGAGTTTTCAAAATTCCAGAACCTCCCCAAGGTCTCTCAATTTCATCCCAACACAAGAGGGGGAATTTATAGTTGTGGTCCAATGGCAATCTTGCAATTTTCAAGAAATTACAAAGTCTTATGTTCACATTGAACCACTTTCTCCTCATGATACATGTCCCTTCTAGAAGACTCTAGGGCACTCTCAAACCTTTCAAAAATGGTGCCCTCTTCCAGCTGTGTTAGGGGATTCCCTTGACCTATTTTCCTCTGACAATATCCACCGTATTGATTTAAAAATCTGAAAAAATCCAAAAAATTATATACGCATAGAAAAATTCTCAAAATTTTCACATAATTCAGTAAATATTCCAAGAGAATCCCATAAAAATTTCAGAAATTTTCAACACATGGAACTCCAATAATTAATTTTTCTTTGAAAATTGCCTTTTACCGAAAATATTTAATTTCAACAATTTTTGTTGCTTTCTTTGGTCCTTCTTTTGGGCTCAAAATAATTTTAGAAATTCTCTAAGATATTATATTACTTTTTCCTAGTACCAATATAGAACAAAGAGACCCCTATATATTTGATATAATTATTTTTTACCAAAAGCTCGGTTCAGCAAAAAATAATAAAATATTCAAAAATACATAAAAAATTCATAAAATATTCATCTAACTTCAAAACATCATTCTGAGTCTCATATGCATTTTTGGACACTCTTTACAAATTTTTAGGATTTTTTTGATAATTTTCAACGCTTTTGGACTTGATCGGATCTCAACTTTTAATTTTGTTGAATTTTTACTTGGGAAATTTTTTTTAATCTCAACCAACAAAATATACGACAATACAGTCTCGTGAAATTATGTATTTGTAAAAAAGTCCCGTAGGACTTTTTTGCAATTAATTTCAAAATAAAATAATAATTTCTCTCTCCTCCTCTGTTTGACGTCTGACGTCAAACGTCAGTCTCTCTCTCTCTCAAGTTATAGTTGTCAATGACTTTACATAAAGTTGTCAATGACTTTATATGGAGTTGTCAATAGTTTTACATGGAGTTGTCAATGGAAGTGCAAATTGGAAATGAGCATTAATTACGAGAATAAAATTGAAAAATGAGCATTAATTACGAGGATAAAATTAGAAAATGAGCATTAATTACGAGAATAAAATTGGAAAATGAGCATTAATTATCTTATAAGTGACATATATTGTGGACCAATCTATTCTTCTAGAAGTGCCTTATATTATGGACCGGAGGGAGTACATGTGTTTTCATTGACAACTTAGTGTAAGCCATTGACAACTCAGTGTTCTTCCATTGACAACTCAATGTAAAAGGAAGCCATTGGCAACTCAATGTAAGACATTGACAACTTAATGTCCGCCATTGACAACTCAATGTCCTACCCTTTACATTGAGTTGTTAATGGCTTACATTAAGTTGTCAATGGAAACACACGTATTCCCTCCGGTCCATAATATA
>JBAGKO010000015.1:8255083-8274668 GCA_037177275.1 Acacia concinna | reverse complement strand
ATACCTATACATTCTCATGGTTCTTGTTTGCTTATCATCTCTTGTCCACAATTACAGCAACAAAACACCCAAATACAAAACATACACATATATCTATTATGCTTCTATTGCATACCATTTCAAAAACATAATCAAACATATATCCATGAATCCAGCATATATTGGTTAGCACAAGACCATTTAAGATTTCCAGAATCATACAGAACATGTACCATATATATTCTGATTTCATTTTTCAGAATCACTTCCCAAACTGAGGCACACACATGCACATCATATCCATTCGGTTAAGCAAAAAAAATGAAAATTCCAGAACATAATCGAAATAATCCAGCTTCAGCATATCTTTATATTCTATCTCAGAATTTCAGCTGCCATATTTTGATTCCCTTTACAAACCAAAACAGAACCGAGACACATGGCATGCATATACTCAATTTTGGTTAATAACAAAATTAGAGCAAGATCGAAAGTGAAGATGGGTTTGGAAGCTCACCTTCAATCCTAGAAATCAGCAGAGATTTATAGCTTCCTCTCTGATCACTCTCGGTCTCCCATAAAATCACAGAACCGCAGCTTCAAACTTCCCTCAGTTTTACGCTCCCTCTTTCTCCAGCATGAAGCAATCACTCCTTCCTCACAGTTTCCTTTATCCCAGCTGCAACATCGAGCAATACTCTCGACCTCACTCTGATTTTTGCTTCGGATGTCAGCAACGAAACTCTCTTTTTTGGCCCGAAGAAATTAAATGAAAGGGATTGAACTCTCTTCCTTCCGGTAATAAGACAGCAACCGCAGTGCAGGATTTTGCTCGGTTTCACTCCTTTCTGGCTCGCCGAAGAACAAAGGAAATGGAATGGGTTATTAGGTTAATGTTTTCTCTCTTCTTTACTTTTTCCCGAAAGAATGGAAACAAGAGATGTGGCATTTGACTCTTCTTCTTTTTGACCCAAACATATACAATGTCCAGCACTCCCTCTTTCTCTTTTCATTTTCGATGGAGCAATGCCATTGGCTGGTCAAACTTGTTTTGACCAAGTGAAACAATCTGATTGGATGAAGCATTCTCTTTCTTTCCTTCCTTCTTTTTTTTTTCGGTGAAGCAAGGGAAATAAATGAATAACAATTGTGTGACTTTCTCTCAAATAATTTCCATAAATAATTTTCACATATTTGCAATCAAATAAGTCTTTAATTATTCTTCTCAAATTACACATAAAATCATGAATAGTGAATTTATCATATCTCAAAGACTTTTCCCAAAATTTAGGATATTACAAGAAGTGTATCAAAATTTGGCTCATCCAGTTCCTGAAATGACAAAGTATGAGAACTGAAGTTGAGGAATTGGCAGTGTGAAATTAGAGACAGTAGTGATAGTCTTGGAAGCAGCGCCGGTAATGGCTCTGGCGAAGAACAGGGCACCGTCTTTGGGAATGAATGCCAAAACGCCCCAGGAGACAACATTCTTCCTGGATGCGTAAATGAATGGAAGCAATCCTTCAGCCCAAGTGTAGAAACAAACAATTTATTTTATCGCCATTTAACGAATAAGATACATATTTCACTGAACGCAACAAGCAAGAAATGGAGGGAGGTAACCAGATGAGCCTCTGAAAGTGTAAAAGAACACGCAAAACAATAACCAAAGTTACCTCCTCAATGCGTGAGAGATTCAGACCAAAATAGCGGAGAATACAAGAATTATTTGCAAATCTAGCTATCCAATCTTATATTACAAATCCAAGCACTTAATGGTTCCTAAAATCGCTGCACAACACAAATCACCAAAAGGAAAAATAGAACCAGATCAGAGAGCTACAAGAACACAACGAACCTGTAATCGTCGGACACTACAGATCACCAAGGCGAGAACTGGATCTGAACTCCCAAAGCTCAAACTCCCACCTTTTCACGACAACAAAGCCACACACAGCGGCGACGGACACTTTCACTGAGAGACGAGAAGAATGGCAGTGGAGGAGGTCGACCCAAAGTAGTGAGTCGTGCAGTAGTGAAGAACAAACGTTGCCGTCCTCAATCGCCGTGAAGAATTGGTGAGCCGCTGTGAGCAATGGAGATTGTCTCCGGAGAAATTGAGAACCCAAGAGGAGAGTGTTGTTGCGATATGAGAGTGTGTCGTGGGTGAGGAGAGAGAAATGGGAGCAACAGTAATAAGTTTAGAGAGAAAAATCCAAATAAGTTACATTTTTTGGCTTCACACTTTGAAGCTACTTTTTGTAGCTTTGCCTTCAAATTGCTTCAGACATCCAAACACCTAAAAGCTGAAAAGTGGCTTCACTTAATTAAGCAATGCTATAAAAGCCATTTAAGTTGCCATCCAAATAGGCACTTAGTATCTTTCTACTTATTATTTATTGCAATGTGAAAAGATTTTCAAAATTCTTAAATTACACCTAATTCACCCCCTCTTGGGTGACAACCGATTCTAACACACTTCGCCTTTCATAGTACCTGAGTGAGAATGTGAGAGCCTTCTGGGTTGGAAATGCGTCTGAGTTCGAGACCTGATAGATTGCGAGAATGTCAGAGTTTGAGAGTTGGTGGGTTGCGAGAGTGTCGAAGTTAGAAAGTATTGTCACCGTCGTGGAGTTCAAGAGCTTAGGTGTCATCGCTGTTGGTGTGGGTTTTCGTTGTAGCTGCTATAGCCCACCTCTTCTTATGATGGTGTCGTAGTGCATCATGATGGCAAGTGGGTTCGCGCTCAATGTGTTTGGTTAGTGTTTATAATTTATGCTATATTTTTTGGTTCAGCGTGCTATGCTTTTGTAATAAAAGGGTGGACGAGTGAAGATGAAGGGTGAAAGTTGTGATTATGACATATGACATAAGACGGAAAAAAATGTGTTGTTAATAAGGACAGCATAGTTGTCAATGACAGCCGTTTTGTGCAGATCGATAGTGTTCACGACTGGTGCATCTGGGAAGAATCTCTTATGTTTTCTTCATACTGGAGGGAGGTTTGTAGTTAGTGAAGCCGGTGATACAACATATATTGGGGGAAGATAAGATCAATAATCATTAAGAAAGGCATAAGTCATAAAGGATAGTGCATCTCATACTCTTGTCTATTTTTGTGTAAATGTCTTTATAGATGTTTAAAGCTAGGGAATAATTCAATATAGATCTAGACAATATGATTTTTTGGTTGGTCTGTGACAATGTATAACATACTTTGCAGATGCATTTTGGACATGTAAATGAAAATTGGATATGAATATAATATTATATCCAACTCTTATTTCTTTTAGATTATATTTTGATGTAAATTCAGCTATTAGATGTTGCATATGAACTTATCAAATCAGGCACGTGAAGTTGTCAGTAAACGCCCACAGGGTTGCCACAACAATCCCTTAATTGTATTTATATATAGATTGCTATGTTTATATATTGTGGTACACGTGCATGTTGTGGATAACTTACAATATCATAGATTCATAGTATGTGCGGATATATTTATAAACTATCTATGTATCCTTACTTACATATTACTCTGACAAATAAGAGTTTGTTTGTGGTAGTTGATGAACTTATAAATGAACTTACATGAAATTGTTAATGGATATTCATGGAATTGTCAATGTAAACCTATAGAGCGGTCAATGAATATAACGATCATAGTTGTCAACGAATGCATATGGACTTAATAGTGGATATATTAGATATAGTTGTTAATGGCTGCACATAGACTTGTCAATGGATATATTAATAATAGCCAAGTGCTAAAAAATATATTATCTCAATTAACTTGGATTATTAAGTCAGAATTGGATGAAATTTTCAATCCATCCATGCACCATACAACTTGCACAACTTTTTGGGTTCAGTTTGCATTGTTGAATGTTAAAATATTGATGATAAAAAAATTATGTAGATATAAATTTAGATAAGCTAAACTAATGATAAAAATCTCAAATATGACATCTTCTGATTAAGAGGGAACAAAAAGGTCCATTATTACAAATATGGGTTGTGCTAGCGAGACCCCGAGAAACAGAGAGGTTAGATGAGGTAAATGAATGAAATGATACCAGAGAGAGTGACTTTGGGAGAAAGAAACACTGAAATAAATGATAAAAATGTTTTATAAAATTTATTATAAATACACGATTTTATTGAACATTTTGATCATATTTTTTTTACAATTTTCCCTTTTCTTTAGGATTAGGAATTCGTATTGAGGTTTTCTTGGCCTAAAAAACCTGTGCATCTGGCTCCTTCACCCCGAACAAGTGCCGCCAACCCCTACTCTAAAACCCCATAAACCCCTTGCGCCACGCTCCTCCGCGAGGAACAGCCATTGGTGTTGTTAGGCATGGCATCGTTCTCGAAAAAATCCCAGAAAAAGAAATCCAAAGACATGTCGATGGACAAATCCTTTAAGAAAATCTTCAAAGGGAAGAAGAAACCCATCAGTGCCGTTAGCTCTGAAGCTCTTGCCCTGCAGCTCCAAGATGACGTTCCTGATTTTCCCAGAGGTTACAACAAGTTCTCTGTACTGATTTCTATTGGTTTATGAAATTCAGAAAACTTAAAACTATTGTTTATGACTTCGCTGAAGCATGTGGAATTGAAAAATTGCTATAAATTTAGTGTACTGTGCATTTCATGTTTTCTTTTACTTATCTTTGTTTACCTTTCAATCCACCTTTTAGGCGGAGATAGTTCGCTGACCTCTAGGCAAACTGGAGAAATACGTCCAGAATATGACTATGAATTTGGAACTGAGGGTCATTTGAAACAGAAGAAAAAGAGAAGCAATATGTCCAATAAAAGTCGCGCACCGGCAGATGATTTGAGTTTGCTTTCCGGTGGCGGAATTATGGGAAAACTACCAAGATACGCAAATAAAATTACTTTCAAGGCAGGCTTTAATTTTTATATTTGTTATTTTGTTCTTTGCATGTGGTGTTCTGTTATCCGCACTCTTGCACTGTTGCCTCTTAAACTTTCAAATGCAATTGTTTACTAGCATCGGATGTTATAATACACTATCGTTTTTGCAATCTGCTTAAAATTCTCACTTTTGCATATGTGCCAGAATATATCTCCAGGCATGAAACTTTGGGGACTCGTGACTGAAGTAAATGAAAAAGACCTTGTAGTTAGTTTGCCAGGGGGTTTACGTGGACTAGTTCATGCATCTGATGCGTTTGATCCTATTTGGAATGACCAAACTGAGGTGTGTAACAAACTTTCTCCCTAATTATCCATTTAGTTACCCTCTCCCTTTCATAATGCTTTTGCTAATGGTTCACTACTATAATTGACTGTTCTTTACTATTGTTATACAACTGTAGCTCATATTCCTTTCTTGTCAGGTTGGAGAAGGTTTCCTATCTACTTTCTTTCATGTTGGGCAGCTGGTTTCTTGTGTTGTATTGCGGTTAGATGACGACAATAAAGAGAAAGGCAAGCGAAAAATCTGGCTGTCTTTGTGCCTTTCATTGTTGCACAAGAATTTCAATTTAGATGCTGTTCAAGAAGGCATGGTATGCAGATTTTTCTAATTTATAGAACAGTAATATTTTTAATTCCCCATCAAGACTTAAGGGTGTGTTGCAATTTATACTAGTGTCATAGGGCTTTCAACCTCAAGATACTTAGAGGAAACTATATGCATATTGACATTAAAACTTATAATATTAAGCTCCTCCTCCATGTTGAAGCATTTCTTTTTGGAGTCTTAACTTTAGGTTTTGTAAGCATGCTAAGTGCCTATTTAGCTTAGTGGTAGAAACTGCTCTTTCAATGTAATTTATAGTGTACGGGATAAGTATGTGAGAGGAGTTTTGTATCAGCTTGCGTGAACATGCTTTCCAAATGGCAACACAAACTGGCTCAAATCTGGATTGATTCACCATGCCATTTTTGTTTGTCCAATCATAATACTATTTTGGAGTCATTTATGTGACATATTGCTTATTAAGGATGAGACTTCTAAATACAGGTCCTTGCTGCATATGTGAAAAGCATTGAAGACCATGGTTATATTCTTCACTTTGGCCAGCCTTCTTTTATGGGATTTTTACCGAAGAATAGTCTTGCTGGTAAACATTAGACAACTTTTGTGAGTTTTTGTTGTTTTACTTTGTGTAACATGGTTAAACTAAGTTTTGGTTTTGGTTCTCTTTTCCTCTTTCTGTGTTTAAATTCCTGCAGATGGTAGGAGTGATGGAGTAAAAGTTGGGCAACTTCTGCAGGGAGTGGTTAGGAGCATTGATAAAGGTCGTAAAGTTATTTATATGAGTTCAGATCCTGATATGGTGTCTAAATGTGTGGTATGCTCTCTCTAAATTGATTATGCTGTATTTTTATTTTTTATTTTTTATGATATGTTGTTATTGATAATTTTACTTTTTCATGGTGTCCCTGATGGTGCCTTTGAACGCTTGTTACAGACCAAGGATCCCAAGGGCATACCGATTGATCTTCTTATCCCTGGCATGATGGTTAACGCCCGTGTAAAGTCGGTTCTTGAGAATGGCATTTTGTTATCATTTCTCAATTATTTCACTGGCACTGTAAGTGTAGCATTTACTAGCATGAATGCAATGCAAAGCTGATATTTTGAGTGAAGAAATTCGCTTACAAACCCAACATACTTCAATATAAATTTGGAACACATTTCATTATTTCAGGTTGATCTGTTTCATTTGCAAAATATCTGTCCTTCAACAAACTGGAAAGATGATTACAGCGAATCTCAGAAGGTAGTTTTTATGCAACTTTCCATCTTGCACTGCACTTACTACCACAGATTGTAACCCTTTTAATTTTCTTATATTACATATATCCATATAGCTTTTCCATTGCATAACTATAGAATGAGTTGGTGTCTGCAGTATCTTACTTATGTAATTGTCAAACGGACACCCATGAAGTTGAATACGTCATGTTATTCAATCTGTAGCAGAACTATGGAAGTCAGTCATTTCATTTACTAGGAAGTTGCTGTTCCAGATATTTTCTCTCCCCCACTCTTTTTTTACTAATTCTAATCAGTAACTACATTAAAATTTGACTCCACAATTGTTATGCTCTATATAATTAAGAAATTGATTAAAATATTTTGATGCACACGTTTGGAATCTAAGTTGCTAGAATTTTAACATTCTCCTTAATTTGTTTGTTGTTTGGCATCGTTGAATTTCATATTGCAATCATGCTGTATTGTTATGTTAATTATGCAGTTTGCAACTTTGGAATTCATGTCTTTACGTTGATTGACTTGTATACATAATGTGTTCCGGTTACTGAATATGTTTTTGTCTGATTTTGTAATTTGTGAACTGATGCTGTTTAATACTTGGAAAGTTTGTGATTAACGTTCAACTGTCATTAAGCACCTTCTATGTGATTCAGGTTATTGCTAGGATATTATTTGTTGATCCATTGACTAGAGCTGTTGGTCTGACGCTAAATCCTCTTCTTGTTCAGAACAAGGCCCCTCCATCTGTAAGTTCATGCATAAACCTGTAATTTTCTTTCCTTAATATTCTCAAATCTCCTTTCTTAGATTAGAAGAGAGAACTTAAAATCTGCTTAACATCATGGCCCATATTTCTCTAGTAGTATGAAATAGTTGATTCCTGATGAACAATGCCACCTCTTATAAAAGTTGGCCTTAAGAATTTTTAAAGTACTGGCTTTAGGTCAGAAAATCATATGTGGTTTTCCTCGTGTCTTTTCCTATCACAATAAATTCAGAAAGCAAGATCCAGTTGTCTTTGCCTTTAGCCTTGAATTTCTTTTGAGCATTATCTGCTGGTGTCTTTATTTAGATATTTGTTTCTATGTTTTCTAGTTGCCTGGTTAATTTGGAATCTGTCTTTCTTTTCTGAATAAAATTTCTTTTCATGTGTTAAAAGTATCCGTAGCAATCGGACACTGGTTCCAGGAGCTTACATTATCAGACCAAAGATAGACAAGATCACATTTTATGTTGTTTTTGTCTGATGATGATGGATTTTTCTTGTTTGATGTAGTTGGCTGTTGTAAACTCTTCCTTAGCTTTTCATTTTCACTTACTGTGCGTACAGATCCTTTCTGGCTAAGATGAAAGAAATGTTTTAGTGTACTTAGTGTATTCTTCCATCTTGTTTAAGCTCATTCTCTTCTTGCCAAGCCTAAAATATAGACGAATCTCCATACCTTTCCTCTCCTTTGATGACCCAGAAAAAAAAGCTTGTTTATATTGCCAAGATGGCATTCTTTTATTGTAAGAAAATAATTAATGATATACACTGATGATTTGTTTGGTGTTGCAGGATGTTAAAATTGGAGATATATATGATGATGCAAAAGTTGTCAGGGTGGATAAAGGCTTGGGCCTATTGCTTGAAGTTCCATCGATCCTGGAGTCTACTCCAGCATATGTCAGTGTATGTTTATGGTCATTAATGCAGTTGCTGTAAAAGTTTTTTATATAGTACCTTACATAGTTTTTGCCGTTTGAATGGTTATTAATATCAATATTTGGCAGATATCTGATATTGATGAAAAGGAGATCCAGAAACTTCAGAAGAAGTTCAAGGAAGGAAGTCATGTTCGAGTTCGGATCCTTGGGTTAAGGAATTTGGAAGGACTTGCTACTGGAACTTTGAAGGTTGTCATTGTTTTGGGACATGAGGGATAGCATGGGTGTTATATCAAACAGAAATAGTTTTTTCATTTAATCTAGAAAGAAGCAAAGATGGATTACTAATTACTGTGGCTTTTCTTAGGGGTCATGTATAAAACATAATCTTCATAGTGTTTGACCATAGTTACTGTATTGACGTTACGTTATTCTTCTTTTCTTCTGATGACTTTCTTATGCTTAACGATAACTGGAGTCAAGGTGTGTTTGTGTGCGTAAATTATTCTATTTTGACTGAAGAATTTTTTTCAACACCAGTTTTCTGCAAAATATGTTTCTGTTAACAGAGTATGAGTTCTGATATTCAACCGTGCCTCTTTTTTGTGCTTGGGATCAAATGCTGAGCTCAATAATCTCTTATGGTTATTTAATAGTTATAATTGTGAATTGGCATTAGTTCTTATTTTATTTTTGGAAAGCTTACTCTTTTAGCGAACAAGTTATTTATTCCCCCTACCTCCCAGGTTTTGCTACTTCGCTACCAATCTTCTCATCTCAAATTATTTCATACAATTTAATAGTTGCAGAAACCCTCGGTTGTGTTTTCCAAGTCTGTTTTGATTGATTTTTTCCCTAGAATTTATATAATAATATGAGGAATCAATTTGGAATCCATTGTGGTGTGATGAGGCTCGTTGTTGTTGTAACTATTTGAACTGGTGGTATAGTTCATTTGTCTTTCCTTGACAGTTCTTGTCTGATAACTGTTTGTGTTAACTTTTTTGGGCTTACAAACTTAAAGAAATTCTTATTGAATATTTGACGGCTGTTTTAGCCTGTTGTCTATGCTTTTAACTGACTTATATTGACTCTAGGATGTTTCATTTAATCTGTCGTGTGTTTATATATCAAGCAGGCTAGTGCTTTTGAAGGAGATGTGTTTACACATTCTGATGTTAAGCCAGGGATGGTGGTGAAGGCCAAGATTATTTCTGTTGACGCCTTTGGTGCCATTGTGCTAATTCCTGGTGGTTTGAAGGCATTATGTCCTCTTCGTCATATGTCTGAAATTGAGATTGCTAAGCCTGGAAAAAAATTTAAGGTTCTGATCTAGCCACATATCTTAAAAGTTCTATTGTGCTTAGTTCATGCAATATAGCTTGTGCAATTTTTCATGAATCTGTGACTGTACTGATAAGACGTGATATTCTGTATGTTTCTGCCTGGGTTATGGGGCAGGTGGGAGCTGAATTGGTATTCCGTGTGCTTGGTTGCAAGTCAAAAAGAATAACAGTGACACACAAGAAAACCCTTGTATGTTCCTTGTTTCGGCTCTTTATATATATATATATATGTAGTTTTTGCATAAGTGAAGTTATACATGACATTTTCCCTTGTAATATTTCTATAAGTGATTTAGATTTTGTTACTTTTGCTACAACCTGTACTTGATGAAATGCTAGGCGGAGTGTTGGGAGAAGACGGCCAGAGAATATATTCTATTAATATTTCTTTTGTATGTACCGCTTTGGTCCCCTTCTGTCCTCAATGAACCAAAACTTTTGAAGTGTGTGTTATACTTCAAGCTTTAGCCATGTTTTTGTGTCGTATTCAACTTTGAAGCAGAACTGTTATGATTTCTTTTGGCAGGTGAAATCAAAACTAGGGATAATAAGTTCATACGCTGATGCAACTGTTGGATTAATAACTCATGGGTGGATCGCAAAGATAGAAATGCATGGGTGCATTGTACGGTTTTACAATGGAGTTCAAGGATTTGCTCCCAGGTTAGTTTCTTATCAATGAGACTTACAGATTCATGCCTTGTCCCTTTCTGTTTTTTTTTATTTTTAATTTTTGTGTTTGTCTACATATGAGCTTCTCTGATTAGTGGATACATCTTCAGATTGTCCAATCTTTCTTGCAACTAATCTTGTCACTTTCATGATGTCTTGTTCATGTGCCATAATTTACTTGTTAAGCGTTTCTTTGGAGTTGGATATGCATAAGATATCCTTGAAATATTGGGGATAAAACTTGGGTGGAACTGGATTCTACTCCCTTCATTGTTGTTGTCTTCCTTCTGACTTTCATCTCATGCTTTCTTCCAGTGGGTTTCTTCATTGGTTGCCCACAAGATGTGGAGATTTCTTTCTTGCACTTGATTTTGATTTCATACAATCTTGTTTCTTGGTTGAATTGCTTGAAAATAGCATGTTGCTTACCACTTTCAATGTAGAAGTCATGCCTGTTAATTATTCATTCCTGGTAGTACTACTGTTGCTGTTCAATTTGGTACAGTTTTTATATTCTTGTATGATCTGTGACTATCCCGAATAGATTTTGGAGTTGAGACAAGCAGTGCCTCATGAGGAGGAATATAGAGATCATAATTCTGGCCCATTCATGGCAGTGGGGAAATTTTGACGTTCTTGATAATATTTTGCATGCGTGCTGGAATGTGCTTCTCATAAGTGTTCCTTTAATGGCAATCTGAACTGAGTCAGTTCATTGTTGTAGTGATTTGATCAATACGGTTATTTTACTTTTGCTTGTTTCTTTATTCATAATTTTTTTGATACTGAAACAGGTCTGAACTTGGTTTAGAGCCTGGAAGTGATCCGGGTTCAGTGTATAATGTTGGGCAAGCTGTTAAATGTCGGGTAATCAGCTCCATTCCTGCTTCACGGAGGATCAACCTTAGTTTCATTATAAAGCTTACAAGGTCCCCCTCCTTAAACTTTACCTTTTGACTTAATCAGTATGCTAAGATTGAAATGTTTCAGATTCATTATGGGATTCATTTCCTTTGAACTTTGCTGAATTAATGTGGTGACTCAAATGTCAGGGCTTCTGAAGAAGATATAGTTAAGTTAGGTAGTCTTGTTTCGGGAGTTGTTGACAGAATTACATCAGATGCTGTTGTTGTTTGTGTGAATTCTGGAGGCTTTACGATGGGTAAAATATCTATCGAGCACTTGGCAGATCATCTTGGTATAAATTCCATTCTGCTTGATTAAGGGCTTTTCATTGCTTCTACCTCCATTGAATAATGAACATAGCTACTTTTCTTGCAGGGCAAGATATTTTAATGAAGTCTGTTTTGAAACCAGGATATAAATTTGATCAACTACTTGTTTTAGGTACATTCAACAGTCCCAACACTTTTCGTGAAATTGCTTGTTGTGATTAATATCAATTAATTATTGATATATATAGTGATCTTTAACTTCCCATCTCGATCCCAAAAGCAATAACGGTAAAGTCATGCATTTTCTTGTTCTCTGACAAGATCCTGCAATTTTAATTGGTATAATACTCATCAAACCTGACATATTGGAAAAGTCCTTAGGGGCGTGCTTTCAGAGAACAATTTCCTTTCTGGCGAGGCTTGAAATTGCTTTCTATGTACATGGGGGGCTAGAGAAGTTACTCAGTTTTTCTGATGATTATGTAGAACATGACTTCTGATCCCTAACTTAAAAGCAGGCAGAGCCTTATGGGGGCATGATATTTTAGGGTTCTAATATACATGAATTGGTCAATAAAATTATATTATTTGTGTATATCTTTGCATCTAGAATTGCCCTGTATTCATCTGTTTCATTTTTGACATATTTAACCTGATATTAACTGGGTAAATTCTCTGTTAATCTGAACCCACTAACCTATTTGAAGATTAGCTGTCATAGCAGTGAAGCTATATCAATCTTTCTTATAATTCTTGCTGGAATAGTTCCTCATGATTTCTTTGTTCTACTTAAAATGTTCATGGTCCTTCTGTGCTATTGAGCTCCCACGTGGATAGAAAATTATTTTCTATGTTTTCCATTGTTGGGTCTGGTAAAAAGCGTTGAAAAAGCATTTTAAATGGTGTGAAGCAGGTTTATCACCGTTGTAATTCTTATCGGACTGCTCTGAATTCCAGGGATTGTTTTAGTATAATTTTGGATTCCTTTTAGCATCTGTCACATTTGCGGTGATTGAGTATCTGTATTTCAAGGTTAATTATATTGTAATGCTGATGCTTGCTCCAGCCACTCAAATGTCATAGCAAATTTTTATATGCCTATTTTTGTGGATGAGAGAAAAAGAGAGGAAGCTTCTTGATTTTAGAACAGATGGGATAGGATATAAAAGTTTTGCTGTTGCTGGCATGTCACATGTTGTCCAGAATTAATGGAGCCCTAGTTCATTATTGGCTCACGGCATTAGGGTTTTCTCAACCCATTATCTATTGCTGATAGCATATATGACAGGAATTTTGATTACTAATTTCAAGTTGTGTTCTCATGAATGCAGATATTAACAGCAACAATTTAGTACTGTCCGCCAAAAGTTCGCTTATCAAATTTGCTCATCAGATTCCTGCAGACATTAGTCAGATTTATCCTAACTCAGTTGTGCATGTAAGTGGTTGATTTAGTGCCTGTTTGGAATAGCAATTGGCTCCTTCAAAACAGATTTTCAATCGTGATTCACAATGTACAAGATAAATATATGATAATAGTTTTGTCTCGGTTTGCGTAAATAATTGCTTTTGGGGTGTCCAATTGTGTTCCCAAACAAGAACTTAACCATATGCAAAGTGGTTTTTACTGACAGATACATCACAATCTCTTCCCCCTTTTTCCTTTTGAATATTCATTTCTTGTGAGTGGTAATGTTGTTGAGCTTTTCTGCTTTAGCTGAATAAATTCTTTGTATGGAGCAGGGTTATATTTGTAACTTAATTGAGACAGGTTGCTTTGTTCGTTTCCTTGGTCGATTGACTGGTTTCTCTCCAATAAAAAAGGTGTTCTATATTTTATATTTCTTTATCCTCCCCCTTCCCCTTTCGCTCATCCTAGCTTGTGTTAATCGCTTATATGACTAACCTGAATATATTTTTATTCTGTATAGGCAACGGATTACAAGAAAACCAGCCTTTTGGAAGCTTATTATATAGGGCAGTCCATTCGATGCAATGTTTTAGATGTTAGTATATTAGTTGAGGCTGGTGATCTCAAATTGACAAAAAAAAAAAAAAACGATACAATTTAATATAAGACTTTATGTCTTCTTTTCAGATAAGTAGCGAGACTGGTAGAATAACACTTTCTCTAAAGCAGACATCATGTTCTTCAACAGATGCATCATTTATTCAAGACTACTTTCTTATGAAGGAAAAGGTACGAACAATTATCAGATAGCTCTCTAATATAGCTGACGTCAAGCTTTATATCCATGTTTTTGACTCTTAGGGCCTGTTTGGTCTCCTCATTTGGTTTGAAATTTTGGAGGGGAGGGGAGCAAAAATCACACTCTCTCACCCCTTCCCTCCTCTTATTTTGGTCCCCTCTAAATTAGGGTTTTTTAGAGGGGAGCTAAATTTTATGACCAACTTGTCCCCTTGAATTGTATAATATTCCATCTGTGTCCATCACTACTTAACAAGCCCTCTTTAGTTGTCTTCTTCATTCACCTTCTATCTTCTTTCACTTCAATCACTTGTCAAAACTCAGACACAAAATGAAAGATTAGACTAAAACATGGCCAGTTATTGAAACTGCATCTCTCCTTTTTTTTACATACGAAATGAACCCCAAAAAAAAGACTGCAAACTAAAAAAAGTAGACTACAGGGCTCTCATTCTATGCAAGAAGTCATGCGTGGATCCTTATGAAAGGATTTGTAGGCCAGTACCAATCTGCAAACTGTGCTTGGCTAGAAAATCAGCAATTCCATTCTCTTCCCTACTAACATGATGAAGTTGCACCTCCCATTTCTGAGCCACGAGTCCTTGTAATAATCTGATTAACTCACCAATTGTCAAAACTGCATCTCTATGGCAAATATCTTTTCGAATTCTAGGTTCGGACTTGGCAAATATCTTATTGAAGGATTAGAAAAAAATGGGTCCGGACCTCTTGCCGGAATGATTTGGAAGATCCAAAACAAAAAATAGTGGTATTTCCCAGCTTTCGATTTCAATTTTGGGAAGGGAGTTTGAGACCTTTCAGTTCAGATCCTGCTTTTATTTAAAAAAATGATTGATTTTAGCCGTGTATAAATTTTATAAGGAAATAAGGGAAAAGCATGAGATAAACTATATTTTTTGTTTGACTCGTAAATAATTTTAAAGCAAAGAATTATCATAATGATGCAAGATTGTAAATTCTATCTTGATTGTTTGTGTTTTAGGATAGATAGAGAAGAGAGGGGTAGGAGAGAAATCAGAGGGAAAAGTGAACAGAAACAGAGAAACAGAGAGACGAGAGACAGAGACACATTCACTGAAATTTACTTTCCATTAATGATCAATCACACACATACAAGAGTAGAGGCCCTTCTATTTATAGGAATATGTCTAGAGGGCACTAATCTAATCAGCCACTTATTCTATTGGGCCTATTAACTAATGGGCCTAATCACTAATTAATCTCCTAATAGGCCTATTGTATACTGTTAGGAACCGGAGTCGCACACTCACACCACACCAGAAATAACACTCTATTCTGATTAATAAAAGGCTCTTCCTTCTCTGCGGAAGAAGCACGTGACACAGGGAATACAGTTACAGCAAAAATAGAGAGGTTCCTCTCTTCTCACGTCCATTTTCTAACACCATATCCCCTTTTCGTCTAACAATCCGAAACTAAATAGCCCACTACATGGGTACCCCCAAAATAACCTAGGACTAAAAGCAGGACGAATGCCTACAAAAGCAAGATAGGTCTGCTACTATCACTAAAACATTAAGAGAACAAAGTCAACCCTTAGACCACTAAAAAGCAGCATTGTCTACTGCTTGTTTCTTTTTGTAAGTCTTGTGAGCCAATGTGATCCTATCATATACTAATAAGCCTAATTCCCTTAATTAATACTTTGGACTACCCAATTAATACAACTGATTAACTAGGAACTAGGGATACAATTTAGGAATTTAGGGATTAACATTACAATGATATAACAATACCCTCCCCTTTTAGACATCCTTGTCTTCAAGGATCTTGTACAACAAAATAACTTAAAATCAAGAAAAACACAACACTGAATTGAAACAATCTAAAAGCATAAGCTTCTAAAGTCAGGAGAACTTTTGCTGGTCATTGAAGAAATCTGTTTCTTAAGCTGGTGCACACTTTACTTCTTATCCTGTGTCTTTTTCCCTTTCTTTCTCATGAAACAAAGCCTTCCAAAAAGCATTACCATCAACTCCCCTTTGAACCATACTTGCAGTAGGCTTCTTGTACGAATAATGAGAATAAAATGCCATGCAATTGGGCCATTCCATTTTCTGCCACAGACAGTAAAATTTGTAGAGCAACATGGAAAATATTTCTCAGGGTTTTGGAAGGTGGGACCCAGCTGTAGGATTGGAAAGATGGATGATAGCTGTCTTCCACCTACGACATTACCTTCAAAGCACATTGAGTCATCTAATATTAAGAAACCCACTATATATCTAAAAGTCCTTTGACATGAGGGTGCCAGCTGGTTTGACTTTTCAAACATCACCTCTTTCACCCATGTGAAATCCTAGTTTCTGAAAATATCTGAACTTTCCATGCAACTGTTTCATCCTTCATCAAGTCCCATATACTCCTCTTTGAGAAATCAAGAACTAGAGCAATAGCATCGAATAGGGACAGCGATGAAAGAAGGGGACTTGACGGCGGGAAAGAAGGAAGATAGCCGATGAAGAACACACAGCAAGCGTTAACGATGAAGATTTCTCGACCAACTCACCCATAAATTTCTCGAGAGTTGAAACTCAATCCAGCATCAGACTCTGATTTAGTTACTACATTCGCACCCTATTTCTCATTGGTTTGCTCCACCAAGCTCGACACTTGCTGCCCATAGCTAAGAGTCATGAGTTCTAAGGCATTCGCACCTGTTGTTTGTCTCATTACTGCCGTTCGTCGCGCACAACCTGTTATTCCTAGACTAAGAAAGATTCGAACTCAGTGATTCTGTAATGTTTCTGCCTCAACTTGCCTTTGTTTATGCTCGTCAGACCCTTCACGAGAAGAGTTCTGCAGATTCTGTTCTTGTTGCCCGTTCTTGAAATCACCCGTAGTGCTCTTCGCTCTTGGTTTCTTGGCATTGATCCCCTGAGTCCCATCGTGAAGTCAGAGAGAGAACCCGTTTGGCGGAGATGGGTGAAATCGCCCATCAGCGACTCATTTGGCAAGCCAAAAGTGTCCTGCAGCAACTCATAGAAAAAATTCTGGTTAAGTTTCAAGATCAATTCTTGAAGATTATCTATCGTTTGGGTCCTCTGCTCTAAGGTCGAGAGTCGGTCCTCCGTTGATTTTGAACCTTCATGAGTCATCTTTGCCTTTTCCTGGTTTCTTGTATTCACCATGCATGCGAGAGGGTGTTGCAGAGGAAGGAAGGTCTCTGATACCATTGATGCAAGATTGTAAATTCAATCTTGATTGTTTGTGTTTTAGGATAGAAAGAGAAGAGAGGGGTAGGAGAGAATTAGAGAATCAGAGGGAAAAGATAACAGAAACAGAGAGACGAGAGACAGGGACACATGCACTGAAATGTACTTTCCATTAATGATCAATCACACACATACAAGAGTAGAGGCCTTCTATTTATAGGAATGGCTAGAGGGCGCTAATCTAATCAGCCACTTATCCTATTGCGCCTAATCACTAATTAGTTAATCTCCTAACAGGCCTATTGTATACTAATAAGCCTAATTCTGTTAATTAATACTTTGGACTACCCAATTAATCCAACTTATTAACTAGGAACTAGGGATACATTTTAGGAATTAGGGATTAACATTACAATGATATAACACATAATTTTGCTAGTAAAAAAGGTACATCTTTGTTTTTTTTGGGTACCTAAAAGTGGTAACGTCTTTATAATCTCCACGTTAATAATAAGTTAAGATGCATGGTGAAATTTAGATTAAGTTTAAACTAATTTATATAAGTAAAAAAGCTATAATATAATGTATAAGGGTATAATGGTAAAATAGTTAGTATATCCCATCACATCCCCTCTTGAACCAAACAAATGATCATTAAATACCCCTCCCCTTCTTTCCCCTTCAATCAAACCAAACAAGGTAACTTCCAACCCTTTCCTTCCATTCTCTCCCCTCCCTTCCAATGAAACAGGCCCTTAAAACGAACTATGTATAGGCCCTATATTAGTAGCACCTACACAGGGCACAACCTCTATCTTCATAAATTGAAGCTTATCTGTGCTAGATGTATCTTGTCGCTTTTGTTGGCATTTAATTTTTCATGTGACAATTGAGGCTTTAATACATTACTTAAGTGGAAAGTCGTTTAATATAGTGTTTTTTAGTTCTATACATATTTCTCTTGTAGTACTGATTTTCTACCTCGATTTTCCCCCCCTCCAATCTGCTTCTCAGGAAGTATAATGACATTTTCTCTTACCCTTTTTAATTGATATTGCTAACAAAAGTTTCTTTGCTTTTCTTAATCCAGATTGACAAGTTGCAGTACTTGGGTGCTGGTGGATCTGATTTAAAGTTGGATGAAGGATTTAGCATCGGGACAATTGTTGATGGAAAAGTTGAAGATGTTAAGGAAGTGGGGGTCGTCGTAAATTTTGAAAAGTATAATGATGTTTTTGGATTTATTACCAACTTTCAGTGTGAGTTCTCTCTCTTTATTCTGTTACTAGGTATCCTGGATTCTTGAACAAAACCCAAGTGCTGATTCTAATTGAAATGCAATCTTTCAGTGGCTGGAACCGTATTAGAAAAAGGCTCTGTTGTGAAAGCAATGGTTCTTGATGTTTCCAAGGAAGAACGACTTGTTGATTTATCTCTGAGACCTGAGTTAGTTAAAGAATCTAAAGAAGGGAGTTCCCAAAAGCATGCTAACAAAAAGGTTGAATCTCTTTTCTTGTTTCACACTACATATTGCATATTTTTCCTGTAAAACAAGGTATACAAATATCGTGCTGTCAAGCTATTTTTTGATTTGGTTTAAAATTTGGAATTTTTTCCCTCTTCATTCATTATACTACTTATTTTTGTTGTCTTTTCTGTAAATTTCCTTGCATTCCATTTGGAATTTTGAGTGCTAGAATATGCTACGTTATGTTTGTTATTCATTCTTGTCCTATTTTGATCAAATCATTGCCATTGTTTTAGAAACGGAGAAGAGAAACAATTAAGGACTTGGTGGCGCATCAGACAGTGAATGCAGTAGTAGAAATTGTGAAGGAGAACTACTTGGCAAGTTTTTCAATACCATTGTTCAATTTTGTCACTGGTTAATAGAATAAGTTTTGTATATCATCATATTTTACTGAAGCCATTGTCTGTAAAGCAGGTTGTATCTATTCCAGAGCATAATTATGCTATAGGATATGCATCGATATCTGACTACAATACTCAAAAGCTTCCTCAGAAACAATTCTTAAATGGACAAAGGTGAACAAGCATCAACTAATTAATTCTCTTTCTACTCTTATTTCCATATTTGAATGCCATTGCTTTGCTGCTCCTACCATTGCCATTACTACTGCTATTACATTTTTGGCATATGTTTTATTTTCCTATGATGTACTTGGAGGGTTTTGTCATGCCGAGCTTCTATACCAGGGGTTTTACTTTCTGTGTCATGAATATCAACTACCAAAGACACCCTTTAAACTAGATAAGTCCTAACCCCCCGGATTTGGGGTGGCAGCTGCTCCCTCTGCTGCCCCTCCAATTTGGGGCAGCTCCCAAATATTTTTTTTTTGTTTTTTTTATGATTAGATTCTACGTAAAATGAGTGACATTTTGATGTATTATGGGTGAAAAACGGATCTGTTTTCAAACTTTTTATGATTTTTCAAACACAAACACAAAAAGAAAAAAAAAAACAACACAACACCCACCCCCAACCACAACACAAAAAAAAGCCACCACTACCTGTAGACTCATTTTGTTTATATTCTGTCATATTTTCATCACCCTTTAAAAGTTATTCTCCGCTCCCCCCC
>JBAGKO010000015.1:8230176-8245198 GCA_037177275.1 Acacia concinna | reverse complement strand
GCAAAATAAGTTACTTACTTGTATCATGTTATATTTTATCATATTATATATTAGTTCATAAGCAAAAAAAAAAAGTTTAAAAAACAAAAAATTTTAATACATTAAAATAAGGTAATTAGCTTTTTTAGAATTTTTTAAAAAGTCAACTGGGTCTTATAATTAATATTAGAATAAGTAAATTATAATAAGAAGAAAAAAAGGTTGAACAGTGCATATCGGAGGAAAAGCATCACAATCATTGCTTCTACCATTTGCACGATAGAGCTACTGTTCCTGATAGAGACAATCGTCCTACCAAACATGAGAAAATTTGATCCAATGCAAAAGCATCTAAAAACCTGTGCAATCGTGGGAAAAGCAATATCCATCGGCTAACCAAACAAATACATTATCTATTCTTCAATGTTTAGTCTATGCTTGTATAGCCTCACTTGGCAATAACAAGCCAGAGCAAAAGGAAACCATCATCAGAGCTTTTGGTAAGCTATAGATTTAGGGCTTGTTTGGATCTCAACTTGGACCACCACTTGGACCGATTGGAGCACAAAACGTGGAATTGGAAACGTGGGCTTTAAATCTCATATTTGAACCAGTGTTAGTTACATCATGACTAGTGAGACCATCGTGGGTATAAGCATAATTTTCAAGCTTATGGACCCGATGGATAGATGGCAACAGTAAATAAAGCGTTAAATGCCTTTTAAAAAATTCACCAGCTCTTCTCTCTCCCTTCTTCCTATCCTATATTTTATTTAACTTATAAACTAATATATAATATAACAAAACACAACATATTATATAATTGACTTATTTAATTTCATTTACTTCTATAAAAAAAAGTTAACTAGTTCTTATAAATAGGACAAGAGATAGTATATACTCTCTCATATCCTAATTATAAAACCCAATTAACTTTTTTTAAAATTCTAAAAAATCATTTAATCATATTATTAATTTTATATTTTTTAGTTTTTTTTCACTTTTTTGAAAAGTTATTTTTCATTTTTATGTTATAATTTTCATATAATTTTCAGTTATTTATCATCAAAAGTTACTTTTGAATATTTCATTCAAACAAGTTTTACTTTATATAAATAAAATTATTCAATCTTAGTTTTACAAAAGTACGATTGCAAATAAAATCTTTGAATGATGTGATCTAGCAAGCTATACATTCAAATTTAAGTGAAGCTTTGCAAATTCCAAGTGGTCTAATCACAAGAGCAAAAGCCCAAAGAATTAAGGAAGTAGTAAATGGGTTGGTGTAAGAGACATGTACAAAGCAAATGACAATTGGATAATATGGACAATAATGCTGAAAATGTCACTAGTTTCATTTGGGCTGAAAATGAAGCTTTTGGTTAAGTTTTGGGCTTGGAAGCATCAAATTAAAGAGTTTGGACCAAGAGCTACACATAAGATAACATTTTTCTACCTAGTTAATAGCATTATGGGCTTTAAATGCTGATTATATTTTCTAAAAATTATTTGTACAAAAATTAGTATTAATTGGCAATTTGACTTTTGGGTTTTCAATTTATATTTAATTTCAAAATTCAAGGGTGCATTTCATGTAATTAGGTCATATTAGGATTGGGGTTTTTTAATACTTGTAATCCCTCCCTTGTGAAAAACTCAAACTAGAATTTGAATTGAACAGTTGTATTTTTTACACCTGTGTTCTTGAAAGTGGATTCTCTATAGGGTTTTTTGAGAACTAATAAGCTTATCAAAACTTAATCAACTTTGTGGGTCTTTCAACACAGCGAGTCTTTGTTCTTTTATATTCAAAGGTTTAAGTGGACCATCAATCTTTATTTAACTTTCTTAGAGTGAGTATATTTCGATTGACTGTTTGGTTTGTAGGATCTTCCCTTTTTAGTTCGCATAATCTTTTTTGTTTTTTTTGGGTGCCTAATATTGGGTACCAAGCATTTGCTGTTTTGCCTATCATCTATTGGCTAAAGTCCTTTTGTTTGCGTCAAGTTTATTGAACTTGGAAACTGCTGCAACAATTTAGGCCCTGATTTAATTCATGATTGCAAATATCAGCTGCTCCTTCATTTCAAGGAAGCTAACTTTTTATCCTATTCAATTAATATGATTGATGTCCTCTTTTCACTTTTAGTAAGAGTCATTTCTTGTCGAGTTCCTCCAATTGTAGCCAATATTCATGCTTCTATATGAAATTTTTCTCGCGAAAAGAAAATTTATAGTATTAAAATTAATCCTCTGAAACATTCGAGAGATTCAATCGAATGCATTATGCACCTCGATTAAGGAGCTGAAGACTCATTTAACATCGTTTTCTTCCCTACCTTTATATATGTTCATTTGTTTATTTTCCTTTTCACAAACTTTCAACCAAGGAAATTTAGCCCCAGAAAGCCAGATGATAGAAGTATGGCCCAAACCAAAAGCGCTCAAACGCCAAGGTTCTTTTATTAAGGAATATACAAGGATTATTTCTATCTCAAACAAAAAAATTATAAGAATGCTACACACGGGTTAGGCTATTGCATAATTTCCTGCGCCTAGGGAATGTGAACTCCACTGCAATGCATGGAAATACACTGACAAAATATAGTCTATATTGGCAGGAGGAGTGCAACCTCGACCAAAAGCACTGTATTCCCCGTGCAGCTGTTGAAGTGCTCTTGCCAAAAACGCTAAATATAATTCCCCCGTCCTTTCCACATTATTAGTTTGCATTAGTATCACTCAAATATTATGAAGCGTAGCACCATAGCTAACCTCACGTCATGCAAACTGGTTCGTTCTAGGCCACATGAGAAATGAACAGAGCATCCAACTCTCCTCCATTGAAGCTATGAAACCACTCTAATGCCCCATGCCAAAAAAAAACAAAGGAAAGAAAAAAGGGTATATTTAGCTGAGTGCATAATGAACTCGCTCAAGAAGTTGGACCACCTGGTTTAGCTGAAAATGTGAAGGTAGAAGTGGCTTGAGACTGGATTTTATAGCATCTGGAGGCTCGCAGGATAGAATGGCATGTTGCTGCATGCTGGTTAGCTCCAAAAACTGAGTCAGCATGTCCCCATCCAGCATCTTTGGCATCCCAACCTACCGCAAGATAAGTGCAAGCAAAAACAATGAAGGGAATACAAGAGTAAACGTTTGGTAATATGTAAAATTTTGAATGTCACAAGATAAAAACCAGTCCTCAAATTATGAAGTAATTGAATCCAGTTAGAAGTACTTACTGGATTTTCCCGGCTTCGGAACTCATTATGATCATTTCCTAGAACAGGTGCAGTCAATGGATGGACAACAAGTCTAGCTTGAACAGCTTCTAAGAGCTCATATTCTTCCCTACACAAAACAAATGTTTCTCAGACATGTCAAATTAAGACAAAAACGCCATCTGCACTGGAGAGTCACCCCAACTTCAACAATCAAGTGAAAGTTGAAGAAATGTTAATCTGTGGCGTCTAAATATCTGTGAAAATTACTCTAATGGAACAGTTACATAACATGGCTAGAAGGAGGAAAAATGTCAATGCTACTTTCCTTGAAAGAAATTATCTTTGGTTTTGTTAGGAAAATGGCACGCTTACAACACTGACATTGGTGCATACCAAGATCTCTCAATGAGTTTGAGATCGTACATTATAATTGCTTCAACGTCACCTGTACCAACTTATCAGTTGACTTGTGTCCTCTATAGCTAATAATATCCTTCAGATAATGTAATAGCAATTTACATAGAGCAGCATTATAACGTCTCCACGGGGGATAACAATTTTGACCGCCCTGCAGGTATTTTTAGCTATTTGGGTCAGACAAGTCTAACATTTGATCTTGGGCTTGGTACAAATTCCAGAAAAGTCCAATCTTTATAGTTCAGGATCAGGGGGAGGTCAGGCTCAGGACAATGTAATTCTGATCACACCCCACCTCAAACCTGCCGCATATCTCCATACGATATAAATCTACAAAACTATCAATGGTATGATTCAAGCTTATTATTATAAAAAAGAAAAAAAAAACCTGAGGCATTGGGTTGTTATGAATTTACTGATCTGCCATATATAATATATGAATAAATAGAATGATTCAAGAAAATGTTTGTTACAAAGTAAAAATTAATTTTCTTGGGGAATTTCAGGGGAAGATTGGATGGGTATAGGGCAATTAAAAATCGACATCTGTGCTTTTTTTTTTTTAAAAAAAAAAAACCCGCATCTTTGGGTGAGATAGAAAGAAAAAAAATCCATACGGTTATGAGGCAAACATGGAAAATCATGGGGGTGATCAGGACTACATCACTGCCACGCAAGAAACATAAAACACAATATACAAAGAATGAACAGATGATCAGCCAGTCATTAGCAGCTGGACAAAATATAAAATTAAGCATGACAGATGGCCTATACACCCCAAGTAGATGGATAGAACTGCATATTTTGTAGCTTGAAAAAAATCTAGAATGAATACTCAGAATGAGAAGCAAATTTAATAAAAACCTGAACCATGTTACCCTAGAGGACCAAAACCAAAATCTAGGCAAATTTAACGGGCCAAATATTGTTATAATCCTATAATTTGAATGCCTTGTAGAAATATAGCTTCTGCTGGGACATCATTATCAACTTTTTAAAGAGTAGCATTTGACTTCACTACATACTGTCTGAAATCAGTTGAAATAATGAGATTTGCTTCCCTCAATAGTGAACCATGCTTAAAAATTTGTAGTACAATGTTCTTTCTTATTTGTAGGCAAAGATTATTGCCTCAACCTTTCCCTGAGAAAATACCAACGGACCCTGTCCTCAAACAGATTAAACCATATTTACCAGATGTCCAGTGAGAAACTACTTGAAGCAAGTACAAATTTTTCAGTTTGAGCTGCTTAAATTGCCAGAAAAAGCAATCCACTGGGTCAAGTCAAGCACTCAGAAGCCTGACCCAGACTATCAGCATTCTCAAATAATAGTCAAGCAGTGACCTGCAGCACTGTCCATTAACTATCCTGCCCCCATTAATTATGCACCTTAGTATTTGTAGAGAGATTCTGCCAACATTAATTGTTACCTTGATAAACGGATGAAGATCATCATGCTTCCTAAAAGAGTGCTAGCAATTATTGTATTTTGAAATGAAGCAACACTTGTCTTGGTGCCATCACCATTTTGCAAAACGTCATCAAACGGAAGTCTGTAAGTAATTGAGCCCTAAAAGAGAACCATAAACCATATCAGGTGAATTACATAAAGAAAATGAGAAGGGCAGCAGGGAGGAATACCAATAAATTGGCAGAACCCATAAACGATTGTCAAATCCAAATAAGAATGATTTATATGTGGTGTAGATACCAACTAAGGCGATCATTCACCACAATAGATCTGTAACTTTTATCTTCAAAGTTCTACAAAAATGATGCACATAAATAACTCTTCATCCATGATGTTCAAAGGATGTACCTTCTGCAAGCTCATGGCTACCTCAGCCGTATGAAAAGCACAGCTAAGTTTTAAGTTGCATTCTGGGCTGACATTGTCTGAGGCATGTGCACACAATAAATTAAGGTTAGAATATCGTTTCAGGGTAATAAAAGTACAACTAAGCTGATGGCTTGGTCACAAAAGAGAAGTATAGGAATAGAGTTTTTTGGAAAACACCTTCAACAAAAATGCAAACAGCACCAACTTGAAAAAATGGAGTTATTATTGCTTTTCAAGCAGCGCAGAAAAGATAGCAACCAAACACAGGCAGTTCTTTATGCATACAATTTATAACTCAAATATAGACAGAGGTAGATCTCAACTAAAAAAGAAAACAGAGAAAGAAAAATAAAAGCCACAAGCTATCTTCACATAATTCATTTATTATTTAGTCCGGATCAATCACTTCTCCAATTACCCTTAATTAGATTACTCGGGCAAGTGGGTGGTTGTTTTTGTTAGCTCTTACCACTTATTCAGCTTCTAATTCAACCAAATTTTATATAGTAACTAACAGTCATCAATCAAGTATTAGCAACTAACCCTATTTTATTATTAAAAAAATGAAGCAGTGCTGTAGTACAGACCATCGGTCTGTTACAACCATATGCATGCCCATGAAACTATTTGTTTACAGCAATAATGCCAACACAAAATGATATAACCGATAGCTGAATAGTTTATTACTTGAAACACGAGGCTCTGTTCAGTCTTACCTTCCAAATGTTCAGAACATAAAACAGAAATGTTTCCCTTGCGATCTGAAACAACAGCAGTGTTAGTGTCCAAGAGAATGCAGTCAGCTACTAATCGCTGATATGGATCACAGTAAAGTTGCTCCAATTTTCTTGCTTCCTGGAAAATATTCAAATTAAATACGTTCAATATTGCTTACTCTTAATGATGGAAAACAACAAGCAACATCACACATGAAAACCATGACCCTGCAATATCAAATTATAAACAACAACAAGACTAGTCCCATTAAGTGAATATCAAATTATAAGCAGCATGAGATAATAAACAATACCAGGGAAAGGAGAGAATTAAGAGATTTTCTACAAAGGAAAGGAGTGCCAAGGAAGAAACTGAATTTAATCAAAGCATCAATACAGAACATCCCCCCCACCCAAGTGTCTGCATAACAAAAATAAATGACAAGTAAATGAGCAATTGCTACTCACCTCATGGTAAGAATAGAAAAGGATACCATCACGACAATCACCAACAGCAATTCTAGTAAAATGAGCAGTCAAAGATGTTATCATATAACGCGTCCTTCCAACAGCAAATTTTCTGACTCTTGAAGGATTGCCATTTGGAAAACCACAAACGTAGAACTGAATAACAAGGCAGTAACTTAATCAGCCAAGCATGTGAAAGAAATGTGTGAAAATAAACACATGTTAACCATAGATACAGAAACCTCCTGATGTTGAAAGAGATAAATTGATATATCGAGGGAGAACAAGAAGACAGACATAATGAAAGGGCAAAATATCTCAAAACTTACAGCATTGCCTGCAGAAACCAAGAAGTAGCGGTCAAGATAGGGACAGATGGCAAGGACCATTCCCTGCCACTTGGCTGCATAAGCCAATTGCAATTGCCATGCATCATCTTCATCAAGTTTAATACCATTATACCTATTATCATCAGAACTACTTCCAAGACTACTGCTTGACAGCTGTTCAGGGACATATCCAACAATTTCCTGGAAGGCTGAAGTTCTTTGAGATAATGAGCCAGCCTTGGAATATATCATCATTGAACCACTATCTGAATTTTTTCCATGTTCAAGGTATAGAACAAGAAGACGGCCTTTGGTGCTGCCAATGAAGTATACAATTATTATACTGCTGCCATGTGACTAGCCAAATTTTTTAAAAAAGAAAGCTATTGACATTTTTTTTCACCCAGAAGTCTACAGAAAACACCAGGAATTTCCAGTAAAAGAGGGGAAAACCAATTTTAACCACAAATAAAGATAAAGCTGAACACAATAGGACACAAATCAATAAGAACCAAAGCTTCAAGTATAAAGGGCAGAATTGAGATGTTAAACAGTTAAACTATATTTTTTGGTAACGAAAACCGCCAATAAAAGTTTTTATGGCTAAAATGCAGCTAAGGCAACCCTAACCTTGAACCTATTACATTATTTGCAGCTAATGATAGCAGCACTAAACGCAAAAATAATTGATTCCATGTATGTCACAGAAAATTGAGTGCCCTTCAGCTTAAATCTGTCAGGGAAGGAGAATGACTGCTCAGGAGCACAGCACTCCTTGCAAACAAATTCTCCTGCTAGGACCTTTATAGACACAAAAATGTCATGTCCTGGTTGGTGAAGCATGGACTAGAGATGGATGTTTCTTTGTAAAGTTGAGAGATAAATATTATAGATAATGCCAAGCATCGTTTATCATACAGATTTTAAAATTCTTGCGTACTAGTAAGACTTAGATGAGTCACTAAAGCATAAGTCAAAATTTATATATTTTGTTTGAGGGCTATAGTTAAAGTACGTAGGAAGATGGTTACAAGTAGGCAGTAGCTCAATAGAAGTTTAGGTTATTTCACTCATACAACCCATTATACAGGCGAGGAAAGATAAACCCAACCAATACACTAGTTGAAGGGCAACAAACTCATCAATTAGCTAGTAACTAGATCAGGGGGGGAAAAGAATAGATGTGAGACCTCTCAGCTTCACCACTTGGCATTACGGCTGGACTAGGAGAAAGGCTAGTTCCAACTACCAGCACCCAATCACTTCCAACCCTCACAAATTCCATGGATTTTCCTACTTCTCCAAGTTTAAGTTTAAACGATGAAAGTACTGAACCACTTCTGGGATCTACACAACATATGTCAGATGAGCACGCATCACCATTCAATTCAGTTCGTAGCACAATCAACATCCTGCATTCACTGTGATATAAGACCTTCCTTGGAGTGCCCTCCAAATGAAACTTTTGAACATTAAGGTTGTCTACCATCTCCACCTAAAGCAACAAGTGATTAAGAACATGTAAATAATGACACAGAAGCGAGGGCAAGAATTAGACACCCAAAAAAGCACATAGAATCACTTAAGTATGGTTTTTCTTTACCAGATGCAAACTGTTTTCTGCAACAAATAAAATTCCTTTTGGGCACTCAAGAGAAAAAACAGGAGTAACATGAGTAGAAGGCTCAAATGCAATAGAAGTATAAGAAATACTGTGTCTTGCACTATGCAACAACCACCACCTATCACTTAGTGCAATTATATCAGCATTAAGTTCGTCACCCAGAGGCACCAAGAAAACAGGAGTAATGCCAACGTGACGAACGGCAATCAATTGAAGAGGGGAAGGTAGGTTGTCTTCCTTGCAAGAGAAATTTTCCTTAGAATTTATGAAATTTATATTCGATAAAGCAGTATCCTCGTTCACTGGTAGTGAAGTAGGTTGGTCCAATGGCCACTCAAAGCGGAGAAGCATTCCATTCCTTAATCCAGCAAGAACATAAAACCTATCAACATAGACAAGCCGAACATCTTGAGGTACACAACCACTTATAGCTGTTCCCATTGTGCTCATAAATGAAATTATGCCGCATGCTATAAATCTAAACCCTCTGCCAGGTGTAAGGGACAAAATTTCCACTGAAGGCCTATGCGTTCCAATAACAAAAGATTTATTTATGTCAAATCCATTAGGAAAGGAAGCAGCAAAATTGCAATTTGCAGAAATAGCCAATTCTGATTGTTTATGCCTAAATTCTTTTTTAGGAATGGAAATGCATGATATTTCATTCTGCAACTCCAACCGTTGCATTTCATAGATTTCATAATGATAAGTTGATTGCAATCTCACTCCAAGGATCAATAAAAACGATGGATTAGAGGTTGCTACAACTATAAAATTACGTCCAACAGCCCCTAAATTGATATTTACATTGCCTGGGGACCAAGATGTGCAAATAGGAGAGGGCAACGGGATACCTTCAGAGTGTGCAGCCTTAGTGGGCAAACAAAGCCTAACTGCAAATTGGTGAATCTGACCTAGCAAACCATCACTCACAAGGCCACAAGCCAAAGTACAAACATTAGGTTCAAAACCAAGCGAATCAGTCACATCAGTAAAACTTAATCCAACTGACAGTATTCTAGTCTCTTCAACAAATGACAGTACAAGAAAAGAATGATATGAATCAATAGCTTTCATTTGAACTGCCCAAGTACCAGTTACCCCTTGATATATGGGAGCAGTCCTCAGAAGCTGTTCTACAATGATGCCGCTTCGAATAATCCTTATTGACCCCGCAGGTGCCATACCACAGCAAGCAAAGAATTGATCATGCTTCTCACCACGGCAATCCACAGCTGCCATATCCAAGATTGGTGCAGTGCTTTTTATAGAACTAGTATAGCATAGCCCTTCATCTTCCAATTTCAGGACCAAGCCATCCCCCATTTCTACAAATGCAGCCAGATATCCATCTTCAACCCATAAAAGCGCTTTACATGCTAGACCTTTATATAGACATTCTGATACATTGACTCGAGGACCCTTAGAATCAAAATGAATCTCAATCATGAGAAATTCTCCACTATCTAAGCAGACGATCATCTTAGAAACTACACTACTTTCAGGATTCCAACTCCATGAACAAACATACTTGCAATCTGAAACAGGATCACCATTGTCATTGTCTATGCACATGGGATCATAACGGCTCAGCGCCAACAAAGCATAGGCAGCAGCATTAAAGCCTTCATCATCAACATCTTGCAATTTCCACAAGTCTTCAACAAAAGTCAAATCTTCCACAGCGTTGGATGAAAAATTTAAGCTATTTCTGCACACAAGGCATGGGTAGCGAGCATCTGTAAGATTCACTAAGAGAACATCACAAGCCCTGAATAGAAATGCAAGTCCAGGGCAGTTGGGAACGTCAACAATGTCATGTGCTAGGGGTCCTTCTTCAACAAACTCAGAAACAATGCAAACTGCTTGTGCTTTAATATTCCATTGCAATAAAACTACCTTATTTAGGAGCTCCCCCTTCCTGTAGGATATAATTTCAAGTAAGTGTGACTCATCCAAACCAAAGGCAACATGGGAAAGATTTCTTTTACACCATAGGTCCACCTCAATCATATCTTAACTCAAGATATCATACCTATTTAGAAGAATGGCAAGTACAGGAGTATGCTCCTCTCTTAGTTCCCCAGAATCTCGAGAAATAAAGCACATGCTCCATATAGTACCTTGTATGCTGGGTCCTGTATTACTTGCATTCCTTTCGCTTTCAGAAGGGTATGTTATTCTCTAGAATTGGCCAAAAAAGATCATATGAGAATAAATTTTCAGACAAAAGAAGAAGTGTCAACTAAAAGTAGGCAAATAAGAAAGTATAAAAAGGAGGACAAAACATACAGCTACAAATTTAGGCCGTACAAAAAATGCTGAATAGTTATAGAAGACACTAAGCAGATAAAAGTCTTAGTAACTAAAGGATACCAAGAGATGCAACTTTGTCCAAAGTCCAAAATATTCAATGTGCCAGAAAGAAAGAAAAAATCCCAATCGCATATACGTCTATGGCAACAAAGAAAAAAAGATTTTTCTGCAAAGAAAAATGGTACTGTAGTCATGGACCTCATCAATGATCATACTGCTTCGGGACTGTGACATCGAAAACAGAGCCAGCCGATCTTCATATGCACTGACAGCAATAAAACAACCACTATAGAAAGAAAATCAGAGTTAATACAATCAATGCAGGATAAAACTAAGATATGCTAACAGGAAAAATTTGGCAAGCTCAGAAGGCTCACAGAGATGTTACTAAAATTTTCAGGTAAGAAAAGGTGTCACCTGGGATGAACAGCTAGCATTCTTCCAGGAAGATGCCTTGTGTTTCCCACATCGGATAGCTGAACATGCGTTACAGGAAAAAACCTACATTGATGCATATAGAAAGAACGAAGAAGCTTAGTACAGAACAATTTAATGGCTTCAAATTCAGAAACAACAAAAAAGAATGTTGGCACTTTTGATAATGCAAAATATTTTGTCATAATATGCAGTCACGAATATCAATAATATAGAGGTCAAGACCAATAAACAAAGTCACACCTTTCTTCTGTGGGACAAGAATGAACAAAGAAAAAAAAAGGTGGACAAAGTAAACCTGTGCATTTCATTGCAAAATGTAAGCAATGTCAGCTTCCCAGAATCAGATATAACAACCAAGAGGTCTTTACCCCACATCTACATAACCAAAAAGCACTAAATAAGATTCAGCCTTGGAGGAAAAAAATTGCCAATCACAACAACTGATTTCATTCAACTAAAAGACGTAAAAGATGCCTCTCAATAAAATAAGTAGATTTAAGAACTGCTCAGGCAGCTCTCAGTTGAGAGAATAAAGAGTTAAAGGTGAACAACAAATACACCTTTGGATCTCGTGCACCAAAATTCCCATTCCAGGGTAACAAGGCAAGATCTTTAATCGTGCCAAAAACAGGCTGATCGCAAACAGATTGCACAATCCCACCCTCGCCAATTATTACCAACTCTATAGACGTCTCCTGAAAGTATAAATAATAGCAGCAGCATAATATTAATCCAATAATTATAGCTATAACAACAGCATGATATAGGATGGGTGGAGTGTGCCACATTCAAACACTCCATTTAACAAGAATAAAAATCACACACATACACACGGAGGGAGGTCCATGCCACCCCCAACCATGTAATAGACATTACATAGTTAACATCTTTAATTAAGAAATAGTATGCAAGGAACTAATTGTAAAAGAGACCAACTACCAGTTGATTTTCCAGTCATCACTTTCTTTGATAGAGTACAATCACAAGCAATGCAGAGTGCATCAACAAACAAACTTGGAACGTGATAAAATTAACGCCAACGAAAAAAATACACTTAAAAGTCAAAAGGTTCCATCCTTCGAACCAAACCAGCACCTACCCGCTGTGATGAAAGTCTATTTTATGAGTTGATTTCAATAGTGACACCGGGAAATTTAACAAATTAATTCTGGTGAAGGAATAATACAGGAAACCAAGGAGAACCTTGCCGAGGACAACGTCCTTGTAGGAGGGTGAACGGATGTGACCATATAGGACCTGAAGAACGACGCTTGCTCTTAGAACGCACTTGGCAAGGTAGTGGGCTGTGCCGGAGGAAGACGATGAGGGTCCGCACTTAGCAGGCGAACACTCTTCCTCCGAAACCGCCATTGATGATAAGTGGGAGCTTTAAGTGTGGTGTTCTAGGTTTATCTGAATGCTTGTTTTACAAGAAAATTAAAGAAGAAAGAGCTTTGAAAAGTGTTTTGATGGTCCCTTCTCCTCCCATTGGAACACTACAGAAGCATGCTGCAGAGTGGAAGAAATACTTGAAAAGCGCTCCACATTTCTCATTCGAGCGGAGCCGGGGAGGATCCTCTATGCATACCCCACCGATCTCTCTCTCTCTCTTTTTCTTTTTTTATTTTTTCAATCGTCTTCTCCTTCTCAAATCCCTTTTTTGTTTATTTTTCTGATCCATTCCGTTATGCTGTTAGGCCACTAGTGGGGGCCAAAATCTCTTTCTTTGAGAGCTTATTACAAATTTATATATTGCACTACAAACTTGGTTCTATATACACACTGAGTACAGTAAAATTTAGTAGTATTATTAGGAGTAATTATAAATATTAGTATCAATTATTAATTACTAATAAAAATATAATGCAGCAAATCTTTTTTCAATTTTTTTATTTTAACATTAACTTATCTTCCATTCGATTTTTTTTCTTTTACTTTTTCTCTGTTGAACTTTAATTTGATTTTGATGTTATTAGTTGTTTCTTTGTTTTTTATGAGATTTTTTTCCCCTTTTGGCCAACGTCAGAATTAGTTGTTTGATCATTGTATTCATTACGGGTCCAATTGCTGTTTAATTTGTGTTTTATGAATGACAAATAATAGTAGAGAAAATCTTATTTAAATCCATTTAAAATATCTAAATTCAAATTCAAGCCTATACTTTCATCAAATTCTTAATTAGGCCAGAGGCTTTATTAAGAATTTATGAATTTGTTGATTTACCAATATGTCCTTATGCTCTCTTTCCAAAAACAATTTCTTCCAAATCTCAATATTGTCAACTCCTGGCCCTTTTTCTACCCATTTTGAGATTTTTCTAGCCTATCCACCATTGGAATAAAAGAGAAAATAAGGAGAATAAAAGAAAAGAAAAGAAAAAATGAGAAACTATTGTGGTGGGGTCGTTTTGTTCCTTTCTTCTAACCAGATTCGCAATTACATCCCATGATCTCTCTATTATATAAGTTATAATTATAATATAATATAATGTTCACAAAGTGAGAAAAATAATAACCTAGTTTCTTCAATTCGTTTTCCATCTTTTCCATTTATATTTATCTTTTTGTTTTCCCTATTCTATTTTGACTCCTATCTTTTGTTGGAAATAATAAGTGGGTGTGTCATAAGGAACAAGTCCCACATTATTTGGGATTGTGGGAGTTCAGATAATGAGTGATCTTGGACTATTAAATAATCTAAGAGGAAGTATGAACTTGCACAATGTTGAGCCATATGGAAATCCGGCAATTTTCCATAAGTGCAAGTTAGAAGTGGATTGAGTGTATTTTTAGAGACCTCTGTAAAATATATTTCTGTGAATTTTTTTTTTAATTCTAAAATAATGTTGGACTCTTTAGGTTCTTAAAACAATTATCAAAATACTTCAATTGCTATATAATGTCATCTTTATTATGTAAATGATGTTTTGAACTTTAATTAGGTTTATTATTTTTAATAGCATTATTAAAGGAAATGAACGTTGGGCTTTCCGAAACTGATTCATTATGCATATTTTAGTTGGCTTTAATTTTGCCAACGAACATAACGTGTACAATAAAATTATTAACGTTCCAAGAAAACGTTTATATATGGTCTAACGTTCATAATTGCAAAGCCTATATATATATAGAGCCAAAAATCAGAGGTTCAAGCAAGACACTTGGCTCAAAAAATTATACAACTCCTCTCTTAGCTTCCTCCTCTAAGCATATTCATATATTTGCTGAGTTCTATCACCTTTCGTAGTTTTGCTTACCCTATTTTTATATAGGAATGATTCATTTAATCATGGGGAGTGCCGCAACTTCTTGTGCCGGTAGTTGTGGAATAGCTCTTAAGGACAATGTCCTGGGCACAATTCGAATCAATTGTTATTTGCGGGTATTACTACTACTGATTGGACTTGTACATTATTAGGAAGAGTTGTAAAGTCTACCACGTTGCGTGACAATTCAGAAGCTACCGCCAACATTAAGTACCCATTTTTAGTCATAGTTTAGAGGGCCTTTATCTAAGACAGAAAAAGACAGAGGTGTAACGGTTCCTTTTTAGATATGAGAAAAATTAATTATTTAATCCTTATAGTTTGAGTGAGTTTGCAACTCTGTCTTTATAGTTTGACTTGTCATGGCTCTATTTGTAACACCTTCCTTTCATAGCATTCAC
>JBAGKO010000015.1:8208986-8230076 GCA_037177275.1 Acacia concinna | reverse complement strand
TTTAGGTAACTCAGTAATTTCCCAAGTATTGTTGCTTTCAAGTGCTCTCATTTCATCAAGCACAGCATTACGCCACTTAGGTAGTTCTTAAGCTTCATAGACATTGGTTGGAATTCTGACCTTATTAAGGTTAGTAACAAAATGACAATAAGAATGAGACATATTGGCATAAGATACAACTTTTTGAATAGGATGCTTAGTGCATGTACGTGGTTGCTTCCTCAAGGCAATAGGAACATCAAGCTCAATTGTTGTCTCCTTAGGATTCTCCATTGGGTTAGAGATTGGTACACTTTCAGGTGTAATAGCCTTCAATATCTGTTTGTCTCTCTTTGAATACGTTTTGCTAAAATCCTTTGTATGAGTCACACGTTCTGCTATATGATTTTTTTGTGTAGACATAGAAGGTGAATCAGGAGGTGGAATAGGTATAGGAGTAGGAGTGATAGAGGATTGAAATTCACACTAGCTCTCCCCTGAATTGAAGGCTTAGGATAGAATGAATCATGTTCAACAAAGGTGACATCACAGCTAGTATAGAGGCGTTTAGCGGAAGGGTCATAACACTTGTATCCTTTCTGAGTGTTAGAATAGCTAATGAAGATACATTTGATAGCTCTAGGATCAAGTTTGGAAGAGGAGTGATGACAATGAACAAAGGCAGTGCATCCAAAAATGCGAAGAGGAAGAGTATACTCAAGATGAGAAACATTACAGAATTCACGAAGTTTATCAAGTGGTGAGACAAAAGAGAAGACTCGATTAGGTAGACGGTTAATAAGATGGGTGGCAATAAGGAGAGCATCACCCCAGAAATAGTTGGGAGCATGGTAGGTGTAGAGAAGGGCACGGGTAACTTCAAGTAAGTGACGATTTTTGCGTTCTGCAATTCCGTTTTGCTGAGGACTATTAGAACAACTGGTTTTGTGCACGATGCCATTTAATTTTAGGAAAGCATGGAAAGAGTGATTAAGATATTCAGTACCGTTGTCAGTATGCAAGACTTGAATAGTTGTATTAAATTGATTTTTTACATACTGAAAGAACTCAGCAAATATAGTGAAAGCATCTGATTTTTCCTTTAAAAGATAAACCCAACACATTCTAGTATGATCGTCAATGAAAGTGACAAAATACTTGGAAAGTGTACGGTTAGAAATACGTGAAGGACCCCAAACATCACTATGAATAATTGAAAAAGGACGGGTGGATTTATAAGATGATGGTGAAAAAGTTACACGATGGTGTTTGGATAATTCACAAACATCACAATGAAAATGAGTAATTTTATTGGATGCAAATTGAGGAAACATTTTTTGCATATAAGAGGGATTGGGATGACCCATCCTTTTATGCCATAAAAGAAAATTATTATTAGCAAAAGAGGAGGCCGAATTGATTAACTGAGAGGACAAAGCACTGGCTGAAAGGACATCAAGATAGTAAAGACCACCACATTCTTTAGTTGTGACAATCATCTTCCCCGAGGAGAGATCCAAAAATATTCAATGAGTAGAAAAAAAGTGAGCAGAGCAATTCGCCTGTTTAGTTAGCTGACTAATTGAAAGGAGATTACAGGCCAAATGTGGAACATGTAGAACAGAATTCAGGGTCAAATTTCTAGTTGCATCAGCAGTACTAGTACCAGCAATAAAAGAAGGAGAACCTGTAACTATACAAATACTATTGTTTCTCGTTAAAGGAGAATAGGCCACAAACATTTTTGATTCCGAAGTCATATGATCAGATGCACCACCATCAATAATCCAAGTAGGAGAAGATGTGAAAGATAGAAATGCAGTAGAATTAGTAACTTTATCGGCAATAGAGGCAATAGGTTGTTGTAGTGTTTGTAGAGTTTTAAGGATGTTGAGAAGCTGGTTCATTTGTTCTCCACTAATAGTAGGTACTTCAAATGCAGGAGAAGGGGACTTGGTCTCATCTAAGGTGGCATTAGCACACTGGTTTTGCTGCTTGGGACAACGGGGTTTCCAGTCAACTGGTTTGCCATCAATATCCCAGCATTTGTCCTTAGTGTGCGATGGCTTTTTGTAATGATCTCAAAAAGGTTTGCCTTTAGTAGAAGAGTTAGAATGTGAAACAAATCCAGACTGAAAACTCTTACTCACCAAACCTAGAACTTCTTAACTCAGCAGCAATAGGTTGGGCACCATTGGCTGATTCAACATCAAGTTCAGAATTCCAACCAGCAAGAAAGGACATAATACAATCAATGTCTTGGTTTCGTTTAGCCTTGGTTGCATCAGCAGGGGCAACCCACTCATCATCTATCATCAAGTCTTCTTCTTGCCAAAGGGTGGAAAGCCCGAACTAGTACTCCTAAACACTGTGAGATCCTTAAGACGATCGCTATATACGATGACGAATGTCAAAACGATGGGAGAGATCTCATTGGTCCACATAGGACTTGCGAACAGCCTCCCAACTATCTTTAGCAGTCGGCAAGTACATGAATGTGCGCCTAATTTGTGGTGACATGGCATTAATAAGCCATGAGCAAACAAGCATTCTCTATCTCCCATGTTGTAGCTCTGGGGAATTTGCATTAGTCGGCTTTTTGGCTTGGCCGTTCAGGTACTTCAAATTTCCACAGCCACTTACAACAACCTTAACAATTGAGCCCAATCATAATAATTATTATGGGACAATCATTCAAAAATGATGGGGCTGGAATTTTTTGCGCTAGAAAAAACAGAGGAGTCACCAATTTTATGTGGTTGGGAATCCAAGGATCCGTTCGGTGGAGAAGCCATGATGGGGCTTCAAATGGGGCACCCTGGAGATTGATGGTTTTTATCAGATTTTAGTGCTACCAATGCTCTGATACCATGTAGCACACTTAGAGAATAAATCCGATGATTATTTCATTGATATAATAGAGGAATTATATAAGGGAAGATTATGTTATAACATAACCTAAATATACTCTCTAACTAAATATTTAAACATTCGAATATCTGGCTAATCCTAGAATCTATCCTAAAAGTTAATTATTATTTACATAACTATTAATTAATAATTGATACAATACATATGTAACATGATATATATTAATTGACCCCAATATTAATTCTAAAGCCGACCAACTTTTAATCTCATATTTTTATACATTAATTATACATATCTCATATCCTTATTTTTCATTTTAATTAGCTACGACTCTACTAACCAAATATATACTCATCATCTATCTATAAAAATTGATCTCTTGGTTTTTTTTTTTTAATCAAGTCTTGTCTTTTTTTTTATTATGTTATCATCCAAATCTTCATTTTATTAAATATCATCCGGGCAACGTTCATCTTTATCCTATAACTTCACTTTAAAGCTTCATTTTTATCCCTTAGTTTTATAGATTGTTTGTCAAAATCGGCAGTGTTATGTTTAAAGGATTGAAAAGATTAAACTAAAACCTTGTATGAAGTTAGAGAACTAAATGTACACTTTTGCTATATTCTATGCGTCGCTTCTTCCTATTTCATTCTCTCTCTGACTCCTAACATCTCATCACATCCCTTTCATCTTCTTGCAGCCAACAGCCCACTCCATCACTAATATAATAAGCAATATCATGACTAGAGAACCATGATCCAGCAATGTAAAATTATAAACGTCATAAAATAACTTGTTGTGAATAAGAATAGAAGGGAGGGGAAGGAGAACCAAAGGTAAAAGTTTTATAAGGAAAGGAGTACAGAAAAGCTTGATGATAACTTTAACATAAAATAACGACAACTAAACAAAAAATAAACACAGAATAGGCATCTTGTTGATCCACGTGAGAATATGGACATTGCCACTCACCTCATGGTAAGAATAGAAAAGGATGCCATCACGGCAATCACCAACGGCAATTCTGCTAGAATGGGCAGTCAAAGATGTTATCATAAAACGTGTCCTTCCAACAGCAAATTTTCTCACTCTTTGAGGATTGTCATTCGGAAAACCACAAACATAGAACTGAAAAAGAAAATAACTTAATCACCAAAGCATGCGAAAGAAATGTGGTAAAATAAACATATATTGAGCATAGATGGAGAACATTATAATATTGAAAGAGATAAATTGAGATATGGAGAGCAAGACATACTGAAAGGAGAAAGATCAAGATTTTACAACTTACAGCATTGCCAGAAGAAGCCAAGAAGTAGCGGTCAAGGTAAGGACAGATGGCAAGGACCATTCCCGGCCATGTGGTCATATAAGCCAACCGCAACTGCCACACATCATTTTCATCAAATTTAGCACCGTCAGAGCTATTATCATCAGGGCTACTCCCAAGGCTACTGCTTGATAGTTGTTCAGGGGCATATCCAAAAATTTCACGAAATGGAGAAGTTTTTTGAGATAATGACCCTGCCTTGGAGCACAATATCATTGAACCGCTATCAGAATTTTGCAAATGTTCAAGGAAGAGAACAAGAAGACGGCCGCTGGTACTGCCAAAAGAAGGATCTCATTATTAAATAGTTACCCTTTGACTAGGCAAATAAAAGACTTCAGAAAAATATAGTAGGGATATCTTGTAAAGGTAGGCAAGGTGAAATTAGTTGGCACTATATTAATATTTTCATACTTATCCAAATAGAAGGATAATGGAAAACATAATAAGATAACAGATTTACTTGTAACTCTAGCTTAAAGCTATAGGAGAATGGAGGAGTTAAACTTTTTGACTAAGCCTGTACCTTGGAAGCCAAACATCTACTTACATGCATTTATCACTAAAATGCAGCTAAAAATACCCAAACCTTAAACATGTTCATTGTTTGCAGATAATGGTAGCAGCACGGTAGCACAATCAAAACTGTACATGCCATATGGTGAAAAGTCTGAGCGTCCTTCAGTTTTAGATCTATCATGGAAGGAGAATGGGAACATGGCACTCCTTGTGAACAGATCCTCCAAACAAGACTATCATAGACTACGGGTAAAAGAAAATTTGAAGGCCCTATTTCGGTTGGTGAAGCATGCTCTAGAGATAAAAATCCAAATAAGTTTACTTTTGCATAGTCAAATTCAATAGAGTGTGGGTGTGTACGCACGCAGATATCTGTATAGATTATTTTGGAATGGTCCTCAAGAAGAAGCTTGCCAGTTGATGGATAGAAATTTAAGTTATTCAACTAATACAGAACGCAACTTAGAAGAGTTAAGTCATCAGCAATTGAATAAATGGAAGGAAACTAAACTGGTCAAATTGTGACACAAACAAGGAATAGAAAATAGATGTGAAACCTCTCAGCTTCACCATTTGGCATAATAGCAGGACCAGAAGAAAAACTAGTTCCAACCACCAGCACCTGATCACTTCCAACCCTTACTAATTCCATGGCTTTTCCAATTTCTCCAAGCTCAAGTTTATAAGAAGACAGTATTGAACCACTTAGGGGATCGACACAGCATATATCAGACAAAAATGAACCACAATTCAATTCAGTTCTCAACACAATCAATATCCGGCTTTCACTGTGATATAAAACTTTCCGTGGAGTGCCCTCAAATTGAAACTTCTGCACGTTAAGTCTCTTGCTTTGCACCATCTCCACCTAACATATCACATAATTAGACCACATAAATAATGACACAGCACAAAGGCATAAAAAAGGACAAAAAGAAAAAGAAAGCTGCATATATTATATAAGCATGACTTTTTTACCAGATGTAAACAGTTATCAGCAACCAATAAGATTCCTTTTGGACACTCAGCAGAAAAGACAGGAGTGATATGTGTGGAAGGCTGAAATGAAATGGAAGTATAAGAAAGACTGTGTCTTGCGCTATGCAACAACCATGGCCTATCACTTAGTGCAATTATATCAGCATCAAGTTTGTCACCCAGAGGCACCAAGAAAACAGGAGTAACACCAATGCGACGGATGGCAATCAGTTGAAGAGTGGCAGGAAGGTCCTCTGCCTTATTAGAACCATTTTCCTCAGACTTTACCAAATTGATATTAGATAAAGAAGTGTCCACATTTACTGGTGGTGAGGCAGGTCGATCTGATGGCCACTCAAAGCGAAGGAGCATTCCATTCCTTAATCCAGCAAGAACGTAAAACCTATCAACACAAACAAGCCGTACATCCTGTGGTATACAACCACTTACAGCTGTGCCCATTGCACTCAAAAACGATATTGTCCCACATGCAATAATTGTAACCCCTCTATCATGTGTAAAGGACAAAATTTCCACCGAAGGCCTGTGTGTGCCAATAACAAAATATTTACTGATGTCACCACTAGGAAAGGGAGCAGTGAAGTTGCTATGTGTTGAAATGGATAAATCTAATTCTTTTTGCTCAGATTTTTGTCTAGGAATGCAAATGCAAGATAATTCACTTTGCAACTCCAAATGCTGCAGTTCATAAATTTCATAATGATAAGTTGATAGCAGCCTAACCCCAAGGATCAGCAAAAAACAGGGATTAGAGGTTGATACAACTACAAAATTATGCCCAACAGCCCCTAAATTAATTTTTACATCGCCTGGGGACCAGGATGTGCAAATAGGAGAGGACATAGAGATGCCCTCAAAGTGTGCAGCCTCTGTGGGCAAACATAACCTCACTGCACATTGGTGAATCTGAACAAGCACACCATCACTCACAAGGCCACAAGACAAAGTACAGACATTAGGTTCAAAACCAACAGAATCAGTCACATCAGTAAAACTTAAGCCAACCGACAATATTCTGGTCTCTTCAACAAATGATAACACAAGAAAAGAATGATATGAATCAATAGATTTCATATTAAGTGTCCAGGTACCAGTTACTCCTTGATATATAGGAGCAGTCCTCAGAAGCTGTTCTACACAGATACCGCTACGAATAATCCTTAATGACCCCTCAGGTGCCACACCACAGCAGGCAAACATTTGATCATGCTTCTCATCATGATGATCCACAACTACCATATCCAAGACTGGGGCCATGTTTTGGACAGGACAAGTATAGCATAGCCTTCCATCTTCCAATTTCAAGACCATGCCGTCCCCCATTTCTACAATTGCAGCTAAATATCTGCCTTTAACCCACAAAAGTGCCTTACAGGCTAGACCTTTGTAAAGACATTCTGAGAGATTGACTTTAAGGTCATCAGAATTAAAACAAATCTCAATCATGAAAAATTCTCCACTATCTAAGCAAAAGATCATCTTAGAGTCTTTTTTACTTTCAGGCTCCCAACTCCATGAGCATACATACTTGGAACATGAATTGGAACATCCACTATCACTGTCTATACACATTGGATCAAAATCACTCAGCACCAAAGAAGCAGAGGCAGCAGCATTAAAGTGCTCATCATCAACATCTTGTAATTTACAAGAATCATCAGCAAAAGTATGGTCTTCCACAGCACTGGATAAAGAATTTAAGCTGGTTCTGTATGCACAATGCGGGTTGCGAGCATTTCTAAGATCCATTAAGAGAATGTCCCCAGCTCTGAAAAGAAATGCAAATCCACTACAGCTGGGAACTTCGACAATGTCATGTGCTAGAGGTCCAGCTTCAACAAACTGAGAAATAACATATACTGCGCGTCCTTTAATATTCCACTCTAATAAAAGTAACTCATTTAGAAGCTCTCCCCTCCTGAAGGATATAATTTTTGGTAAGCACGCATCATCCAAGACAAAGATAATAACAAAAGATATTTTTTTCCAATCATATATCCCAGTCTCAAAATAAACTATTCAAAATGATCAAGTTACGTAATCATCATACCTATTTAGAATAATAGCTAGTATAGGATTTATATGCGCCTTATTTAGTCGCCCGCAATCTTGTGATATAAAGCACATACTCCAAATGGTACCATTTATGTTGGGTCTCTGGATGCTTCTAAAAGTCCCTTCACTTTCAGCAGAGAAAGTTATTCTCTAGAGTTGCACAACAACAACAACCAAAATCACGTAAGAACTTTTTTCAATAAAAAGAAGAAATGTGTCAGCCAAAGTAGACAAAAAGAAGTAAAAAAAAAAAAAAAAAAGAGGAGGCATTACAATGCTACAAGTGTAGGACATTAAAAATATGAAGAAAAATTGTAAAAAAATGATGAAAGACATAATGCTGCTGATAAAGCCCATTGCATCACACCTTATCAACAAAATGACTAAAGCATGCCTAGAGAGACAAATTTATCCAATAATGCATGTATGTGTCATAGAAAGAATCCATGTCTTATACACATAAACATGTGTGCTAATACACGATCACATCTAGATTATCTAAAATGGAAAATGTTACAGTAGCTCTGGACCTCATCAATGATATCATTGCTTTTAGACATTGAAATTGAAAACAGGGCTAGCCAATCTTCATATGCACTGACAGCAATAAAGCAACCACTGCAAAAGAGGAAATCAATAATTAATAATACAACCATTGGAGAATGAAATTGACATGTGCTTACAAATAATACACAAAACAGATCATGGAAAAGACCAGAAAAAGCATCACCTGTTATCAACTGCTAGCATTCTTCCAGGAAGATGCCTGGTATTACCAGCATTACATAGCTGAACATGTGTGACAGGAAAAAACCTGCATTGATGCATAAGGAAAGAAGGAGGAAGATAAGCAGAGTATAATTCAAGGACTTTCACAATTTCAGTAGCAGCAAACTCAAATATTTTCACTTTGAACCATACAAAGTCATTTTGGTTGTTGTTACAATAGGCGGTCACCGAATTTCAATAGTATATTGCTCAAGACCAACAAATAACCAAGAAAAGGGGAAGACAAAGCAAACCTGTGCATTTCATTGCAAAATGTAAGCAATGTTAGCTTCCCAGAATCAGATATAACAACCAAAAGGTCTTTACCCCACATCTATAGAACAAAGAAGGACCAAATAAGATTCAACCTTAGTGGAAAAAATAATAATCTCGAGAGCTAGTTACATCTAACTTAGTTGTTTTTGAAGAAATTAAGCAGCTTACTATCAGTTCTTGGTTAGTTAAGCCAATAAGGAGATTCACTGTACACACCTTTCTATCTCGCGCCTGAAAATTCCCATTCCAGGGTAACAATGCCAGATCTTTAATCGTGCCATAAACAGGCTGATCACAGATAGATTGTACAACCCCATCCTCACCAATTGTTACTAACTCTATCGCCGTTTCCTGAATGTACAAATCAATAGTAGCAGCATGATGGTAATACTAATCCAATAATACTAATTATATCAAAAGCATAACATAGTGGGATTAAGCTAGTTGAGCGAAAGAGAAGTCCGTTCCAACTTACAACTCAGACCATGCAATAGATATACAGGTTTACATCCTTAATTAAGGAGAAGTATTCATACAAGAAACAAATTATACAAAGGACAATTTTACGCAATCAGTGTATTCTCCCGCTCATCGCTTTCTTCGTATAGTATGGTCATAAGCAGTACAGAGTGTGCCGGCAATGAATTAAAAGTCTTAAAGGATCCCGGTCGGTGCCAAGATTAACCAAGTGAAGAGGGGCTGGGGAGGTTAATGCTCGAGAGGCTCTATCTCTAAAGCCAGACCTAAACCCACCCAGGAAATGAAAGTCTGATTTGAAGGTTGATTTGAACAGTGGCACCGAGAAATTTAACAAATTAAGCATATTAAAAATAAAACAACAGGGATGATATAAAAGAAGAACCTTGCCAAAGACAACGTCCTTGGAGGAGGAGGAACGGATGCGACCATATAGGACCTGAAGAACGACACTTCCTCTGAGAACGCACTTGGCAAGGTAGTGGGCGGAGCAGGAGGAAGACGATGATGGCCCGCAATTAGCAGACGAACACTCTTCCTCTGAAACAGCCATTGGCAATAACTTAGAACTGCAAGTTGTGTGGTGTCTAGGTTAATCTTAATGCTTGTTTTCCGAGAAAACTACAAAGAAGACAACTTTGAAAAGGTATGTGATGATTCCTCTTGCTTCCATTGGAACACTAACGACGCATGCTACATCGGGTAGGAGGCAACGAGAAGACTTGAAAAGTGCTTCGCATTTCTCATCCGGGCAAGATGGGGAGAATCATTGATGCATACACTACCGGTTTTTCATTTTTTTTTGTAATTTCCTCCCTCTTACGTGTTTAAGGGTATGTTTGGTTTGACAGGAAGAGAGTAGAGGTTCCCTTCTTTGTTTGGTTAAAAATTTTAAAGGGGAGGGAGTTAAAATTTGCCCTCTCATTCTCTCCCCTCCTTCTATTTTGCTCTCCTTTAAATTAGGCGGTTTGAAGGGGAGCTAAATATTATGATAATTTTGTTTTTTCCTATTATTATTATCAATTAAAAATATGTTATTATTATTGTTAAAATAATTACAAATGTATATTTTAATCAATAAAATTTTTTAATATATATATATGCTAATAAATAAAGAATATTATTATAATCAAAATTCATAATTTAAAAATTAATTTAAATAAAAATATATTATTAAATTTTTATTTTATCTTCAAAAATATTTTAAAAGACTAATTTGAAATAAAAAAATATTTTTATGAATAAAAAATTATTATAATTATAATATTTTCAATTATAATTTTAAATTAAAATATTATTATAATTAAAAAAATTTTAAAATAAATTTTTAGAAATAAAAAATTATTTCCTACACACATGCAAACATGATTAAACATCCTCCTTTTCATTAAAAAATAATTATTATTGAGCTGAAATCATAATTCACCTCACGAAGCAATTAAAATGATGTTTCCAATACATCTCATGTTTAATTCTAATAAAAGCTTAAGAAGTAGCTCCTAGTGGTCTAAGCCAAGAATTATAAATTAATTAATTTTTTAAATATTTATTATATTAATTGTTGATTGTCTTATATTTTAAATGTAAACTAATATAACATATAAGTATAAAAGTATGAAATTAGATGCAATGGTAAAATAATAAATTTATTATTGCCACCCCTCCCCTCTTAAACCAAACAAAAGTTCCATTCCCCCCTCTTCTCTAACAAACTAAATAAAGTTACATATCCTCCCCCTTCCCCTCTACTCCCTTCCCTTCAAACCAAACATACCCTTAAAATGCAAAATTTACCAACGCAGTATCACTTTTATCTACTTGTCTCTTTATTTCTATTCTATGTTTTATAACTTATACTATTGTGTTTTTATTCAAATCTATCATCAATCAATATTCATCTATATATATGATGTAAAATTTTTAATAAATTTTCCCCTTATAAGAAACTATATAAGTTATTTTTTTAAAAAAATTAATTGAATTTATTAATATGTCATTATTATAAATAATTGAAAATTATAAATAATACGTTAATTTATATTTGAAACTCCATTTCTCTACGTAGTAAAACTTTTTTTTACCTTTTTTGAGAAAAAATTGCATTAAGGTCCTGAGAAAGATAATTTATGTTAAAAAAGTCTCGTAAAATTAACAATTGAAATTAATAACATTAAAGTCTCTAGGGACATTAGTACAATTTATCAATTTTATAAAACTTTTTTAACATATATTCTTTCCCTCAAGATTTCAAAACAATTCTCCCTAAATTTTTATGGCTATTGATTTCATATTCCATATTTACTCTTTGTAGCCTACAATATTCATACGCGTTAAAATTAAATTTGTTGCCTTATAAAAAATGAGGTGAAATGTGAATAGGGAATGGATTCAAATATTTTTGGATAACAAATTTGAGATTTAAATTTTGACTAAAATAAGCATTTTCTATTTTTCGGAGACATAATAAATTTTTCACGTACGGTTACATCTCTGTGTCAAAATCTTTGTCCGCGGAAATTAAAATATAGTAATTATTCTTTCCTATCTCGTTGGCAAAACCAATCATTGTTACTCTGACCAGAATTCTGCTGGGTGCCTGATGTGCGGTGGAATTAATTATTCCTTCTTACCCGTTTTTTCTAATTCCATGGAACGCAATGACGTTGCCAAGCTGCGTGGAAACCACCTATTTTCGTCAGTGTTCATATTTTTCTCTTCCATTTTGCTCTCGGGAAAACCCAACTTGGGTGCCGTACTGTTAATCTCTTCGTTTTAATTCTTGCGCATGTGCAATTGAGCTGAGATTTTTCTTTCATGTGGCTGAGACCACCCCTCTTCTCCATGTGACCCCACTCGTGTAATTTCAGTGACAGGCAAGAGTCTGAAAGACAATATTATCATTTTGTTTTCCGTTCTTGTTACGGGTCAAACTTGGTTTATCTGCTATTTGGTTAGAATTCTGGTTATTAATTTGAAGTTAGTATATATTTTGGGGTTGGGAGTACAAACTACTCCAGCTCTTTAGTTTGGTTCTGTTCTGCGTTATCTGTCAAATGCAGTATCTTTGATTCTGGTTTTATTGACGCGTGTTTACCCTCATATGCTGAGTCAGCTTGAACTTTAAAGTTGAAGGTTATCTGAATTCTGGAAATTGAATTTGTTTCCTTATCCATGGGTGGGCTGTTTACATATGATATAAATTTGTCAAATCTCTAATTTTGGCTGACTCTGCAGATTCTGTTGTTCTTATTCAGTCAGTAATTATCGTGTGACGCGACGCCAGAAGTCTTGCTCCTATCCTTGACAAAAGAACAGAGAAAGGCGGATATAAGGCAAGGTAGCTGATTAAGTCTGATTCAAATGGCTTCAAGGATAGATACTACCAGTGAAGACGCTGAAACAAAAGGTAGCATGTGGGTTTTGGATCAGAAACTTGACCAATCTATGGATGAAGAGGCAGGAAGGCTAAAAAATATGTACAGAGAAAAAGTAAGACGCAACTTCTCCTTTAAGATTCTGCCCAACTTTAGTATTTGCAGAGTTGCGAATTTTATATTATTTACACAAGTTCGTGAAAGATTAACTCTGGTCCCCTAAAGGTGAAAGGAAGAAAGATGGCAGATACACTTCCCAGTGGCGCCCCACGGGGGAGTCTGTTGGTTACTTTCTGTCCTAATAAACAAATAAAAGGCCCAGTTTCGTGTAATGATTTCCTTTCTACCTTTTTGCAATTTTAGCACGCTCTTGTAAAAATATAAGCGCAACGATGATTTTTTTAGCCTCAAAATCACTTGTTTTTTATTCCTATTTTCATACTGTTTTATTCCATTGTGTGTACCAATTAAGCCTTGCTCTCGGTTGGCAAATCTGAACGACACCCTTTGAGAAGTTAATGAGCATCCTGTAGGACCCCTCCAGGCCCTGTAAGCTATCCTTCCTTCAGATATGTTCTCATGATATGTTTCCTGAAGGAACACTATGCTTGGGCTCATGCAGCCTTGATTGGCTAGATACCTTCATTACAACTCACTTAGGGGTCTGTTAGTAAGACTCTTCTAGGAAAAATATGAGAACATAGAGTGCTCATGGCCTCATAACTTTGGGGCCTATGAGTAAGAATCTTTGAGCTCTCCAATTTATTCCACATTCTCAGAAGGAATTCACGTCCCTTCTCAATGTGTATTCAACCAGGAAATTCACTTTTTTATTGGTCTCTTGTCATCTCCACATTTTCTTCTACGGATCCAGAAGTAATTTATTATAGCTACTTGGATTTGAAATTATAATATCCTGTCGAATCATGCTGATCTAGTTTTAATATCTTCAGAAATTTTCTGCGCTGTTGCTTCTGCGGCTTGCATATCAGAGTCTTGGTGTGGTCTATGGGGATTTGGGAACTTCACCCTTGTATGTTTTCTACAATACTTTTCCGAATAAAGTGAACGAACCGGAGGATGTGATTGGAGCTCTTTCTTTGATTATATACTCTCTTACTCTGGTTCCGCTCCTCAAATATGTTTTCATTGTATTAACAGCAAATGACAATGGGCAAGGTATGTATTGTTTTTGCATATTTTGGTATTTAAGATAATTGAGATTGGGTAAAATTAAACTCTATTTGTGCTTTTCAAGTTTATCAATGAACTTTATTTCAAAAGGCATTTCTCACGAGATTTCTTATTTACATCTGTTACTGTTTTTGCCACTTCAAAAAGTAGTTATGCTTGCCTAAAAATAATTTTGGTCTCACTTTTTGCTTTAGGGAAAAAGAAAAACATCATTATGCTTGTACCATGAATGGCGAAAACTTTGAGATTTACTTTAGAGTTAATTTTCATTCAAGCAAAAGCAGTCTTCTAAATGTGATTCCCAGATGTTCACTCCAACAAATATGTCTGAGTTTGTGAAGATACTTTATATTTGATGACTTAATGGGTATCTCAAAAATCTGTAATTCACTCCGTTTTATCATATTAGACATGTCTTGGACAGACAAGTTAGTTGGACATTGATGAACTTTCATATTTGCTGAGCAGGTGGAACATTTGCGCTTTATTCACTGCTTTGCCGACATGCAAATATAAAAACAATTCCTAATAAACATCGTACTGATGAGGAGCTAACAACTTATAGTCGGTCTACCATCCATGAAAGGTCATTTGCTGCAAAAACACAGAGATGGTTAGAGGAAAAAGCTTCCAGGAAAAATGCTATTCTTATTCTTGTCCTTGTTGGTACCTGCATGGTTATTGGAGATGGGATTCTCACACCAGCTATATCTGGTATAACTTTATGCCTAACTGATCTGATTTACATTATTTTTAATTTTTCTTATTCCGTTGTGACTGTCAACTGGCTATACACAAGTACCTAATCTACCCCTACACATACTTTTGCATGTTGCACGTGCATATTTGAGCAAATTCACTGGACTGTAGGAATACATAACCTAGAATTGGTTGACACAGAGGTGGATGTAGGCTTGAAGCTCGGGAGGGGCCAAAAAACATGATTTTAGTACCTGTTGTGGTGAGAAAAAAGAAACAGTGATATAAGCTAAACTAGTTGGCACAGATGTGGATGTAGGAATGAAGCTTCGGAGGGGCCTAAAAGCCATGATCTTAGTACATGATTTATTAAACTTGTTTTACTTCATCCATTTTGATTGTTTCATAAGGTTGTTTGGTTAACATAAATACTACGATTTTCATTACTTGAGATGCATCCATTAACGACTTATTATTAATCCTTACAAGTGCCACTACAGCTATTCTAATTTTTTTCCTCTACCTTTGTGCTTTTCCTTGTGTTATTTATTAAAATTTTTGGAAAGCCTCGAGCTTAAGAGAAGTTCCCTGTTAAGAGGTGTTTAGAATTTGAGAGATTCCAAATATGGGGTTTACAAGGGTACTGGAGTTGAAATTTTACTATCAATCATGTAAAGGAATATTGCTAAAGGCTCCAGAAAAAATGAATTTGTTGCAATTAATCTCTTGTTTATCATCTTTAAAAAGTTTGAGTTATTTAAAAAAGATGCATAACTAGATCTTCTGTTACAGTTTTATCAGCTGCTGGAGGTATCAAGGTAAATAACCCTGGCGTCAGTAGTGGTACGGTCTTATCCCTAAAAGGGGAACAATTTCTTACATTTCTCCCCCTTAATTCCTGCAAGTTCTTGTAGGTTTCCTTAGAGTCCTAATTAACCTTTTTCCATCTGGCCTGCAGGTGTAGTTGTGGTAGTTGCTGTTGTAATCTTGGTTGGGTTATTTAGCATGCAACATTATGGTACAGATAGAGTTAGTTGGCTCTTTGCTCCAATTGTCCTTCTTTGGTTTCTCATTATTGGAAGCATAGGCATTTTCAACATCTGGAAACATGACAGCAGTGTTCTAAAAGCTTTTAATCCTCTTTATATATATCGGTATTTTAAAAGAGGAGGAAGGGATGGGTGGACTTCCCTAGGGGGTATATTGCTGAGCATAACAGGTACATCTAGCTCAACAACCGTCTATTCACTTCTTGTACTTCAGAACAGTTAATTAATAAGGTGAATATTTTGTGGACAAAACAGATTGTGAATAACATTCATATGAGTAGGTCCCTATATATATAGATTATAGGATAGATTACAGGATGTGATCGTTAACTGATTCACCATAATAATAGCCTACAAATCAGAAACTAATATCCTAAATATCATTAATCACAGGATATTTACATATCTACCAAGATATTCCCACACTACAAATCAGCAACCAATATCCTAAATATCATTAATTACAAGATATTCACACACATTTCTTTCGGATTTGACAACTTCTAATTATTTATTACAGGGACAGAAGCTCTATTTGCAGACTTGTCTCATTTTCCAGTTTCAGCTGTACAGCTAGCTTTTACTCTTCTCGTTTTTCCTTGCCTTCTTTTAGCCTATTCCGGACAAGCTGCTTACCTTATGAATCACTTGGATCATACCCGGGATGCTTTCTATAAATCTATTCCAGGTTTGTCATATTCTTTAGTCTACTAAAACTTACCTATTTTGTGTTGTAAAATTTACAATATTAACTAGTGAATATGTAATTTACATTTTCTTGTTTTTTTTACTTAAACAAAGTAGTGAACTAGCAGTGTCATTTGAATAATTTGAGTTGAAGACATGGTCAAAAGAGCTTATTTTTAATGTGTTACTTGAAAGGCATTAAATGAGTTTTGAGCACTTTCTTACTTAACCATTTCTGTCTGGAGTTGGAGGCATGATTTTGACATTTCTTTATTTGATATCTGTTAAAACATGTGGTGGGAGAACTTGGAGGCTGAAAAAAAATATGCTGAATTCTCCGTAAAGTATTCTAAAAGCAGAAATCAACTACAAGATAAACTCCCCCATATCAACTGAACAGTTTAGGGGGTGGGGGCATGCTGTTACTGTTGAAACAGTTTCGCAATATTTGTATATAATAAAATAACTTCAGTACTTGTCCTTTTATCTTTGTGATTTAGGAGGATATGGTTGGATATTTAATTCCTTTTGTTCCTTACATCGACTGGAGGAACCAGATTTATCTTTTTTCTTGCATAACCTATTGCTGGAAGTCTATCCGTTGCTTCCATTTATATATTTTTTTGAAGTTGAACTAATATATCCAGAAGAAACCATTCCCTTTTTCAGGCATAATGCAATCTTTTTGTGCTGAATGGAAAGAAAGGGAAAAAAGATACTTAGGAAAGACATGATAAAGGGAGGCTTACATTGCATCCATTTATAATAAAGATTGTTTAGTCTGAGATATAACTGATGTGGGGCTTATAACAAAGATAAACCAATAAGTATAACTATACGAACAATTATGAAGTATGTGATTTAATAATTATTTAATAAGACCTCTAATTATTTGCTAGATGTTGACTCTCCTTAGTTTTGCAGAAAGAATATATTGGCCAGTATTTATGGTTGCAACAGCAGCAGCTATAGTTGCAAGCCAAGCCACAATATCTGCAACTTTCTCAATTATTAAGCAAGCCTTTGCACATGGCTGTTTCCCAAGAGTAAAAGTTATACATACATCGAAGAACTTCCTTGGCCAGATATATGTTCCGGATATTAATTGGATCCTTATGATTCTCTGCATTGCTGTTACCGCTGGATTTGAAAATCAAAACCAGATTGGAAATGCTTATGGTAAGTTTTTTTTTTCCCATTGTTGTTGGTTATGTGTCATGTTATACCTGTTGTAAGATGTGTTCTGCATCTGAATTTTTAAACAGATGATTGGTAGTAAGTTCGTAGTAGTTATCAAATGACTGTAATGACAACATTTCTAAATTCCTAGTAATTAGCCCCATGCCTCTAAGTTATAAACATTCCATCTGGGTCCACTTCTATGCATTTCTGTCAGCTGAGGGATAAGCATTGCATCTGGGTCAACCAGAAGGTGCTATGCTTTCTAGCTCCATATACAATGTTTTGAAGAAGGCATCTGACAAAATGCATGAATGCTTATTGTATTGGGTGATCAAATCACATATATGTTCTTACAATCAGAGAGATGCAATGAGAGACAAGTCCATAGCAATGAGGGATTGACTAATTTCCTAAACACATCTGAGTTCAGCTATTAACATTTTACAACGATTCCTTACAGAATTCCAAAGTCCCAGCTAAACAAGCAACTTGTAGAAGTTTAAGAAAACAATTAACCACAAAATTTTGCATTGACTAATGCAGTAAGCCTTGACCACAACTACACAACATATATTGCTACTTTGCCCTCCCTCATGTATACTTGATGTTTTCTAAGATTTGCAATAGTTTATCCATAATTTTTTGCATATTTATCTTCAATGCTGGAAACTTTGATCACAGATGAATGCATCAAAATAGAGAGCCCTATGTCATATTCTCATTGTCAGATCAGTCCATTTGGATTGATGCCTCATATAACAGTATTGCATCTGTATTTCATCTATTCAAAACTTGTTGAATCGTATTTCTACTATTCCTCAATTCTCTTTTCGGCCTTGACATTCTTTTCAAGCATGGTTTCAATTGTAGAATTGCCATTGTGCCAACAGGTACTGCAGTCGTGATCGTTATGCTGGTTACAACATTGCTTATGGTGCTAATCATGATTTTAGTGTGGCGCTGCCATTGGATTCTCGTCGTCATCTTCACTGCCTTATCATTGATTGTGGAATGCACTTACTTCTCTGCTGTACTTTTCAAAGTGAACCAAGGTGGGTGGGCTCCCCTTGTAATTGCTGGGGCATTTCTCATAGTTATGTATGTTTGGCACTATGGCACAGTCAAGAGGTATGAGTTCGAAATGCATAGTAAAGTATCTATGGCATGGATTCTCGGGCTTGGCCCAAGTTTAGGACTTGTTCGTGTCCCTGGGATCGGACTAGTCTACACAGAGCTGGCAAGTGGAGTACCTCATATCTTTTCTCACTTCATCACCAACCTACCAGCCATCCATTCTGCAGTTGTATTTGTCTGTGTGAAGTACCTACCTGTCTATACTGTCCCAGAAGAAGAGAGATTCCTTGTCAAGAGAATAGGACCAAAGAACTTCCACATGTTTCGATGTGTAGCACGGTATGGCTACAAAGATCTGCATAAAAAAGATGACAACTTTGAGAAAAAATTATTTGATAATCTCTTCTTGTTCGTTCGTCTTGAGTCTATGATGGAAGGATTCTCAGATTCAGATGACGAATACAGTTTATGTGAGCAGCCAAGAAATTGCATGGTGAATAACAACAATAGCAACAACAACAACACAGCCTCTTCTGATATGGATCCAACAATGTCATCAGTGGATTCAATTGTGCCTGCTAGATCTCCATCACATGTAAATAGTACAGTGAGGTCGTCCGGTCTACAAAGCAGCCACACTGAGGTGGATGAGCTCGAGTTCCTGAACAATTGCCGGGATGCCGGTGTGGTTCACATACTAGGGAACACAGTTGTGAGGGCAAGAATGGATTCAAGATTCTACAAGAAAATAGCAGTGGATTATATATATGCTTTCCTTAGAAAGGTGTGTAGGGAGAACAGTGTGATCTTCAATGTGCCCCATGAGAGTCTTCTAAATGTTGGTCAGGTTTTCTATGTATAGATTATTTAGAATATGGTCCTTAGATGTAATTTGTATGATTTGCCCTCCTGTTATTAAGATCATGAGAATAAGGTGTATACCTTGTGCATATTTGAGCATTGTGTAGTGTATGAATAAGGCCTTCTGTATCTTTATCATCTGTTGCCAGTCTGACCTCTGTTTTTTTTTTCCCGTTTATTATCATTGTTGTTTGTTGAGGTATGAGCAAAGCCAATGATTCGAAACTATAAGAATATATTAAGATCAAAATTCAATTAAACTATAATAACTAATAATGCTATAAACAATGTACTGAATATAATTAATCATTTGTTCCCAACTCATTGAAACTTGTATTCTTCTCTTTACGTAAACAGAAGCTCTATTTGCATATGTCTTTAAAATAAACATCAGCCTCATTTTTTAAGTACTTCACATTCAATCCGTAGAAAGAGATTCTAACAAATATGTTTAATGTTGGCGTGAAGCATATTAAACAAAACTACTCTTCAGCAAATACTCGTAAATTAGTTCAAGCATGTCTTTGTGGTTGGGTTTATTTTTCCACACAAGATAAAAGTATTCATCTTTTCACTTATCTCCTAAATTAGTGTGATGCTAACCTTTAGATCCTTGAGGACTTACACTCTCCTTAATTCTTCTTATATTTATAAGCAGTCATTATTAAATTAAACTAGTGAAAAGAGATTCCTAAATACAATGCATATTATATAAATAAAGTGTAAGGTAATTATTTCAATAAAAGCCTCCAACGTCAACATCAAGATTGCGACGTACAATATCCAAACATTATTTTTTTTAATTGTTGGCCCAAAAAACTTTAATTTTTAAAAAATAAGGTTCAGGTGAAAATTTATCGAAATTTTCACCAAAAAACAATGTTATTATGAAAGTTATTTTAGCTTCAATATTGTCTGAAGGTTTCAAATCATATATAGTAATGTTTTCCTATACCATTAATGATCAATGTCAAACTTTTAACGATTAATGCTAGTTTTTAAATGGTAGAGGATAATATTGCTATATTTTAAAACTTCTTAGGTAAAATAAAACCTAAGAAAACTTTTAGGGCAATACTGCTCCACAGTGAGACCTTTTGAAATAAATTTGTACATTAACCTTAAAAAATATGATTACTACAAAATTTCCAAGTGCAATATTGGTGTCTCAACTTGCCGATCATAACAAAAGAACAACTAGTAAAGACAAATTGGACACTATAACAGTACCTAATTTCAATCTGAATAAGAAATAAAATAAGTACAGTTATTTGATTTATGAATTAAGAATGAATTAAAGCACTATTAGCTTCTATGTAAAGAAAGAGATATTAGTGCAGAACAAGAACAAAAGAGATAACATGATCATCATTATACATTGAGTCATAAACTCGTACCATCACGATAATCTTGCTTGTTTATAAGATACAAAATCAACCCACCTCAGATTGATAATAATCATCCCTTATACTTGAGGGTGATTATCCCCCTTCCTAGAGAGAGACTTCTCTCTCTTGATTTGGTGAGTACTGTATATCTCACACCTAACACATCAGCTATGACCTCTATTTATAGAATCCTATTACTAATCATGATCTTAACTAACAAGGTAAAATCTTAACTCTGCCTATGTTTCATAGCCGGTCCCAAGTCCGGGTTAAGGAGGAGGGTTGTGTTAGGCCCTCGACAGCCA
>JBAGKO010000015.1:8194401-8205332 GCA_037177275.1 Acacia concinna | reverse complement strand
AACTCAACCAAAATTCACAAATCAATGCATAACAAACAATTACTACACATCAATAACTCTTTGAGTAATTATTTAAATAAAATTAACTCAATCAACCTAATTCCATAAGCTTAAAGTTTAGCATTAATTACCAAAAATTCCAATTTCACACACTAATCCACTTATTTGTTTCAACGTGAATTCAAATATATTTTTTTAGCCAAACTAACTCATTTAGAACATTAATCATCATCAATTGAACAAAACCCCCAATTTTAAGATTTAATATTTAAAACTTGAAAATTGTTAAATTATCAATTTTCACTTTACCTAACAATTTAAACCGATCAAATCTTCAATAATACCTCCATCAACCTAAATAAATCATTTTACCCAAATTTAGTTGATAAAAATATCATTTGTGGAATTATTTATGTACTAATTTTATAAAAAAAATAATAATTATAAGATCCCACACAAATCAAATCACAAAACTAAACTAATTAAAATTAGTTACTGCCTTCTTCTATATTTTTATAGACATATATTCACAAAACTCAAAACTTCTTTAAAACCCTAATCTCAAAATATTCTCCAATGTACAAAAAATTACTATCAAAAGGAAGAGAAAATTATTTGGAACAGTTTTCACGAAAAAAGTTTTATGAGAAAAAGTGATATTACTTATTAAAATGATCAACAAAGATTGAACCCTAACCTCAACAATGCAACTGGTGGTGTTTGACTCGTCTGGTTCTCCAGAATATCACTTCAGTGTCGCTACAGTGACGTGATGGTATATAACCAAGATCCACGTGAATTAGCTAAAGGGGTCACATGCCCCTTTAGTTGTTGTTGTTGTTTTCTCTCTCTCTCCCACTCAACACGAAAAAGCATAGGGGAAAAGATAAATAAATACCTCATAAATATTTAAAACTTTAAAAGATGACTCAAATTTGATAAATGACAGATGAGGAGCAAAAAAATTTGTCAGTTTTAGTCATTATCTATTGAGTTTTAGTCATTATCTTCTCAATTTTAGTCATTATCTATTGAGTTTTGATCAGAATCCCTCATTTGTTATTTATCAAATTTGAGTCATTTTTCAAAAATTTTAATATTTAGAAAGTATTTATTTATCTTTTTCCCAAAAGCATACTCACATTTTTTTTAATAACTCCTTCCCGATGACTCACATTCACACCCAACCATATTATTTTTTTCCCCTTTCCCACATCACCTACACACTCTCACTTTATATATATATATGTATATATTTGTTTGTTTAATTAAATACATATATTAATAATCCATCTTCTTTTTCTTCTTTTAATTATCTCTATATATATTTTTACTTATTATTTATATGAATCTTTTCTCTCTTTTTCCTATAACCATTATATATTTTTGTTTCTCTAATTCCTTGTACCTTCATAAGTTATATTTTAAATAAACCCCTTTTGTTATAAAAATTATTCCTTAATTATAACTAAATCCTAATAAAAAATCAAGATGTTACAATTTGCATGTGATTAAACTGGCACCAGAAATAATAGTTGGGAAAGTGACTTATTTGCAATCATACTTTTGTAAAAATCTGATTATGTAATGTGATTTATGTTTGGAATAACAATAGTATAAGTTATTTATATAAAAGTAAAACATGTTTGATTGATATGTTCAAAAGTAACTTTTAATGGAAAATGACCGAAAAAAAGTACGAATCTTATTATATATATTGTGATATTTAAAAATTACAATCGAAAGATGAAAAAAAAATCAAAAAAGTAAAAAAAAAAAAAAGGGGAGCTAAAAAACATATACCTAATAACATGATTTAAAGTAGAAAAAGATATCTAATCATATTCAAATATTGTTGTAATTAATTTTCTTAGGCTTCTCTGAAAAAGACAACTAAGTATTATAATTAGAATCAGAGAAAGTATATATTACATATAAATATATTATGATATTTATTTTACCTCCGGTCCTAATTATAAGACATAATTTATTTTTTTTGGAGAAGTTAAGAAAACAAAATAAATTACTTAATCATATAATATGTTGTGTTCCATCATATATATTTATATATATATATATTAGTTCATAAATTAAAAAAATGTTTTAAAAAAAATGATAAACTTAAAATGTAATTTGCTTTTTTAGTATTCTCCTTAAAAATTAATTGAGTTTTATAATTAACACTGCAAAGAGAGACATTGGGTTGTAATTTTTCTTCCATCTCATCTACCAATAGGAGAAAAAAGCATCATATATGCGCTCCTCATGTAAATCACATTACCTCATAAATCCAGTAAAATGCATCGAAGACCCAAACATGTGCTTCCTCCCCATGATTTTTGTATCTTCCAATTTGGGCTTCAATTGTCCAATTTGAAGCCCAAATTGACGACACAAACAAACCCATAATCCATAAGTTAGATTGAGAGAATTTTAAACCAAACACATAATTTTTTTCTATCAATTGCAAACGTCCAATTTAGCCGCAGATCGGTGAACCAAGCAAAGCCTAGGCAATGGAAGGCCATTGCAAAAGGTCAAAGGTACATAATTTCAGATTTTTCCAATGCTTTTGTTACCATCCTTTTCACGTTCACGTAATATTCCCTCTTATCCTAATTATAAAACTTAATTAATTTTTTTAAAAAAAAGTTAAAGAAATAAAATAAGTTACTTGAAGGCTATTTGGATTAGAGGTGGTAAAAGTAACTTTTGATGATAAGTAACTTGTAATAAGTAACTGAAGAAAAAAAATTATTTATCAGAAGTTATTTATGTTTGGATTGAGAGTAGAATAAGTGCTTATTGGGAGTAAAAGAAGTTATTTTTGTTTGAATTGTGGTAAGAAAAGTAACTTATTGAAAATAGGAGAAGTAACTTTTTTAATAAGTCAGCTACATGTAACTTATAAAAATAAGTTACTTTTTTTTTAAAATCAACTGCACTTTCCCTACACAACCAAACACTTCTTTTTTCAAAAGTAACTTATAATCCAATGAAAGCTACCCAAACAGATTCTTAGTTATATTATATGTTATGTTTTATTATATTATATCTTAATACATAAATCAAACAACATATGAACTTTGAAGAAAAACGATAAATTTTAATACTTTAAAATGATATAATTAACTTTCTTAGAATTTTTTAAAAAAGTCAACAAACTTTTATAATTAAGATTAAAAGGAATATAAAATCAGATCCTCTCTACAAACCTAGCCAGCAAATCGCACACGTACAATCTTCTTTTCTCTTCAAAGGTGAAGCCTGCTAGTGGGTTTGTCTCAGACCATTATCCATACAACATTTAGTACATGAATCGTGCGGCCTAACATGGAACGTTGAGTAGCATACAGTAGGAGGAGCGCAGGTGTTCGATGTCGTGTAACAATTGGGCATAATCAACAACGCTCTTTTTTTAACAGGAGAATTATATTGAGTCCAAGTAAAAAAATTAATTTTTTGACAAGTTTCAACTAACTTCTCAACTTATCGATAGTCAATAATAGCTCCTCATTTGTCAATGAGAACTTTTTTGATATTTATTTTCTTACTTGAAACCTCAACATAGTTCTCCCAATTATAACCGTTTTTTCTCTAATCCGCATTTGCCCCTCCCCGTTGATAGATTTTTCTTAAAATTTTAAATATCTAATTGGGATGGAGCTACTGTAAGCTTTGACTTTCCAACTGTAATTCCTTATATCCAAAGATCCATATTGATTTTTTTTTAAATTAAGAGATAACAAAATAGATTGACTTTTTTTATACAATTGATTAATTTTAACACATGGAAAAGGATGGGTTTTGATTGCTAGATTTAGCTTTAAAACGTTAAGAACTTAATCCTGTGCATGGAATTTTAATTATGAATAAGCTTGCCTGTTCGTCATTGCGGCTTTAGATCTATGACTTGCCAAAACAAGGGATGTGAAAAAATAAGGGGAATGTGACGCACGAAGCCCCACAGAAACCTCAACTATGCAATCCAATGTCAAAAATTAAAACCTCAGGTGTCAAAATTCCACTGTAGTAATGCAATAGAATAGATAGAACTAAAAGATCCGGCTAATTTAAACGGTACATGCTAAGCACGAACTCCTTTAAGGCTAACCATACGAGTAGATGAGTTCAACACGGCTCCCCTGAGTGCTGAACCCTCAGTTGTCCTCCCTGAACCACCACCATATGCAGAGTCTTGATATCTTGTACTCTGATAGCCTCCACCTGCTCCTCTTCCTGTGCGGTCCCTTGTGTAGCCAGTTTGGCTCAACATTAAAGGCCTTCCTGCCCGTCCAGTAACACTGCCTTGCGTCGTCTGAGTAATTGACAAGTCATGCCACCTACCGCCAATGGTAGTTGTTGCAGCAGCGGCAACATAATCCTGGCCATCTCGCCGCCTTAGGGGAAGATCGAGTCCACCACCGCCTATCCTTGCCTCCATTGCTCTTTCATTACTTTCTGCAATGATAGATAACTTCTCCGTATACTGGAATGCCAAAGCATGAAATCTAGAGGGCTCTACATCCTGGAAAATAATGCAGCCAGATGGTTCATCCCAGCTTGCATGCAGCTCGTCATTTATCACCATCCTACTAACTATGCTGTGGGTGTGAGGAACAGAGAGGTCAAACATTTTAGTGAGTTGCTCAAGACTCAATGAGTCATAGGATGAAGAGAAGGTAAAGAGGTAAGTCCTTAGTGCCTCCTCCTTGATCTTTTCCTTGAGCATTTCCAGAACCCTGTCATGATTTCTAACAAATTTCCAGACATCCAGCGACTTGATAATTTCATAACTCTTGTGGAAGTCTCCCTTGCTAAGGGCCCTCGTAGCAGCCATGACATGATCTCTGACATTTTCAGGAGGACCTGTGAATGTTTGCTTCTCACTGGCCTCAAGCAAGCGACGGAAAGTCTTGCTAATAACTTTACGCTTTGCATCATGGTCATTAGCTGCAATGTTGGGAACTTCCAATAGCGTAGCACATATAAGGTGCACCGATTCCAGGAGCTCAAGGTTAATGTGCATGTGATATGGCATCTGGCGTCTCCTTTCCAACCTTTCCTGCAAGAGGAAGGAAAATAAATTCGCTACCATGCTTCTTCAATGATAATTCTAATGATGCAACAATAAAAGTTAGTCCAGATTAAGAAAAGGTAGTAGGAAAATAGTTTTTCCAGTAGTGAAGAGATTATTCAGTAGTATAAGCAACAGCTGACAACACTAATATAATAAACGCTTAAATATTATGAACGTTGCTTGAAAGTCCTCAACAAGTGATGAAAGTAAAGCATGATAGCGATGAACTGATGTCAACATTTCAGGGAGAACATAGTGATGATGGAAGTGAACAGTCATCAAATACTTCCACCATTAGCACAGAAAATGACCGTACACAGACCCATTCTCTATCACCTAACAATTTTTATTGGTGATTTATGTGACCGTCAAGACAACTTTATTCCAATAAAATCAAACCCAAAAATTAAGAAGCAGAGAATCGGGCTCCCAGTCTTAGGTTCTCAAGTATCCTCCAGTTCAGCTTCCTTCATAATGACTATAAGGAATGTGCATTATAAATACCTCCAGGTCAAACTTACAACACAAGGAATAAATCCACAGAGCCCATAAAATACAATACTAAGGAGACAGCAATCTAAAGTATTAAAATTTATATATATTCAGCATCTTAATTAACCTTAAACCCAGGCAAACATTGCAACTGAGACATCACTCTGAAAGACATTAGAACTGCAAGAAAATCAATAACCAATAACAAAACGAAAAAGTTAGGGAGAATATGCAAATATCCAGCACTATCAACTATAAACATATAACAGAAACATATCAATATTGATACAGTAGTCAGCATGCCCAAAACATATTTAATAGTCACAGTAACAAAATAACTATTCAAAAAAATGGGTATGTTGGACACCTGCTCTGGAGTCTTCTCATGATAGCGGCTTTGTGAGACACCTTGAGCAAGCAGCTCCTTCACCCTTCCACCAGAATATAATTCAGACAGACAGCCATGAGCCTCAGAAATCAGCCCAACCCGAAAAGCACAAAGACCTAGCTGTGACATGGCCCTGTTAAAGAGTATCTGCGTCATTATGTCCAACTGATGAACACCATCCTGCAAATGGCTCATGAGCAGAAGATCACGGGCAGTAGAGAACTCATCCAGAATAGCATGGTGATATATATCACAAAGCATGGCACGTGCCTTCGTCCGCTCATCCCCATACTTGTATATCAGGGACACCAATAAGTCCATTAGTGTCCTACTATTCTCTGGGAAGGTAGGCTTTCGAGGAACAAGCTCAGGAGTTACAACAAATGCAGTAGGAGTCCTCGTATCCTCAAACCCTTTAGACTCATCATCAACATCTCCATCATTGTCATCTGTCAATTCAGCCAATTTCCTCATGGCATCATAAACCTCCTGTGGTTTGTAATAGATGAGTTCAACACGCTTAAGGGCTACCTTTGATGAAGCTTTGAAATTTCCAACTCTTTCAAGATAATCCTGGACATTCTGAGCAAGGGCCAGAAACGTGGGCTCATCCCTAAGTCTCTCAACATATTCACGAGTATGAGGATCAATGCATTGCAAGCTCTTGAAAAACTCGGTATCAATTCTTTCTAGGAATGCAACTAAGTTGCCCCATACCCGAATTGGACCACTATGGTCAACACCTTTCTGAGTTTCATTCTCATCAAGTCCCACTATATCATCAACAACAACTATGTTTGGGTACTGCACTAGAATATCAAGAATGACCATCATATTCTGCACGCATTTCTTCCACACATTAATAGGCATATGCCCATTTAAACCAGGATTAACATCAAATTGAGCAGAAACAACACTGAAAAATATTTCCAGCTTCTGTGCAGGAGTTTTGGCAACTTTTGTTAAGAAGGTAAGTTGCTCAACCTGCTCAAACCTTCCCGTTCCCCTCCTGCCCCTAGCAGCCACAACCTCTTTACACTTCTTGTTAACCATATTCCAATAGATGTCACTTGGATCTTTCATAAATTGCCTGTCCATAAGTCTGTCTTTCTTGCTGAGTTTTTGGTCCCAAGGGGTGTCAATTGCATCTGACTGCTCATCGTCTTGATCACCATCTTCAGAATCTGACTTTTGTATCTTATCAATCTCCTCAATTACCTCCTCCTCACTTTCATCCTCATCCTCAGTCTCTTCTTCAACTTTGACCTCGTCAAACACAGGATTTACTCTAAATTTAGTAATCAAATCCTCATATTGCTTATTATTCTTCTTCAATTTCTGCTTCATTGAATTCAAGGCTTTAAAATTACTGCTACTCATCTTCTTTTTGGCCTCTTTATTTGCCAAAGCCTGTGCCAGGAAGTCTTCCAATGTCACAAGTGCCTTTATGTAAAGAGTAGGCACCTTCTCAGATTCAGTGATACGCATGACTTTCTCAAGTTGCTTGTTTATCTTATCAAAGCTCTCTTGCAAGCTCACCCAGTCATTAATCTTCATAGCATTTCTCATCTGGTCAATTGTAGATGACATCTCTTCGAAACGCTTGTCCTTTGCTGACCTGACAACACGCTTCTGATCATCGGAATCATCACTGTCACTGGCATTATCCTGCAGGTATCTGCTTTTAACAGTTTCGTTGGTAGGTTCACCCACTGCATTCCCAACATCATCATCATAGTCACTCTCCTCCTCCTCGGAGTCACTAGCACCCTGTCAGTGGAAAAGCAATGCACATGCATCAATAAAAGTAGCAGTATTCTTCAAATAAAGGGTACAAGGCATCAACCAAAATGAGGTAACGAAACATAATTTTAGTGACCTGTGTCCAGAATCTAGAAGCCATCCTTGGTCGAGAGAAACAAACCGCAGATGAAAATAACCAAGAATCTGCAATGATACTAAAAATTAAGATAGTTACAGCAAACAGGAAAATTAATAACAAGAGGTCGCCAGAAAATCTATAATGGGAACAGTGTAATTCGCCAAAAAAAAAATGGAAACCATAAAAAATCTATTCAGTGGGGGAACAACAATTAACCGGATGCTATGGTCAGTGGATAAAGAACATGCGATGATTTTCACCAGCAAAAAGCTAGCTACAACTAAAGAGCCATGCGACAAAATTTAACAAGTGACCGTGTATAAAACAACCTATCCTAGACATCAAGCATTTTATCCACCGAACGACACATAATCATCATAGATCACAAACGACATCAAAAAATCTCAACGGAGAAACCCTAACCGCCCCCCGCCCCCAAAAAAAGCAGGAAAACCTGTCGGTTGTCATGTTCAACATCGGGGAAAGGAATCGCACAGTACCTGAGAGGTTTATGACGAAGTGTGAGAACCAGAGACCAAGGGTTGGGCGTGCGGCTGCTTTCTCTTATCGCAGCTGTGTGAGAACCAGAGAGCAAGGGTTGGGCGTGCGGCTGTGAAACCCTAATTCTTTAGATAGTAGGTACGAATAGAGTATTAAAGTGATATGTGATAAATAATTTGTAGACATAACGTTTATAGTAGTTACAGATAAGTCGAGTTTAAATATTATGCATATGAAAAATATTTATGTTCGTTACATCAAATTTATTATGTTCTTTAATTACATCCGACCATAATCTATTTTTAAATTACTATCATCTAATTATTGTAAACACCCCAATTTATTTGGGGCCCACTCAAATATAAAAATAAGAAAAAAAATAATCTAAATAAAAATTCTCTCCTTAATAATGCTTGAAGTCTAAGTTGAAAATAGCCTTAACCCCCTGATTATAGAGGAAAGAAAATGGGAAGAGAGAAAATTAGGAGAAGAGAAAAATAGGGAGAAAATATTATCTCTCTCATTGCTTAGAAGAGTAGGAAAAAATTGAAAGGAAAGAAAATAAGTAAACATGTTATGACTAAAATACCCTTACACCCATATTAAAATAATCATATCACAATTGCAAAATTATTTTAATATTAAAATTATCAAATAATTTAAAATGATAAAGATATACTTAAAACCAAATATTGTTTAAAAATGTTATTTTTTTTAAGGTAAAAATAAAAAGTTTACTATTTAATTTTTCTTAGACATACGTACAGTAGGTAAATTGATTTTTCTCAATGTTTTAATCCATATAAAAAATTATGCATACTGCGGGCAAGGCGATAGTGTAATCTAGTTAAGCAAAAACATTGCAAGTAACAATATTTGAATTTGATGCCATAAAGTGATAAGACTAAGGAAGACAATTTCATATTGACCCGGAAGACTTGGGGCTTTAATTTGGACACTTCTTTGCCAGCAATAATCGTTGACTTAAGTTCACCATTATTGATTATGAACTGCACATGTCAACTTCTCTCAAATTGAAATTGTGGGCAAACTAGCCACCCAATTCAAACTTTGAAACTTAAATAATATCAAAGTCGGCCAAATGTCTCATCTTGTGTGTTACATTTTACTGCTCTTATCCCATATATTATAAAGTATCTCCAATATTATATTTTTCATATAGATAAATGAAAACTTTAAAATTTATCAACTATTCCATAAAATTTAATAACTTTCTAATTTTACCTTTATTTAATATAATATATTATACCTTATAGAAATAAAATAAATATAATAGGGTTAAGGGATTTAAATACTCCAGAAGTATTGCACTATAAGCTATGGGCACCCGAAAGATTTAGGGGGCAAAAATACCCTGGAAGTTTTTAAAACGGGGCAAAATACCCCTCCGTTAAATCTACAAACGGTTAACGTCCGTTGACCTTATATATGCTAACGTGACATGTCTATGAGGCATTCACTTCACTCTTTTTTACAACCAGTCATTTAAAAATTATGAAACCTTCACAGAAAATCCCTAAAAATACCAGAAGACTGCCATTAATATTTCAAAATTTTTGGATGTCTAGAAGTCTCAAAATAAAGTTTTCCGTAAAACCATTTTTACCGATAATTTACCGATTTCAAGGGTTTTTGCTCACATAACTGGTTTTGTTTTCTGATTTTTATTGCATCAAAAATTTCCTAAAATAATATACTAATTTTTCCATATCCCAGTTCAGAAACATTGAGGTCCTAATATATCTGATAATATCATTTTTTGCCAAAAACCCTGTCCATTTGTGCACAAAATTGGCTCTCTCCATCCACATTAATTCCAACTGGTATTGAATCACTTGATGTTGATAACTTCAATGACACTAAAGAACTAATAGAAGCAGTATTGGGTAATATTTAATTCATTTATCTCATTTAATTTCTTCATAACAATTGTCCATTATTCCTTCAATTTGTTGCTTTTCAATTTTGCAGCTGAAGAGCAAGAACCAAGCAAGTAAATGGATGTTTGTTGGTGTCAATTGTTGTTTCTTGGAGAGCTTTATTAAGATGTTTTTATGCATTCATTTGCTTCTTGTTTGCTTTTTTTTTGTTCTTGTGTGATGGATGTTTAATGCCTATTATTGTAATGGATACTCATTTGTCTCATGTAATGTTCTTCCAATGGATATGTTTGATGTTTTATCACTTTATGGACTTAAATGTTGTTGTAATGAATGTTGAATGGTTATTGTGTATGTTTGATGCATCAGGATGATTAGGTTGCTGTGATTTTCCCCCTTTTTTGGGGCCTTTGTATTGTGTATCCGGTCCCGGGATCCCAGGATTTTCCCGGTCCCGGGATCCCAGGATTTTCCCAAGACCGGGATTAGAATCCCAGTCCCGGCCTCTACCCGGATCAATAAATCCCGGTCCCGGGTTTAAACACCCCTAGGTATTGGACACATCGCAAAATACTTTAGGACACTAAGTATTCCTGAAAAAAAATTTCGGCGTGCTAAGTGCACTTTAATCCCTTTATCAATGTACAAATGTGTTTTGTTTTGTGTGTAGTTAAAAATAAGTGGTAC
>JBAGKO010000015.1:8168874-8180133 GCA_037177275.1 Acacia concinna | reverse complement strand
ACTAATGTTGTAATTTTAATTTTTTTAATTTAATTTATACACATTTTGGTATTTATTATGCAATTTTATTGTAAAAAAAAATTTATATCACATCACAACCCTTACATGAAATTATTATAAAAGCCAATGCTCTTTTTGTCATTTCATTGTAGAAAAAGCTATTCTGATAAAATTTATTCAAACATTCTCATTTTTTCAAAACCAACTTTTTCACAAAAGCCCTTTTGAAAAGGTATTCTAAAAAAAGTTATTCTGCATCAAAAACCCTTCTCAAAAACTGTATCCAAAATTAGCTTTAGATATAAATATTTAACAGATGAGTACAAATTTATAATCGTTGGGGAATTTTTAAACTGCCATTATGTCTTTGTTTTTTTGACCAGTGCCATTATGTCTTTGTTACATAAGCGGGTAAAAATAATTGCTATACACCGGGTCAAATTACTATGTTATACTCAAAAACTACGGGATTTGTAACAATATCTTTCTTTTGTTAAATATAAGCGTTAAGTTAAAAAAACATTCAAAGCACCATTTAAAAATTAGATTGATATGTATTACACAAAAGGATAGATCATAATCAATACACTCGTTGAAAAAAAGATCATAATCAATACACACAACAAAGACATTTACACTAATAATATGTATGGTTTCATTCGTTATTTTTTTTTGGCCAAAGCCATATTTTGTCATTTACCAGATATGTATGGTTTCTTTCTTTTTTCTTTTTGGCCAATAATATGTATGGTTTCTTTATATTCCTTCATACATTTATTAATAATAAACAAGGGATGGGAGTAAGGAGTACATAATTATGCGCGAGTTAATGACATCTCGGCAGGAGAGCTAATGCCTCATGGATTAATAGATGATGCCATATTTTTGTCACGTAAAAGGAACGAAACGTAGTACTAACTCTCTATCTCCACGTCCGTCGCTCTTCGAATCCACCGGATTAGTGCACAACCAACGAGGGACCCGTCCAACTGGGCGTTGGTAAGCTGAGATCCGAACATTTCCAGAAGTCCCTAACACTGTCAACCGCCTCCAATTCCACATCCGACTTCTGATTTTGTAAATTTTTAACTGTCAGAGCTCAGAGCTGCCGGCTTAAGTGGTTTAAAGAGCCAGAATTATGAGGCCCCATATAGTTTCTGAGGTAAATATGGGACTCTAACCCTTAATCGTTAGTTCTTGGATTGTGAGCTCTCTTATGGTGTTTTTTAACACCAATTAATTATTAGGGAAAAGCCCTAACTACCTGTTTGTTTCCCGTGAAAATGCGAGGAGGAGGAAAGAAATTGTGGATCCGAATCCGAAGTTTTCTTAATTATTATTTGGCTACTAATTTTTGTTCGGGATTCACAAGCTGCACTGACTGTTGTTGTTGGATGGATAGATAGCGATTGAATTCCTCACCTTTTCATTTATTGCCTAATTAATTTACCGTAATGGCATTCTTTACACAGGCAAGTGTGCCTACTAGGTTGAGTCAGTGGTGGGAAAGCATCCCATTTCTCACTTCTACGGTGGTGTTTGTTTGCGGAATAATTTACTTCGTTTGTCTCTTGGTTGGATATGATTCCTTCGATGAGATATGTTTCTCGCCGTCTGCTATCGTGTCACGGTTCCAAGGTATGTCTTCCTGAACAAATAGCCATCTGATTAGACTATGTATAGGGTTTATCTTTAGCTGTTTTACTGTAAAATGGAACACCGTTTGATAGCAATTCTTAGTCCATGCTAATGCATTCTGTTGTTCTTCTTTCATGATATGGAAATTTATTTTTGTGTGCGAAAACATCAACATTCAAATTCTATGTTTTCTCTTGCAGTTTACCGGATTTATACCTCCATTCTTTTTCATGGTTCACTTCTTCATGTTCTCTTCAACATGATGGCTTTAGTTCCATTGGGCTCTGAGATGGAGAGGATCATGGGCTCAGTTCGCTTGCTATACGTGATTGTATTGTTAGCAACTAGCAATGCTATATTTCATGTTCTCATAGCATTCTTGGCGGCACACAATCCTATCAATTCTTGAGTTCTTATTGAATCATTGTACAATAGGCTTCTCAGGAATTCTATTTTCAATGATTGTCATAGAGACAAGCTTGAGTGGAGTTCAATCTAGAAGGTTTGTTGGTTTTCAATTCTATGTTTCTAAACGTAATGCTGCTGCTCTATGATTGTTAAAAGAGACTTTAAACTGCTTAAGGTGATGGTTAATGATATTTCTTAAGATTGTTGTATGACAACACTCTAGAGTAATTGGAGTATTTATATTAATTCCTGGAAACTTTGGTGATCATTCGACAACTGGTGGTGCAAGAACTTTCTTCACTTGTTTTATAATAAAGACATGATTCTGTCTTCTATTTGTTTTATGCTATGTATGGTGAATTTGTATGGTTTCACTTATCTATTAACTTTTACTATTCATTCTGCAGTGTCTTTGGACTCTTTAATGTGCCTGCAAAGTGGTGAGTTTAAGTTTATATGGACCCCCCAACACACACACACACATCTTTGTAATAGTCTGCTTTAAATGATCACTGAACTTGTCATTTTTTAGGTATGCATTCATTTTGTTGGTAGTGTTCCAGCTTCTCATGTCAAATGTTTCTCTTCTTGGGCACCTTTGTGGCATTTTATCTGGGTTTGCTTGTCAGTTTTTTCTCTTCTTTTTATGTTTCACCTCTTGCCCATGATATGATTAATTTATCTGAGGCATATATTGCTGCTCTTATTTACAGATACTTACGGTCTGTTTAATTTCCTCTTACCTGGGACATCATTTTATTCTGCCATTGAAGCCACCTCTTTTCTGGTAAGTACTTTTGTTCAAATGGCTTTGGTAGTTATAAGAGATTAGCACTGATCATGTGATAACGACTGAAGTGGGGTAAATGATGCGTTGAATGGTTGAAGGAGTGGAGAATTGTATCGTATATTTGGATAGTGGAATGGAGTTGGTTATGGTAGTGTAGAAGTCAATATGTTTTATTTGTTTTTTCTGTTTTGTGTTTTATTATTATTATTATTATTATTATCAATAGGAGTGAAGAGTAGGAGTAGGGTAAGAATGACATTCTCTGTTGAATCTGGAGATTCCCCCTTTTGTTGGATTATTAAAGTATTATGTGTTTAAAATTCCTGCACCTATTGCTCTAGTAATTTCTGGCTTTATTAGTTATATGAGTCAACGATCAACATTCTTATTCATATTCTCTAGTAAAGTTTTTTCCTTATTTTCTCTCTACCTATCTTGGAACTTATCAGTCCTTAAAGCCATTGGTCCCTGTGACTTTCAGTCATCATGCGTGAGGCGGCCTAAATTTATTGTTTGCACTGGTGGAAACTCTTCAGGTTACATTCCTACAAATTCAAGTGAAAATTCAACATTTAGGTACTGTGTAGTTTTCACACCAGACCTTGCCAACAACTCTGGATGTGTATTAATATAGTTTTTTTTGTGCAGTGGTGGATTTCTTTCTGGAAATTTATGGAGAAACCTGTCATCGATGATGCCACAAAGGGAAGTTTCCACTCAGGTATGGCAGTCATCTGATCTCTTTAGACTACACTTTGATAAACTCTCAAAATTTTGTTTGTTTGCTTGCATGTGTAATCATCGTTTTCTCTTTTGCTCTACATTAACTAAGTATATTGAATGTGTGTGAGACTGTAAATTAAGGATGTTAAAAAGGGGAGGGTATTGATATGTAATGTAAAATAAATCCCTAAATTAGATTAACCTAGCTTAGCCTATTAATTGGATGTTAATTAGGGAGTGGGCCTTGATTAGTGAGTAGGCCCAATAGGTACATTAGGCCCATTGCTTTAGAGTAGCCGGCAAGATATGTAGTTTAGCCTATATAAAGAAGGCAAGCCCTCTCATGTGCAGATGATTAGAGATTTGATGATTGATGAATAATATCTGTTTCAGTTCTGTTTCTCCATCCCTGTTCTGTTTCTCTATTCCTCTCTGGTTCTGATTTCTCTCCTTCGTCCCCTTTGAACTATTCCTCTTCTATTCCTAATTCCCCTCTTTCCCAATCCTAAACCTAAACATTAGATTGATTTTACAATGAATCTAACGGCTGCAAACAAGGATTATCAAATCATATAATGTTTTTCAAAATAAAAGATGGCAAGAAGTGCATTCTCATTGTATACATTGATGACATAATTCTTACAGGAGATCATATAGAGGAAATGGCAAGTATAAAAATTGCACTTGGGCAAGAAATCAAAGTCAAGGACTTCAAAAACTTGAAATATTTTCTTGGAACGGAGGTTGGTAGGTTAAGGCTAGGCATTTATGTCTCCCAAAAGAAGTATATAGTTGACCTTCTGAAAGAAACAGGCATGCTGGGTTGTAGTCTCGAGCCAACTCATTCTGTGGTCCAGAAAAAGAGGATGAAGAAATCTAAGCAGGAAAATAAAGAAGAGTGAGAAGAAGGACACTCAGATAATGAGATTGAAGAAGAAGGAAAAGAATATCAAGAAGCCAACAAAGGAAGATATCAGCGACTTGTTGGCAAATTGATTTATCTCTCATACAAGGCTTGGTATAGCCTAGGCATTGAGTATGGCTAGTCAGTACATGAGTGAGCCAAAGAAGACACATACACAACCTACATAATTTTGAGATACTTCAAGGCATCTCTGGTCTAGGGTTGTTCTTTTGGAAACTAGAATGAAGGACTATAGAGTTGTACATTGATACTAACTGGGGATGAACTCATCTAGACCGGAGACCCCCTCTAGTTATTGCTCATTTGTATGGGGAAACCTAGTAACTTGAAAGAGTCAGAAACAACTATTTGTGTCTAAAAGCAGTGCTGAATTTGAGTTGGGAGCGTTGGCTCAAGGGATTATTGAGTAACTGTAGCTAAAACGAGTCCTAGATTAGATATAAATCAAGGTGGAGTTGCCACTAAAACTCTATTGTGATAATAATGCTGGATAGCCTTAAATCTTGTTTAGGACACGTGGAGATAGACAAACAGACACTTCATCAAGGAAAAAGTAAAAGATGGGGTCATATGTCTCAATTATCTACCTACAAATCAAGTTGCATGTGTTGACGAAAGGGTTGCTCAAACTTGCATTTGAAAGCTTTATAAGCAAGTTGGACATAATTAACATCTATGATCCAACTTGAAGTTGCATGTGGGAATATTATATAAATAAATTATTATTATAATTTAGGAAATATTTTAGATCCGTAATTACAAGAAATTAGGAAAATTAATTCTGATTGTTTCCTAGTTTTTGATTTACTCAATCTCGTGTATATATGCCTCAACCTTCTATGAATAATATTATGGAGTATTCAGACTCTATTTTGTTCACACTTAGGAAGTACTTCAATGGACTCAAACCTTTAGTTTGAAAAAGAGAATTAAGGAAGGCATTCCCGACATATTGCTACTTGTGATTATAATAGCATTAACATATACAACTAAGAGGACCATGTGTGCCTCCATCCGTTGATAAAACATGGAGTGATCACACTTACTCTGATTTATATCAAATTTCTTAACCACAGAGCTAAACCTGTGATCCCAAGCACACGGACTTTTCTTTAAACCATACAAAGACTTAGCAAAGACTTGACAAACCCTTCCATGCTCCCTGAAGCAACAAAACCAAGTCTTTGCTTCATGTAAACTTCTTTAAGAAGATCACCATTTAGGAAAGCATTTTTAGCATTTGACTTATGAACATCCCAACCAAAAGTGGCCGCCATTGAAATGAAGAGGGAAGAGAGGACAATTTTGCTACAAGGGAGGTTCCTAAATGGTCAATACCATAGGTCTGAGCATATTCTCTGACAACTAGTTGAGCTTTCAAATGTTCCAGGGTGGTATCAAATTTTGTTTTAACCATGAACACCCACTTACACCCAATAATTTTCTTGTCAGGAGGTAAATCAACAAGAGCCCATTTACTTGCCTTATCAAGGGCTATGTTTCTTTTATCATGACACCAATTGGGATGGGACAAGGCTTGGTGGGGAGTAGGGGGAATAGTGATAGTCTAAGGATGCTATGAAAAAACATGATGGAGGAGACGTTGTAGGAAACAAAAGAAGAAATAGGATAGGTACAACTTGTATTAGGCAATGGGAAAGACATAAGAAGTATCAAGAGTATCAAGCATAAGGGCACTATCAGAAGCAAGGACAGACAGGGGCACTGTTTCTGGGTTAGGGGTAGGTTCAATGGTAGGAGTGGGGAGGACTTGTTTCGAATCTAACGCCAAAGTGCCATGAACTTGATTGTCTACATACTTTCCCTGAGATGTTTTCAATAAACATGATGGAGAGGTGGTTTAGTAGTTATTGGAATAGACATTTTGCATTGGTGGTAAATGAACTTGATACACCAAGATATCATTTGGACCATTTGCTGTGTTAGAGGATTTAGATGGAGTAGATGAAGGGAAGAATGGAGTCAACTCATGGAAGGTAATATCTGTAGACACAAGATAAGGACGAAGAGTAGGAGAATAACACCGGTAACTCTTATGAACCCTAAAATACCTAAGAAAAACACACTTGAGCAGTTGGGATCAAGTTTTGTAATAGTGGGATAAACATTTCGAACGAAACAGGTATGCCCAAAGATTTTGGAATCAATAGGAATCAAGGGGTTGGAAGGAAACACATTCGTGAACAAAATGGCACCACTAAGAACAGAAGAGGGCATATGATTAATCAAAAAACATGCAGTCGACACCATATCAGCCCAAAAAGGCTTATGAATTGCATTTGAAACATTAGAACCCGGGGTATTTCTAATAAGTGTCAGTTTTTTCCCTCCACAACACTATTTTTAGCCCATGTATCTGCACATGAGGACTAATGAATCATGCTATGTTGTAGCATGTATGATTGAAATTGAGTAGAGCAATATTCTTTTGCATTGTTACTCCTTAAGGTGTTCTCCCAGTGCCAATACTAACATGCATATAATCTCTGGTCAACTTATATGTGTACAATATGTGTGTTTAGGAGATTGCACGTGTTCTCTCATCGCCAATACAAACATGCATATAACCTTTGAATCTGGTTAGTTTATAATGTCTACTAGTATGTGCATGTGTGATTTTGTCTATACACACACATGCATACACAAATTGTGTTTCCTGGAGTGGCCCAAGTACTATGATTACTAAAGCAGACCCTTGATTATGACTCTTATTTTCTGTTTTTTATTTTAACATTTATTTTGACTTTTAACTTTAGGTCTCCATTTTGGCTGGTACTCTTGCTCGTTTGGACAGGGATGCTCCTCACTATAAGAAGTATGTAATAGATATATGTTGTTGTTTGCATGCAAGTTGTCTCATGAAAGTGGAAAACTCATGCTATTTTTTGATATAGGGATGGGTATAATGACTTCAACACATTCTACATGCAAGTAAGTGGGAACAAATTTTTCTACTTGAGTTTCGTCATTTTGATTTCTTTTCAATTTAATACCTTTATTGCCCTGTTTAGTTCATGGAATCAGAGGGAATATAATTGAATGTAGTACAATGTAATGTAAAGTAATGTAATGGTGATTACATGAACTGGTTTGGTTTGTTATTAAAAAAAGATGATCATAAACATGAAAACGTTTGGTTGGATTATATTAAACATGGTAGTATATGATAATAACATATCAAGAGACAAAATTACCCATTGTCTACATGTATATGTATAATAACTTGAAATTATCTATTACTTTATCAAGTATGTACAGATTAAACCTTGATGAGTCCAATGTGAGAAAACCCACGAAAAAACCACTTGATGATGAGACACTGTGAAATAGGTAATGAAAAAACAATAAATTAAAAAACAATCAAAGGGTAGGACTAGTGAACTAATTAAGGGTTAAGAAAGGTAAATCTAAATGGATAATAACCTTTAGGTGCTGCAAAATCAATTCTTATCGGCTAAGACTAGCACTTGTATATTATTAAAGGGATAAATAATTATAATAGTAAAATAACATGATAATAAAATTATATATCTAATGATTTAATAATATAGTGGATATGGGTATGAAATATATACTTGGGAGATGTGATATAATAACAAGAGAATACTGGATTGTAACATTAGATAACATACTTCTAAAATAATGAGAATACTAGATTGTAACATGTTAGATAACATGATCCACCAAATCAAGCATCCCTTAAGATAAGTTTGGTTGGTTTACGTGATTAAATTTGACTAATTTAAAATAATGAGAATAGTAAATTATAACACATTTACTGAATATATTGAAAACCTAATTAAAATATAAATTCACGATTTAGATATTTTAATTAGGTTTTCATTGAAATATTAGGTTAAAACTTAAAATATAATCTTTACAATAGGTGTGAATGTTTTACATAATTTCATAGTTAAGTATTTTTCACGATTTTAAATAGAGAACAATTTTTTAATCAAAGTAAGTAAATCAACATGATTCTGTGGCTTCAAATTAAGAAAATTGAGAGGTTGTTGTCTCACACATGGATTAAAGTATTAATCAAAGAATGGAAAGATATTTAAAATTTGAAACATGATTGTTGAAAATAATAATCTTTTGAGTTCTTCTCCTAATAGTTAGCTTTGAATTATATATTTGGGAGATATGATATAATAACAAGATTTGTTTGTTGTACATATATTATTAAAGGGATAAAAAATTTTAACAATAAAAAACAAACAAACAACAATAAAGTCTTAATTCCACTAGGTGAGGTTGGCTACAAGAATCGCATGACGCCATCGTGCTTTGTTGAAAACCATATCTTTAGATAGGTTGTTGACCAAAAGGTCCGTCTCTATAACCTTGTCGAGTGTTTGCTTCGGCCTCTCTTGACCTCTCTTTATGGGGCTCCATACTATTTGATCAACTCTCCTTATCGAGCCTTTTTTGCCCATGACCAAACTATCTCAAGATTTTCAACATTTTCTCTGCAATAGGAGCCACTCTAACTCTTTCCCGTATGTGATCATTACAAATCATATTTAGTCTTTGTATGCCACATATCCATCTCAACATTCTCATCTCTGCAACTTCTATTTTATGTTCTTGTTGTCCCTTTAATGCCTAATACTCGCTTCCATACAACATTGCTGGTCTTATAGTAGTGCGATAGAATTTTTCTTTTATTTTATTAGGTAACTTCTTATCACAAATAATTCCAATAGATTTTCTCCATTTACACCATCTCGCTTGTATTCTATGATTTACATCTCGATCAATTTCCCCATCTTGTTGAATAATGGATCCCAAATATCTAAATTTTTTCACTTGCGGAATAGCATGCCCCCAATTTAACTTCCATTTCACTTCTACCATGTTGCTTGCCAAAATTGCAATGCATATATTGTGTTGCTCCTACTCAAACGAAAATATTTCCCCTCCAAAGTCTATCTCCACTTTTCAAGCAAAGAATTAATTTCTTCCCTAGAATCAGCCAACAAAACAATATCATCAACAAAAAGCATGCATTTAGGGATTTCTTCTTTTATAGGCTTAGTTGCAACATATACCACTAGGTTAAACAAATAAGGGCTCAAAACTAATCTTTGGTATAGGCCAATCCTTATAGGAAAGTCTTTGTTTCCCCTCTAGGTGTTCTAACACTAGTTGTTACTCCCTCATACATGTCCTAAATGACTTTGATATATGCTACCCTTATCCCTTTCTTTTCCAAGGCTCTCCAAAGTATATCTCTTGGCACCCGATCATACGCTTTTTCCAAATCAATGAAAACCATATGCACGTCTTTTCTTTTATCTCGATACTTTTCCATTAGCCCTCTCAATAAGTAAATTGCATCTGTTATGGATCTACTAGGCATGAATTTCAATTGGTTTTCATAAATACTTGTCTCCACCCTCAACTTGTGCTTGATCATCTTTTCTCACAATGTCATCTTATGACTCATAAGCTTTATTCCCCTGTAGTTTGCACAATTTTGAATATCCCCTTTACTTTTATAAATAGGGATCAATGTACTTTTTCTCCACTCATCAGGCATCTTCTTGGATCACAAAATCTCATTGAATAACTTAGTTAGCCATAACACTCCGTCTTCCCTCAAACATTTCCAAGCTTCAATAGGAATACCATCCGGTCCTACTGCTTTACCATTGTCTATTTTCTTAAGAGCTTCCTTAATCGCTGCAACTCGGATCCTTCTATAAAATGACAAATTAAGATCCTCTCTTGAGTTGTCAACTCTTCTAGGTCACAAATCGCCTCACCCCCTTCTTCATTAAATAATTTGTAGAAATAAGCTTCCCACTTATTGTTAATATCTCTATCAGTGACCAGAACTCTACCTTCTTCATCCTTTATACACCTTACTTGGTCTAAGTCTCTCGAGTTTTTCTCTTTATTCTTTACAATTTTGTAGATTTTACACTCTCCAGCCTTTGTCCCTAACTCCTTATAAAACTCCTCGTATGCTCTATTACGAGCTTTACTCACAGCCTTCTTAGTCTCCTTTTTAGCCACTCAATATCTTTCCCAGCATTTAGCAATATTACACAAATGAATGGCTTTAGAACAATCTTTTTTTTAACATTCTGGATCTTTTTATATATAGTCTCCCACATCCTGTTAGCATCTCCTTGTATCTCCCACGCCCCCTCCTCCAAAAGAATTCTCTTAAAAATCCCCTGCTTCTCCCCTTAAATTGCCACCACTCGACTCTTAGGTTTAAAGCTTGCCTGCGCATTTGTTTAATACACTTAATACACACATCAAGGACTAAAACTCTATGTTGTGCTGTCACGCTGTCTCCAGGGATCACTTTGCAGTTAGTACAAAGTTTTCTATTAGGATTTGTTACCAAAAAGAAGTCAATTTGGGTCCTACAGGCTCCACTCTTGTATGTAATTAAATGTTCATCTCTCTTCTTAAAGCAGGTGTTGGCAAGCTTGAGGTCATATGCTAGAGAATTCAATAATAGATTAGCCTTCATTATTGAGCTCCCCAAATCCAAAACCACAATGAACTCTTGTATTAGGTCTTGCTTCCCTTCCAACATGTCCATTAAGATTCCCCTTGATAAATATTTTTCCTCTTTGTGGGATGCTCTGAATTAGCCCCTCCAAATCTTCCCAAAACTTTTACTTAAGATGTGCTTCTGCCCCTACCTGAGGTGTATATGCGCTGATAATGTGGATAGTATCCGTTCCCACAATCATTCTTAAAGAAATGATTCGATCTTTAATCCTCGTGA
>JBAGKO010000015.1:8109079-8145532 GCA_037177275.1 Acacia concinna | reverse complement strand
CTTCTCGGTGATGAATGTCCAAATAAGCGGCCAGTCATAAAGGAGGTTGAAGAGTATCCAAGTCTTCAGAAAGCCTTTCAAGACATTAAGGCTCTGCTACAAGATAATAAAGTAAAATGCATGGCATTTGTTGGACAAAAAGGGGTGGGGAAATCAACAATAATGCACCGCTTAAATAACCACTTCTGTGGTAACGATTACTTTGATGAGGTGATTTTTATCAATGAAGCGGCTCCTGATGATAAGAAGTGGAGCTGCTACGGCGATAATCAGTATAAGCATCACATTCTACAGAAAATTGCGAATCGAGTAAAGGTGGATAGAAAAGTACTGCGGAACAAAAGATATTTGCTGATTTTAGATTGCTTAAGGAGCGAATTGCTAATCTCTGATATTTTGAAAATGTGGAAAGACAAAGAAGGTTGTAAGGTTGTAATGACCACTGATCATGGTCCTTATATTGACAGTAAAGTTGTCCATTATCTCAGAAGGTTACCTCGTACTGAAGCATGGAAGATGTTTCGACACATTGTGGATCACTATCATTTACCACCAACCGCTAAACCGGTACGTATAATAGGTTCAGTTGTTGTCTTCCGCTCCTTATAGATCATATGGCAAGGTCTTTTCAATATCAAGAGTGATCTCACTAACTGGGATAGGACTTTGATTAATGAATGGAAGTTCTTTAAGTAATGCGATTTGATTTTAGAAATATTAGTAAGATGGGATTTCAACTTTACATGATCATAGGCGTCAATCTATTATATTATTCTTTGTGGCGTTGTTATTTATCCATTCATCTTAAAATATCTGATACCTTCTTAATGCATCATGCTTTGATTTTTGAAGGCCTCGATTCTTGATGGGGAGAGTTCATCAAAGTCGTCCACCAATGCTAACGGCATACCGGTGAGTTACTATAAGGGAACAAGCATTTTCTTCTTGTTGACGGCCAATATCTTGTTGGAATTATATACTCGTCACATATCATGGAATTTAAAGTAACATTTAATCTAATTGGTTGTTATTCTTTTTAATCATAAAGCATTTTTGCATTTAATTATTTGATTATAATGATCCAAATATCCCCCTTTGATCTTTAAACCGCTATTATTGGACCAATTCTCACTGTTGTCATTGGCAGTTATTTAACATTAATTTTAAATATTATCATATACTTGTTACCCTCTTGAATAATGTCCATGTTATCATGGAGATTTACCTAATAAGCACATGATCAATTCTTTAATTGAAGGCAATTTTATTTGAGGCATGCTCATATAGTAAATTTGACATCTCACTCACCAAGAATTCAGACCTTAATTTTTACTTTTATGATTTCTTAATTTCATAAAACCCTTTTACATAGATTTTTATCCTAAATAAGATTTGCAAAACTTTTATCATTTTGCGATGTTATTTTCATTGGCCTTTCATTTTATGATGATTCACAGGAACTTCATTAAAATGGGCCATATTGTGAAATTCACAACTATTCCTATGTATGTTTCACTTTCACAAGCCTTTTTCAAATTTTACAAGAGATTTTTAAAAAAGTTGAAAAAAATTTTACCATACAAATTACTTGTGTTATTTGAAGAATTGATCTAACAATAAAAAATTCAACTACTGTTAATGTAAAAGTGATGACGCACATTATGAGGCCTCCCTTAAGCTGAACTGTTTCCTCATTTCATGCACATTTTAAACCAAAGCAATTTTTTGACTAAAAGAAAAACAGAAAAATGATGGACGTTAAGACGTTCTCGAAATTCTAGAACCATATGGTTATTAAGAGGGGGCAAACACACATAAACATGTGATTGTTTTTTTAATATAATAATGGACGTACGACAATCTCAGACTCATGGTTAAAATGTCTTTGCACTTATCATTGCTGTTGATGATATCTTCCTTAATGAATCATTTTTTTCCTATTTAAAAATAAACAGCAGCTTTTGCAAGACGTGTCCAGGTTGATGGGCATACAGGAATTTTTACACCTCATGTTGAGCTACCCCGTGATAATTGGGTATGAAGAAATCCTGAAGCAATGGATCGACGATGTCGATGATCTGCTTAGTCTTGCAGATGGTGCTGATTTGGCTGATTTGAGGAGAAGGGCTGAACATCTCTCTGAAAGCCCGCTAAGATATGTGCAAGCCCTTATACCAAAGGACATAACAGAAGAGATCATAAATGGTGGTAGCATCAGCAAGGAGCAAGTGCCCCAGCCTATTTCTCTCTTAGCTACTCATTTTGCCCTCCACCAACTCACTCTTGCTTTAACTTCAAGCTATGGTTGTTGGCCACCTCAGAGTCAAAGCATATGGTTTTCAACCAGAAGTGATGCAGAAAAACAAACTGTTGTGGAAAACATACAAGCAAATTCTAGAATTCGTGAAATATTTGGTGATCCCCAAATCATTGATCTCAATCGGATTGATGATAAGACCAAAAGAGAGCTAGTGCTCTTAAATCATGAAAAAGGGCTGGAGCAGAGTAGCAGTGCAGAGTTGGACTACAGGAGTTTTAGAAAGAGAGATTTAGTGCTTGTGGTGGATGGGGATGGTGACAGAAAAGCAGACTTCAGCAGCGTGGGTTTACCATTTAAAGGTTCTAAAAGTGTGGTGTTTATAACAACACTGTCACCGAATGATGAACTGAGCCAAGTGGATCTGACAATCAAGACAGAACATCATTTTTTGCCTTGGGAGCTCTTCTGCAGGAATGTTGGTAGTGAGTTTCTACATTCTTCTGGTGCCATCAAAGAAATTGCAGTGAAAATTGTGGAGAAATGTGGGGGTCATCTTCTTGCCATTATTCTCATGGCCAAGTCATTGAAACAAGTGACAGATGTTCAACACTGGGAGCTTGCATTGCAAAAGCTCCATTATCATAATTGCGAAACAATAGTGAATGCATTCTCCAACATCATCTGGCAAAATGTAACCTCTGAAAGAGAAAAGATTCGTCTTGTAAGGTGTTTAATGCCTTTAATGATCGTCAAATTCCAAGATGACTGGATGACGAGTGATGAATTGTTTGCTTCCTGGTTTTCTCAACAATTAGTAGACTCGGAAGAAGAAGCAAAGAGTATCTTGCAAAATTTCATCAAATGTTCTGTCTTACTGCAATTTGAAGGCCCCCCAGGTTGGTGTATCGTATTGCCTGAGGATATTCAAATTATCATAAATGCATTAGGCGAGGAAATTTTGGAAAACTTGAGTGACAAAGGGTCGGCGCCAACAATTTCAGATCACCAAGTTTTAACTTTATCCAACACTCAAATGAAAAGTATATATGATGTACATGCGCAATCTCTTTTTCCAAGATTGAATTTGGAAGGCATTATGCTGAAAACACCGCCAAAAGTAATATTTAAACTTCACAAGCTTGAAACCCTTTCTTTGGAACACTGGTCGCAATTGCTAGAACTGCCTCCATTGATTGCTAAACTTGAGAATCTTAAAAAGTTGACTTTGGCAGGGTGTAAGCAATTGGAGGCATTGCCACAAGAAATCTGGGAACTCCAAAACCTTAAAACCCTTTCTTTGGAACACTGTTCGCAATTGCAGGAACTGCCACCACATATTGCTAAACTTGAGAATCTTAAAGAGTTGAGGTTGACAGGGTGTGAGCGAATGAAGATGTTGCCGCAAGAAATTTGGGAACTCCCGAATCTAGAGACCCTTAGTCTTCCGGGCACTGAAATTTTTCCATCATGCGAGAACCAAGAGTTGATCATTTCTGATGACTTGCCTCCCTCTTCTTCTATGCATCATGAGCATAGTGGCCCTGGTAAGAAAGCCATTCCCTCTTCCAGCTCTGCATCAAAGCCTTTGACATTAAAACTCAAAGCCCATGGAGGATTTAAGCAGTTTCAGCAACTATGTCAAAAAATTGTGCAGTCTCCAATTCAAAATATTGAAAAATGTAATCTTTCTGGCACTCAAATTACAGAACTTCCACAATTGTTAAATTTTCCCAACCTAAGAAATTTGTCATTGGGAAACAATCTAAACTTGATGAAAGTCCCATCCTCATTTTTTGATCATGTCCCTCAGCTGAGTATCCTCGACTTGTCACGCACTAGCATACATGAACTCCCAAGCTCAATTTACAATCTAAAGAAGCTTAGAGAACTGTATCTAAAAGATTGTGAGCTTTTTGTGGAACTTTCACGAGAGATTGGCCAACTTGAAGAGCTTGTGATTCTTGATCTTAATGGTACTTTGATCACACATTTGCCCTGGGAGATCAGAAGTTTGAGCAAGTTGGAAAGCTTATCTCTCTCTTTTTATAATGATAGCTCTCATGATGTGATTCCTTATGCTGTTCTACAGGAATTCACTTGTTTGGAAGTTTTAAGGATTACGATTAACTCAGATAGTAAATGGTGGCTCGATAACTCTGACCCTGTTCTTCAACAAATCTCTTTATTAAAGATATTGTGAGTATTGGATATATATATCCCAAGAGTTAACTTCAAGGCTCCCATAAAAAACAATCTATCTGATTTTAGATTCATTATTGGCCATCACAAGCCAAGAATGATATCACGTGTACTGCCTGCTATTGAGGTGAGGTTTAAAAAAACTAGTCGTAGCTTGAAATTTGTAAATGGTAATGATTTTCCTGACAGAGTGAAGTCCATTCTCTCTGAATTCAAAGCCTGGGCATTTTTCTTGGACCGCCACAAGAACATAAAAAATCTCACCCAATTTGGGTTGAAGAATTTGAAGCAGCTACAATTATGCATTTTGGCAGAATGCAATGAAATGGAGAGCATTGTAGATGTGGATGAATCTGTAGAAGACTTGGGCCTGGAGATAAATCTTTGCATACAATTCTTGACCATATTCTACATGAAAAATCTTAGAAGCATCATCAAAGAGCCAAATCTTAGAAGCAATACCATGTTTGGTGAACTAAAGTTGTTAGCATTGCACACTTGCCCTGAGTTAACCACCATATTCACCATGGGTTTCCTCCGGAGTCTTCAAAACTTAGAAGAGCTTATAGTGGAAGATTGTCCCAAAGTGCACAGCATCATAAGTTACTCACCCCCTGACTGCAAAACAGATATTTTCCTCCCAAAATTGAAAAAGTTATCACTTCTCTTTGTACCTGAACTGGTCAGCATCTCAAATATTGGGAGCAATTTAGAGAAGGTGGGACTTTATTACTGTCCAAAACTCCCAAGCCGTTCCCTTATAGAATTGTCAAGCAAAAACCTCAAGGAGATAAGAACAGAAAAGGAATGGTGGGGACAACTGTGGGGACAACAAGGTCCACCTCATGAATTCAGTCAAATCTTCTCTCCATTTGATGAGGACCTTGACATCTTGACTCAGTTGACTCCATATGAGCTGATGACATCTGAGAATATAAAATATGATTGAGGTGATGTTCTATTCCTTCTCTTTGGCATTAAAATTTATTTCTATTGATTACAAGATTTCTCCTCTACTGACGCTCATGTATAGTAGGAATATATTTTTATCTGCTCTAGAATACGTCTTGGCCATAAAAATATAATTAGCTTCATATTTCTCATCATCAAGTTGTGACTTTTTTTTGGAAAAAATAACTCACCGGGCCAATTTAATTTCTGTCTTAAATAGTATAACAGATCATGATTAACTTACCAGGCCAATTTAATTTCTGTCTTAAATAATATAGACTTTATTAAAAGTATCATACCAAGAAAGTCTGTAATATAATGCATCCCACAAACCAAACCTTGAGTTTGGAGAAAGAGGAGAATTTTGCTGAATTACCTGATCTTGGAGTTACATACATACATACATATAAAACAAATGTTCATACGTGAACTGAAGCTGCCAAATTTCAATACGTAGCTAAAAAGGTTTCCACCTTTAAGCGATGAAGTTATATTGCGTTGACACAACTAACAAATTCTTGCATTACTTTTTTCCCCTCAGAATGACCTGTTGGGGAATTGAAGACCTGATTCTTCTTGCCTGCGTATGTGGATTCAATAAGAGACATTACTTCCCTTTCTCATATGCCCCATAAAACTGCTATGTAGTGTTGTGTTGGGTGCTTTGAATTGTTTCATTTGGTGTTCTTGCTTGAGAGTTGATTTATTATTCCTGTTTTAAAAAGCTTGAATAATTGTACTTTCGTTTTGAATGGCCATGGATATGTAAGCGTGTGATGGGATTGTCCTTTATATTGTTCTATGTCAACAGACAGAAATTGTTGTTTGTATTTCTGTGAGTTAATACTATATTGTGCCTCTCTGGATTGTTTTTTCTGTTTTTGGTCATTTTAACGCAACGTTCTTAATTCCTTCATATATCGGATTTCTTCAATATCAATGCAGCAGATAATTTAGATGGGCATATTGCCCATTTTTATCATAGATTTTGTTTATGCATGTGAGCATATCAGGAGCCGATCAAATGGTTGTCCGCTTAAACCAGATATTAGCCTAGGAACCATGGAACTGTTTTCATAATTAACCCTGATTTTTTTTATTTTCTTTGTTAAGATTCTCAAATAATTTATTTATGTTTTTGAAGGGATTTAAAGAATTTTGTGAAGTTTCAACAATCGTCTACTAGTAAAGCCAAAGAAGCCAACTTTGACATTCATGTAGAAAAAAAATATGCTCTGATCAACCGACAATTAAGACACCTCATTTGGGTGTGTTTGAGACTACGTTTGGGCATTTCAACCACCAAAAGCCACTTTTTGGCCTTTTTGTTATGTTTGGATTGTTGTTTTCTCAATTGTGTTTTTAAAGAAAAAGTCGCTTCAACCCATAAGTCAATATTTTTTACTTTTGACTTTTCTACAGTAGAGAGAGAATAAGTTATTATTATGGATGGAGAAAAAATTGAATACCTCATAAAGAAAAAAAAAAGGGAAAATTGCATTTTGGTCCCAACTAATAGAATTTACTATAAAACGGTCCCGTGAAATCGCCTATTTGCAAAAACGTTCCACACCAAATCGCGTAATTGCAAAAAAGTCCCATAAAGTTATTAATACGCCACCTAGAGTTGTTAATGACAACAAAATGTTCAAACATTTGGTTGTCATTAACAACTCTAGGTGGCGTATTGACAACTTTAAAACTGTTTTGCAAGTATGCGATTTCATAGAATCGTTTTATCATAAATTCTATTGGTTGGGATTGAAACGCAATTTTCTCAAGAAAAAATATTGGTCCCCACCTTCTTTTATTAAAATAACATTTTAGTCCTTATTATAGGTTTACTTGTAGATGAAAAGTTTAGTCGTAATGATACAAGTCTGATTAACGGCTAATAATGATTGTTTTATAATTTTATCCTTATTTATAAAAGTATCTAAAACAAAAAATAAAATAAAATTCTAGTGAAATCCAGAAAACCCCCTCATTAGAAATTTAGTTGGTGTACTATAATTGAGATTGTTATCACCAACTAAATTTTCAAAAAGGGACTTTTGTCCAGTTTTCACTGAAATTGTAATTTAGTATTTTTTTAAAAAAAACTTCAATAATTAATTAATTATTTTATTAAATCCATATCCTTTTCAATAATTTTACATTCAAACTTACTTTTGCATTAATAATTCAAACAAGTTTTGATTTATTGATCTAAATTTTTCAAAAATCAATCCAAACATAAATTATATAACACAATCTACCTTTTATCTTATCCTACTTTGTAAAAGTCAAATTGAAAAAAAAAGCCACTTTTGTCAATTAACCCTGATTTTTTTATTTTCTTGTTTAAGATTGTCAAATAATTTATTTCTGTTTTTGAAGGGATTTATATATTTATTTAGAATTTTATGTAATAAAGAATTTTGTGAAGTTTCAACAATCGGCTAGTAGTAAGCCAAAGAAGCCAACTTTGACATTCACGTAATAAAAAAAATATTCTCTGATCACCCCACAACTAAGACACCTCATTTGTCCTATTAGCCATATTACAATTAAATCAATTTGAGAAACATAATTAATTAATTATGCAGATAATAACTAGAGAATTAAGTTGCTATGAACATAAATAATCTTTTGCGTGTACACACATAGATGTATTTAAAACTAAGGTTAAAGTGCAATCTGCCCCCAACATTTTTTTAATGGTTCAATTTCAGTCCTAACATTTTTTTTTTGAATCAAATTCAGTCCCAACTTTATTTTATAGGTGCAATTTACATTCTAAGTGATGGAACAATGATGTTGACTGTTAAAATTGGAAGTCAAACCTTGAAACTTGCCATGTGTCTGCTGATGTGGATTAATTAACCATGTGGATGTTGAGTAAGATTTTTTTTTTAAATAATAAACATCATTGCCCAAAAGGCAGAAGCTTCAAATCAAAGAGGGCATATGCCCTAAATGCTTATAACAATATCCTCGCCACCAAGAGCCCCGTAACGAGAGCGAGAGGGTGATAGTAGGAGCCGGTCCTGAGAGAGTGACATTAAGCGGGCGAGAGAGAGGTAGCAGCGTAGATCCAAGGCGAGCAAGAGAGACCGACTTCCAAACCGAGCAATAAATAGCATAAAGAACCGAAGAAGGCATAGAGAGGCATTTGAACCAAAGACCGAAGTCCACTCTGTTAACTTTTGGAAAATGGATTGCCTTTTGATTATACTATGCAAGGCTAAACATTATGGCCTCCAGCTTTTATTTATGCATTTGATTCATTATCTTGTTCCTAAATTATTGTGAGAAAATAGAGTGTTCACAATTTGTCTGTGACAAATTTTTGGATGAATTAGGATGATGCCCAAGTTGGTTTGACATACATAAACATTTATTCTAAGAAGCTAGCATAGTGAGGGTGACTGTATCAAAATCTTTATGTCTTGAACATGTCTTGAGAAGTCAATTTTTTAAACTCTGTGTTCTTAACTCTGTCTAAAGCATTAATTTTTCCCTCCTAAATATCCATTGCTTTAATTTCATCCCCCCCCTCCCCCAAACAATGGGTGTTAATAAGACGATGGGTAAAGTTCTTAATATAATAGAAAAGAGACGAAGTAGTTTAGTATACTCTAAAGATGTGGATTTCAATAGAAAAGAAAAAAGGTGGTTAAACAAAATCAAACACCTATTTATACATATAACATGGCAACTAATAATGCCATTGACCTTCACATAGACTAATGATTAATCAAACACCTATTTTTTCAAGTTTTCGAAAAACTCAAGTTTTCTTAGGAAAACTCAAGTTTTTTTTTAACTCGAGTTTGTAGCCTAAAAACTCAAGTTTTTTAAAACTTAATGTCTTTGACAAAACTCAAGTTTTACACTGAAAAACTTGAGTTTTGCCTTGATTGAAAGGCTAAAACGAAATCTAATTGCAAAATAACAAGGAACTATACTTTCACATCACAATAGCTAAAAGAAAAACACAAAATACAGGTGTTGCAATTAATTTCTTCAACTTCTTTTTCAGGTGCAATATCTCAAAAGATAAGTTCTCATTCAGCCTCTTTGCATTGTCTAATTCTTGATTCAAACCAAGACACTTAGTACCATCCTTTTCTTGCTTTTTCTTCATCTTTACCTTCTCCACAAACAGCTCATCTACACGCTCCACTAGTGCATTGATAACAAATTTCCACCTTCCATCATCATCATCATCATGCCAGGAAAAAAAAACCCACATTCCCCCTGCAATATTCCAAACCAGCTAAGAAATCAACTTGTGGAATCCATACCATTTACATCACTATACAAACTTTTTTTTTGCCAAATACGTCAATATACAAACTATGCATGAAAGATCTTACCTCACAGTAGTTAGCACAACCATAAAACCTTCTCCTAAGATTTTTCTCAGTCTAAGATGTCCACCTCAGAGCCACCACACCATAGTTGTAGAACCTTTGTGACCCTTCATACTCATACTTAGCTCCTATTCTAGTAAAAGAGCCCTTGTCCTTACTATCGTGGCCAGCGGTGTTGATCCATAATCCTCCCACACCTCATCTTGGACAACTCGGTTTGCCATTGCTATCGCTTGCCCTCTGTCGCTCTGCCTCTCTCTGCATTCTTCAGTTCTTTATGCTATTTCTTGCTTGGCTTGGACACCGGTCTCTCTTGCTCGCCTTGGATCTACGCTGCTACCTCTCTCGCGCTCGCCCAATGTCACTCTCTCGCTACTGGCTCCTACTGTCTCCCTCTCTTGCTCTCGCTACGGGCCTCTCAGTGGTGGGAATATTGCTGTAAGCATTTAGGGCAAATGCCCTCTTCGATTTGGGGCTTCCGCCTTTTGGGCAATGATATTTATTATTAAAAAAACTCCTACTCAGCATCCACATGGTTAATTAATCCACATCAGCAGACATGTGGCAAGTTTTAAGGTCAGACTTCCAATTTTAATAGTCAAAGTCATTGTCCCGTCACTTAGGATGTAAATTGCCCCTATAAAATAATGTTGGAACTGAAATTGGTCCAAAAAAAACATTAGGACTGAAATTGCACCATTAAAAAACGTTGGAGGGCATATTGCACTTTAACCCTTAAAATTATTTGAAGAGTTCTGTTTTCCTTTTTTAACATGATAAAAGAGATTCTGGTCTTGCATCAATAACTAGTAATAACAAGTTCTAATGAAAGAAATGTCAACTAGATCTCATTGCTCACTTATCATTGAAATTTAGGTTATCACATTCCTCTTTTGGGCCATTATTTAAAGGGTGAAGGTGCAATTTAGCAACAAACAATATTGCTATTAGTGTTCATAAAAATTATCTATTTTCATTTAAAATGAACACTTCCCTCGTACTTGCATAAATATAAAACGGATTCATGTATGAAATTTTTTTTCTATCCTCTCCCTTAATTTTCTCTCTCTCAACCATAATTAATAAAATAGATGGTGGAGTCAGAATTGGCCGAAATTTTTTTCTTAATAATTTGTTTATTCAATAGTGATGACACATTTCTTTGAATTTAATTTGTGACACAGATGCTTCTCGGTGAATTGAAGGTCATACGCAATTGTCTTAGCTTGACTACAAAGGTAAAATTAAAGTTAAAAAAAGTGGTACAAAATTTTTATTATATAAAAAGGAAAAATAATTTTGATTATTTGATTAATTGAAACTTATTTGAAATAAATTAATTTTCATGTTTATCTGATGAAACATATTTTTCCCCTTTTTTCATAAGTGAAGAAATATGAATGACGTCGACGTAAGAGATGAAGATGTTTATTGATGCTTTTGTTTTTAACTACTCCTATGCTGCTGCTGCTTCTTCTTCTTCTTCTTCTTGTTTTTTTTTTTTTGCCAGAACTACTCCTATGCTTCTATTTATGAATGATAAAGAAATATTTTTTTATTTATAAGTTAAATCATTAATGTTTTTATATAAATGTACAATTGTATCTTTAATTTATCACTGTGAATTTTGTATTCATGTATTATAATGTATACTCCTATGATCTTATATATTGAGCAATACTTCCTACATTTTTCACCCAAACAAAAGAAAACTTTAAATTTCATTAACTCTACCATGAACTCAATTCAACAATTTTTCAACTCTATCCCTATTTAATGTACATTATATCAAATGAAAATAAAGGCAACAAAATAACAAGTGAAGGACAAACTTGTACATTCCCATAAAAAATTTAATTAAGTGCCTCATAAATAGGGGATTTGGGGCCTCGGCTGTGTATTCTCTGATGCGCTCACAGCTGCCCCGAGTCTTGACCGTTTAGATTATCTAATGGACAGAAAAACTCACTTATCAAAATGATGTCGTATTGATGGATCACATCCTAACCATACATTAACACACTCAATCATAGCCATTCTTTATTTTTATTTTAAGCAGTCATCATCTTCCCCAAGATCCCAACACATAATCGCAGAAACTTTCCATGGGTCATTGAAGAAAGCGTGGGAAGAGGTAATTCTAAGACTCAAGGTATGCTTTTTATAGCTTATTTGATGTCTATACGTGAAAAAATGATTCAAATAGGTTGTACAATGATATAAAAAACTATCTTTTAAAGTTTTGATGTAGAATGTCAAATGGGGGCAAAAGCTTTGAGGATATTTGGGTTTGTTGGATTCTTTCATATTCATTGTTAGAATTAAAAATACTGTGTTTATTGTAATTTTTTAATCAAAACATATGCTTTATTTCATCTTCCCTATAAAAACTCGTTTTCCTCTCTGTTCCCCTGTGACAACTCGTTTTGTTGGATATTTAAGTAAAATGGCAAAAAGGGTGTAAAGGTGTTCACTTTAATGAGAAAAAAAGTGCATATGTACATTGTTATTATAATATATTCAAAAAATTAAGTGTTTGTGACCTTGTTTTAATGCTATACATTCTTTTCCATATTGTAACAAACTTGCTCATTTTGACCTATTCTGGATATTATACAAAGGTTCAAAGAATAAAAAAAAGGAAGAAAAAATTACTTATGTGCAATTATGCATTTTGAAAGGTAGTGAATATGAGTTTTAATATTGATTTTACTATGACTTTTAATGTTTATGTAGATTTAATTAGATGGATATTGAGTTCACTCCAAAAATAAGTCTTGAGTTTGAAAGTTTAGATGATGCACATCAATTTTGGACTAATTATGGAGCTAGAATGGGTTTCAATGTCAAAAAGCACAATTTCACCTATAGTAAGAGGGATAAGAATATCATTACATGTTATAGATATGCTTGTAGTAAGCAAGGAATGAGAGCACCAAACAAAAGAGATTTCAAAACAAAATATCCCCTAGCAGAGACAAGAATAGATTGTAAAGCAAAAATGGTTGTAAAACTTGTGAATGGAAAGTGGAGAGTAATTGAATTTGTTGGTGAACATAATCACCATTTGCATTCTAAAGAATCTGTGCATCGTTTACAATCTCAAAGCAAGGTAAATGAAAGTCAAGGCAATGAAATAGGAATAGCAAATGATGTGGGGCTCAAACAAAAAGATACATTTAATTTGATGAGCAAGCAAGTTGGAGGTAGAGTCAATTTGGGGTTTACAAGAGATGATGTCAAAAGATACTTAAAGTGTAGAAGGCAACAACAAATGGAGTACGGAGAAGCTGGATGCCTATTACAATATTTTCAACAACAATTAACAAAGAATCCATCTTTTTTTCATGCTTATCAGATGGATTTTCAAGAGCAAATCACAACTGTGTTTTGGGCTGATCCACAAATGCTAATAGACTATGCTTGTTTTGGTGATGTTGTTTCATTTGATACTACCTATTGTACAAATCGTCAAGATAGGCCCTTTGCTATTTTTTCAGGCTTCAACCATTATAGATCAGGGGTAGTATTCAGTGCTGCATTATTGTATGATGAGACAATAGATTCATTTAAATGGCTTTTTGAAACATTCTTGCAGGCTCACAAGCAAAAGCAACCATATACCTTTTTCATTGATCAAGATCAAGCAATGGCTAGAGCACTACAAGATGTTATGCACGAGGTCAAACATAGTTTGTGCATATTCCATTTGCACATAAATGGTGTAAAACATTTAGGGAGCTTAATGAAAGATGGATCACATTTCATGACAGATTTTAACAAGTGCTTGTACAATTATGATGTAGAATCTGAGTTTGAGGATGCTTGGGAGAAGCTACTATCAACTACAATTTGGAAGAAAACTCTTGGTTGTCCTCTATGTATAAGATAAAAGAAAAGTGGGCTGCTTGCTATATGAAACATGCTTTCACAATTGGTATGCGAAGCACTCAGCTAAGTGAAAGTATTAATTCATCTTTAAAGGATTGCATGACTCCTGAACTTGACATCAATAGATTCTTCAAGCTCTTTGAGTTGGTAGTTAGTGGTAAGTGATATGCTGAATTGCAACATGACTTTGCCACACTTGAGAAGTTGCCCAGATTGATTGTGCGAAGTGCTCCGATGCTCCAACAAGTTTCTCAAATATATACTCCTACCATATTTCATGTCTTCTAGTGTGAGTGGGATTATAGTTGTGCTTGTCGTATAAAAGAAAGAGATGAGTTGGGTGATGTAAAGAAATATGTGATAAGAATAATTATTAGACTAGGAGAATGGAGAGTAACTTATGATACTAATAATGGTTCCACCAATTGTAGTTGCATGAAGTTTGAGCAATATGGAGTAATATGTTGCCATGCATTAAGGATATATGTGCATTTAGAAGTAGATGAACTTCCAAAACAATATATCATAAAAAGATGGACAAGAGAAGCAAGATGTGAAGTTGTTCAAGATATAGTGGGTAATGAGATTAAGGTTGATCCTAAGTTGGAAAGTTCAATGCGTTATAGACAATTATGCCCATTGTTTGTGAGATTAGTGTCGGAGTCTTCAAAATGTCAATAGACTTTTGATATTGTGCAACAAACAATCATAGAACTCAACAAGAAAGTTAGTGACATTCTTGTCATGCGTGAATCTTTTGAAGATGAAACATCTTTCAAAATGTGTACTAAGTGTGCCATCACTGCTGTTTTGAAGAAAAAAGAGGGGAAGAAGCACAAAAGGCAATTGATGTGTCACTATATTTACATGTTTTCTTGAGTATTTTCCACTAAATTGCACACTTTTACCCTCATTATACATTGTACTTAGAGTTTTTGGATTACATGAGTTACGCATTGCATGATGCTATTTAAGGGTAAAAGAAGGTTATTTTCTCTTCTTATATATGATTGTTTAACTTGCCTTGACAAAGCTTTTTGTGATAATTTTTTCAGGCAATAGAAGGAAAATTTGGAGCCTTAGATGGAGTAAGGAAGAAGACACCATAGCTTGAAGGCCAAAGTACAGGGAGCATTGTTTTGGAACTTGAGGTCACACTTGGACCTTTGAGGTTGCAACCTGGCCAATTTTAATGAAGATGTGCGTTTTGGAAGAAGCAAGTCAAGCTGGATACTTTCTATCAATCCAAGTTGCGACTTAGAGACATGAGGTCGTGACCTGAGTGTGTGGACTGAAACACTGCGTTTTGAAGTAGGGTTCCTGAATAGCCTATAAAAAGGGGAGTTAGCCATCATTTAAAGGAGGTCCAGATTCGTGAGATTTCATAGTACGGCAACCACAAACCCTTCTCTCTCAATTCCATAACCCTACCTCAAACCTAAAGCCTCCATCAAACAATTCCTACTATCTCTAACCACTATAACCCTTCCAACCACCATTTTCCTTACCCAACCTCAACATTTCTCATAGATTCTACGATCAAACGCGATTGCACGAGATTTGAAGACATGAGAGGCTAAATCCCTTAGCCTCTCGGTGATGGAAGACAAAACTTGAGCTCCAAGTAACAACTAGGGGAGTAGTATTTCAATCTAGATTTCTTCTCTTTCATTCCTTGTGGGGTTTCCTAGATTTAAGAGGTTTTACATGGATGTGGGGATTGTGAATTATGATTGTAATTTACGATTTGGATTGTTTTCTGCATGTGGATTGGTGATTGAACTAATTGGATTATTTTTATCTATAAAGTTTGCGACTTTGTGTTCAATTTTATTTATCATGATTGTGATGAGTCTTTCTCTACATACATCATTCTTAGATTGTTGATTGACAAACTGAGGATCCTTCATCATAAATTCACATGCACTCTAAGAGGACTTAAACAATGATTTAATTGATGTTAAATTAACTTTGATGAAAGTGAGTTTTTCATTAATTAAAGCATTAGACCCAAGTGATTGCTTGAGATTTTCCTTTGAACTTAGAGATTTCAAAAACTCCGATTTATCTTTTGAGAGCGAGGATAGCCGAGTGTCCGTCATCAAGAGACTGTTTTATCATACTATCTTTTCATCCAAAACCATATTTCAAAACCTAAAATACCAAAAAGATTTAATTTTTTTGCATTATTCAATTGCATCATTCAAAATCCCCAATTTTTACCAAATTCACTTTGTTTCTTTTGAAAGCTAGTTTCTTAGGATTTTCCAATTAGCGCTTTTTGAGAAGAACGATTGGTTGTGCTCTATACTACATTATTTGGTGCAATCATTCTGACAGACCAGATAGGCGACAATCTCAGCCTGATCAGCGATATATGTCTTGGGTTGATAATCAACCTAACAAAAAGAGAAAAGTCTAGTCTAAGTATATACACAAGGTAAAGACAAATTCTTTGTTATATCGTTTCCATATTAAGTTTAGTCAATGCTAATCATTTTTATTGTCATTGCACTTTTAAGTTTGTTTACATTCTATTCATTTTTTTCATAGGATGTCAAGTGGCAGATGCATCCAACTTAGCCAGACAAAAGCTTAAAAGTAAGAGAAAAATCAAATCTTTTGTATCACTAGGCATTATGTGACCTTAAATTTTCTGATAAAAAAGTTTCAGTTAATGCTATAACCTTCTTCAACATTCTCTTTGTAGCAGGTTCTCCATCCAGCACCATTTTGTCAGCTCCTCCACCTTTGGGTTCATTTTGATTTAGCTACCTATTTTGGTCAAGTCATTTTGGTTCAGTATTCCTCACAACAACTCTTTTTGCTTCAGTCACCTATTTTGATGCTGTAATTATTCTATGGAATGCTCAGGAACAACTTTTTGCATTGTATTTTGACTGATGCTATAGAATTATATGGTAGCAAATTAATGTATAGATAGAAAGAACATTATTAGGATACATAAATTGACATTGTATTCTCAATAACTATAAAGGGGACATGACTAATCGTCCATAATACATTTTACCAAGTTCTCTCTCTTTCACTTGCTTCTCTTTCTCTACTTTATTTGTGGTTTCAATAGCTATCTTGCGACATTGCTCTTCTTCTTCTTCTATTCTTTGATTTATCTGAATGTGTGCTCGGTTATATATATATATATATATATTCCTGTATAAATTACTTAAAAAATCGTAAATCGATACCTAACTTTGTCTTAATAGTTGTAAATAGAATAAATTAATGTTTATAATTTTTAAAGGATTGAAATTTAATTTTGCCTATATTTTATTTAAGGTCATATGGATTTATCATCATTAAATAAATTATTATAGGTAAGAATTTTGTGAAGCGTGGACAATAACTCAATTCTTTGATCACCCTGTTATTCTTATTTCTACATGGCAACAAGTTCATTTTTTCCCTGGCCTATAGCTCGTACTCCTCAGTTAGTAGCTGTCAGAGTTCTTTTACAGAGATGCACACGAGGAGATACAGTCTCATTAGCATTTTTTTACCATGTAGAATTATTGGATGGTGATTAAAAACTAAATTGTAAGTTAAAAGTTTATATACTAGATCATAACAAAATTGAGGGACACGTTTTCTTCAATGACCCCTAAAAAGTTTTTGTGATTCTGTGTTGGGGTCTTAGGGAAGATGATGGCTGATTAAAATAAAAATAAAGAACGGATGTGATTGAGTGGGTTAATGTATGGTCAGGATGTGCTCCATCAATACGATGTTGTTTTGATAAGTGAGTTTTTCTGTCTATTAGATAAGCTAAACGGTTAAGATTTAGGGCAACTATGAGCCCATTAGAGAAGGCACAACCGAGGCCCCAAATCCAACCATCTCAAGGCGGGAAGTGGCTTCCCTCCATGCCAAGAACTCTTCTTGATAGAGAGAGACAGACACATCCCATATTAAAAAAAAAAAATTTGATAGAGTGGGACCCTCAATTATTTTTTTCTCACTTATGTGTCTCTCACTGTGTCCTTGGCTAGGAGGAAACTCACATCCCTCACGGACGGTGACTATCCTGATTCTCATCACGTATGCTTCTTTTTCCTCCTGCCTTTATTTCTCATCAGCCAAACAGAAGTTCTTCGTTCGCGGTACGCATAAACACCTAATTCCCGCGCCTCACCCTCCGCCTCCGAGGAAAGTATAATGTAAAGCTAATCATGTTCAATAATGATTTCAGTGTGGGGATTTTTCCGCCCTTGAACTGATTTTTTTTTTTTTTGTTTTTGGCTCTGCAGTGTTTCTTCAGTTAGGGTTGGGAATTTGACGGAAACGAAGGATGAAATTCGGAGAGACATTTACAGAGTACTTGCAGGAAGAACGGGAGTGGATGGTGGACAAGAAATGCGCCCACATTGAATATAAGAGGCTAAAGAAAGCGCTCAAGAGCTGCCGGAGTTGTACAGGATTGAATGGTTCCTCCTATTCCGAGCTCCCTATAAGCCAGTCATGCCAACGTCCAGACTGCTCGTGTAAGTGCTTTCTTTCATACTTTTGTTTGATTTCAATAGCGCCATCAATCCACATATAATGGAGTTGTGGAATTCAAAATCAATTGTGGTGCTTATAGAACATAGTGACAAGGCAAGGAATTAATGTGAGTAGCCCTGTTTGAACATGCGGTGGGGAGAAAAACTCTCTGGTTCAGGGGTCGAAGAATTCTCATGGAAGATTTCCCAGAATCTATAATCCAAAATTTACTTACTTAATCCATCAAGAAAGAAAAACTGTCAAAACTAAACGTGAAATCAAAAGCTTATTACTACAAGGGAACTTATTTTTTGGCAAGTAAGAGATCAATTTAGCTTGTTTGTTATGATGGGAGATAGATTCTCTCAGGGGGCGTTTGGTTGGGTTAATGGAATAGCAATTTACTTTTTCATTGCACAATAAGCAACATACTCCCTTTGCTCTTATTAACAAGTCGTATTTTAAAAGTTTTATGTTCTTATTTATCAGTTATTTTTGTAAGGAGAAAACTTATATCTAGTTCTTTATATCAAGTTCAACCAGTTTTCCAATCACCAAGTGCCATGTGGACTCATTAAACAAGTAGTCACTTAACTCCTTTACTCTTTTTTGTTCATCTTCATCTCCGGTCACGACCCAACGCTAAATTTTCTTCAAACCAAACAGCAGTTGAAGAAAAAGAGGTATGCAACAATTCAATACCCTCATCTGAATCTCAGAGCATGCCAATTTTAGAGTTCTTCATGTTTTCTCAGCATTTGAGGAGCTCAAGTGGGACAGTGATTGCTCAACGATAGGGGAGGTATGCATAGCAGATATAAAAGTAATAATGGTGGAGAGTCGTGTGAATCTGAAAATAAGATCTAAGAAGAGTTCAAACCTACTGTTGAAGATGGTTTCACGATCCTACATCTCAATGTGACAGCCAGTGCCGATCACAGCATGGGGATAAATGGGATTTTCAATTCTATCTATAAATGAGAATGTTCTCATACCTCATCATCATGGACCATGAGATAGTTAGAGAGGAGAAGGCCATACGGTTGGAAAAAATAAACCTAAGAATCATGGGAAAGTTGGAAATAGAAGGCTTTGAGAACAAGAGAACCTAGGTCGGCTTTGTGGAGAAGAATGAATTGGGTGTCATGAGGTTTAGATGGAGAAGAGTAACAGCGTTAAGTGATTGCTAGTTTAATGAATCCATGTGGCACTTGTTTATTGAGAAATGGTTGAATTGGATATAAGGATTAAGGAGTTGGATGTAAGTTTTGTTCTTTTTATAAAATCTATAAAGCAATCGATAATTTTTTTTCTCACTAGTGCCTTGGTATTGATATTGCTAATTAATTATAGTGGAGCGAGGGATTGAGAAAGATGATCAAGAATTTGCATTTGATTCAGGGATATTTGTAGAAAGATGGGATAATTCTAAGTCCTTCAACTAATTTTAACTAACTTTTTTTTGACAATGTGAATTAGTCAAAGATGACTTATAAATCGGACAAAGGTAGCATATAATATCTATCATATTTTTACGTCAGTATTACTTAATAGTAATTGAATTTTTATTATTAATTTTTAAAAACAAAAGATTTTTTTTGTCTACAAAATTACTTTTTATATTTTATTTTTACTCCGTTCTGCACATCAATTGTGTCCTCAACCTCATAATCAAAGTGGTGTGGGCGTTAATAGAGATCATACAGTAAAGATGTTCTATTAACTACTTGGTTAGTGCTTATGCCTGCCACTTTTGGCACCTGATTTTGCCCTTATTTCTCTAACTTTGGAGTCTTGTGTCACCATCAATTTATGCGTTTCTTATTTTTTATAGCAATGTGTTTGAATCCGCAGCATCTTCCTATTGATTGTATGAATAATTTGTTTGGTGGTTTGGTGTTTTTGCTAGTAGAGATTGGCATTATTCTTTGAACTTGATTGTGCTTTAACTTCTCTCACTTGGAAATTTTCTAATACCTACATCAACTTTTGTGTTTTTCCTGATCTGCTTTATGTTTGAGCATACTCACGCTTTTCAATTGATCGGAGCTCGTGTTAGCTAAGAATTTGACACGGATGCTTTTCGTAGAAGATGAAAGTAAGATTCATTAGTTAGAATGAGATTCCAACTCAGAGCCTCTTGAGACATTGACCTTTTTTCAGCTTTTGATTATGAATCTTTAAATCGTTTCAGCACTAATTGATCATTTTCCATTGCAATAAAAGTGCATTTATTACTTCATGTTAATGTAATATTTTACTCAACAACTTGCAGTGTGTGATCAAATGTTTTTCTCTGAATTGATAAAGGAAGCATCAGATATAGCAAAATATTTCAATTCAAGAGTCAGGCATCTCCTTCATCTTCATGTTGCAACAGGAATACAGAGATATGTAGTGAGCTTGCGTAAATGCTTTAAAAATGATCAGCAAACCTTGGCACAAGAAGGGAGGGTTTTAATCGAGTACATTGCAATGAATGCTATTGCACTGAGAAAAATACTAAAGAAATATGATAAAGTATGAAATAGATGAGACGGTAGCCACTTAATGTCCTAGGTTTTCCTTACAGTTGCATCACGTGGTTCTAATGCTCTCATGTCCACCACCATTCTCTCATATTCTACTCTAGGTACATAGCTCTGTGAATGGGGAAAATTTCAAATCCAGGATGCATGCCGAACACGTTGAGCTGTTGCACTCTCCTTGGCTAATTGAATTGGGCGCTTTTTATTTAAATTCTAATCAGTCAGATGCTGGAGAACTCAATGGTGTTTATGGTCACTTTTCATGTAATCTTAGCGTGACTGAAGCTGCAATGACTTTGGTTCTTCCAGATTGTATGAGACTTGAGTATGATCTGACTTGTGCAATTTGCCTAGTAAGGTTCTATTGAATTCTCAAGTCAGAAAAAGTATTTGATGTGTCACTGTCAGTCTATCTTACCGGCTCTGATTGTGATAATTATAGGATTTTGTTTTCAATCCATATGCACTGAGATGTGGTCATCTCTTTTGTAAGTCATGCGCTTGCTCAGCTGCTTCTTTGATGATTTTCCAAGGTCTTAAAGCTGCAAACCCAGAGTCAAAGTGTCCTATATGCAGAAAGGTATGTATTATTTATTAAAGAAGTACCATTGTTTTTCCTTCAAAAATAGAAAAAAAGAAAACTCTTCTCATTGCCTACTTAAACTATGAAAATTGGAAAAGAATTAGTAGCATATTATATGCAGAGATTTACTAGTGCGGTTGTGTAGCTTGTATTTGGTCAAAATGATATTTGAAATGGAAACTCCAAATTCGGTAGATATTTTTTGTTATTTTAATTTTTGCCTTCACATATGCAGTTGTGAAAACACTTCAAAAGAGCTAACAAGGTAAAGCACCACTCTAGCATCAAGTCGCATGTGATAAGTTCTCTCTCTGAATGAACATGCTCTGCACTTAACTCATTTTCTGAACGACCTCTTATAATGTTTTATGGCTATAACTTTACCTGAGTATAAACATTTATCTTATCATATAAACAAAGTCCTAAAATATGAAGTTCTGTTTTGGAGTTTATAATCCTCTGTCCTTCCTTATGCAGGTTGGAGTATACGCTGAGGCTGTGCACATGTTAGAGCTAGATCTTCTCTTAAAAACAAGGTAATGACTGCTTATGAATGGTGGCCAGCATGCTGTGTGTTTTGCGCAAACATCACCCACGTGTGACTTCAAAAATTTTCTAGGTGCAAAAAATATTGGAAGGAGAGGCTAGCTGATGCGAAAGTACTGACGGTGAAACAATCTAAGGAGCATTGGAAATTACAGTCGGTGTATGCCATTTGATTGTAAGTTTTTATACTGTGGCCGTTATCACTGAACCTATGTGGTCCTTTGATGAGGCAGGTTATACTTGGGTCTTAAGTTGTCAGCACAAAGAGGTAATGTAACTTCTCAGGGTTTAGGTTAAGATGAAGGCGCAGGTTAAAATTTTTCCAAACTCTTGACTTGCTCTGTCAGGATGTTTTTGATAACCTCATGTAATAAAGAGTATCTAAGGAAGAATGAGAATTCAGTTAGTTTTTCAAGTGCTGATTCCTAGTTTCAGTTGACCAATAAGGATTCTCCACAATCCTCAGCTTCTCATTGCCTCTTCGAGCTTAGGAGTGTCTCCCTTGCCTTTGAAAATGCTGAGAACCTGGGAAATATATTTCTTCTTTTGGTCAGCGTGTAAATCACTGAAGCAATATCTTGAGTGTTTCTGTTTTGGACTATGTGATTTTGCTTCAAATTGGGTGCCCTGCATGAATTGGGTGAAAATAAGTTAACATGATTTCACGACCATTATTCTGAAGTCTTAATGAAAGCAACCGTACCAGATACAAATCAGACTAATAATTATGCAGACGTAAATTATGCAGTGTAGCAATCTGCTAACTTTTTCATGATCATTTCATCACAGTGACACGAGCCCATGTGCATCACTGAGCATGCGTGGTTAGATGTATTCAATAGGAGAGATTCATCTCCTTTGTCAATTAGGCACCTTTCATTAGATATGGCCAGTGGCTAAATCAATTCTTCACCCAATTTCAGCTACGTTCACTGGACTATAATAGCCCAGGAGTCCCTTTCAGCCTTCATCCTCTAACACCGACAGACCCTTATGAAGATTAAAGAAAAGGACAAAAGTGCTAGTGGGGGTGCATGCAATTATATTTATCTACCAGTAAACTGTATACTGCCACTGTTCCTATTGTGACTCAAAATGTCCCTTTTGTCTTGACTGTAGTACTGAAATTTGGAACGGGCAATCTATGATCTGATATGGGCATGATTCTTGCTCGAATTATCTTTTGTCTACTTATGTCCAAAAGGCCCCTTGCTCAGGTCTAAGAAAGCCATCATGGGAATAGACAGAAGACACAAACATGAACAGAATTAGGCGAGACAGCTTATTCATGTGATTATTATATGTAGTTTTATGAAGGCAGAGATTTCCATAAGATGTGTTCACAAGGAGCGACGAGCTCTATATTGTGAGTTTGGATTTGGTTGTCCACTTACGTTGCTGTTAGCAAAAATCATGCATCTATCTCTATTGAAATTCCCACAGTCGAGTCTGGAGCTAGACGAGGCGATTGTTGGCATCTAATTTGGATAATTGGGCCACGCAGATTCTCCTCAGTCTTTGATGCTTTGTAAATATTTTATTTCGTGGCCTAAAGATGATGACTACATACAAAAAAAAAAAATCGTAGAATTAGGGAAATGTTGTTTTGAAGCATAGATTTATTAACAATTTAAAAGCATTACACCTAAGTATGTTTTATTATTGAACAAGAGATTTATGGTGCATGCGACATCTCTCAAAAGACAAAGGCACAAAACTATCATGTCTGCTATTGTTTATTACTTTTGGCAATTCATACCTTTTTGACAATACTGAAGAAACAAGTTTGCATGATTATTTTTTAATTGCGAAGATAATCCTTTCTTAGACACATGATTGATAATCATTCGATTAAAAATTATCAATAAATTGCACTAATTCTTGAGGAGTAATACTCTGTTAAAATTCACACTTAATTCTCTTAACGTATTGCTATATTTCAAACATAAAGCGTTAATGAAATTAAGTTTTCATATAACAGGATGCTATTACTATATCTCAAACATAAAACTATGAAAATAGGCTGTATTTCTAGCAAGTCAATGAAAAGAGGTTTAACTAACCTCCGAAAAAGAAACAAAGGGGAAAAAGAATTTATCGATTCTTTGTAGGCTAAAGAGGGTGTTTGGATGATGTTAAAAAAAGTTGGTTTGGCACAAAATCATGGATTGAGAAAAAATCGGCTAAACATCCTAATTTTTTTTTCATAAGCTGGTTTGGTCTCAAATCTTAGTTTTATAGTCTAAAACCTGAGTTTTTAAAAATATACTTTTTTAACTCTCTCTCTCTCCTTTTTACTTTTTTCTCTCCCTTTTTTTCTTTCACTCTTTTTCTATATACAATTATTATAAAAGTTAATGTCTTTTTTTATCAATAAAAAAACTATTTTGATAACATTTACCTAAACACTCTCATTTTAACAAAACCTAAATTTTTATATAAGCTATTTTAAAAAAGTTATTATATTTCATAAACCATTCTTAAAAAGCCAATCCAAAAACATTTTAAATGTGTGAAGGAAAAAGGACAAAAGGGATAAAAATAATTGTCGACAGATAACTGTCGTTGTCTTTTATAATTATAATGGGCAATTAGGATCATCGCTTTAACTTGAGGAGAATGAATCCACATATCATATGCCTATTGGTACGCAGAGACTTTTCGTCGTGGCATTGTTAGCAGTGTTAATAGCTTATTTTCAGAGTTATTAAGGTTAATTCTGTTCTTAATATTCTGTCCATCAAAGTAGTGAGTATATAATATTAGCGGAAATTAGCGGAAGACTCTTTAGGAAAACTTTACGTGCGTACATGAAACTACCAAAAGATAAATATTCCAAGTGAGATTTATCTCTAATAGTAGTAGTACGCAAGTATTTATAATTAACTCACTGTAAGCCCACCATTAACTTTTACGCCACTTAGCTTATTTGTGAGGCTATAACAAGTTGTAATCTTATTTGCCAATTCAGCTGAAAGATACTCCCTCGTTACGATCTTAATTATAAGGCCAGTTTATTTTATTTGGAGATCATATATTATGTTTTATTAAATTATATATTAATTCATAAGTCAAACAAAATACTTTAAAGAAAAACGATAAATTTTAATACTTTAAAGTAATATAACTAATTTTTTTAAGATTCTTCAAAACAAGTTAACTGATTTTTATAATTAAGATCGGAGGGAGTAATATGTAGTGCTTACGTAAATCATTTGAGTGCATGTGATTGGCTTAAAATATGAAAGACCAACTTTTGAAAAAAAAAAATTAAAAAATTATATTATAAAATGGAGATAATCCCATTTTTATGGCTTCTCCACCACCACCAATACCACCACCAGACCTACATATGGGTCCAAGCTCCCATATAGGTCAAAAGCTCAATCACTAGCTACCATTTTAATAGCTTCAAGTCTGATATAATCTAAGTTTCAATCTCCCATTAATTATTAGCATCCTCACCTAGCAGAAACCACAATAATAATGCCTTTCTGGACAAGCATAGAGAATTTTTTTGGGTAAAGGGGAGTGTCTAGTTTTGTTCTAAAGTTGCTATCAAAAAGAAAAATATGCTCTTTCCACTATATTTTGCCCGTACCTGGCTTCATTATGGGAATTGAGATGTATTTAATCTGCTCTATGAACATCCTTTACATCCAAATTTATTGAGAATATCGCATTCGAGATGTGAAATTTTTAAAAATGGAAATAGTATATTCAACTCTATAAGATTCCTAAGAATAAAATTTTTAGGTATTAGATATGAAATACCTTTTTCTTAGATCTTCATATCTTAAAGCAACAAAAAGGTATATAAGGTTCTTTTTATAAAGTGTCGATTGAAATAAAATAATAACGAGAAATATTTCCCGTTCCTGCATATATATTATGTCAACACTTAAAAGCAACCTTTTGTATGTAAGAATTTAAAAAGACAACAATATATTCCTATAGAAAAGACAACAGTATATTAATATATCCCATATATAATTTCTAAAATTTTAACTCTCACGCCTCATATCAAACTAATATTAAAGTGGTGCCATCATCTATCGGGTTATGGTGTCAGTAATTATGCAAACCAATAAAATTTTATCCATGTCTAAAGAGTCAGCTTATAATTTATAAAATTGTGAGGTCAAATTTTGTTATTAGTGTGAAAATTTTATTAGTGGGGAATTGTATTTATAAGTACCGATTGAGTTTAGAGGCATGACTGGACACTAATGAGTGATAAACGCTTAAAATGTAACTAATTTAATTTTTTTTATAAAAAAAACCACATATAATTAATTGCATGGAAAAAATGTTGTATTTTTATTAACCAGAACAAAAATTAAGGATAAGCATGCATGATCCCTCATCACATTCAATATTCAATAATTTAAAACTTAAATTACTGAATTACCCTCGTCGCTCTCCGTTATCTCCCCACATGCTACCATCTGCTTGGTGTATAAATCTCCTTCACCAGCAATGCCTCGTTCCTACGCGCCCAAAGCAAGCCTATTATAACCATATAACTTGAAAACACCCAAACCATGGGTTCTCTTCCTCACATAGTAGAGGATTGCCTAGGTTTCCTCCAACTCTACAGTGATGACTCCATTTTCCGATCCGATGAAATGGATTTCAACGTTTCACTCGTAGAAGACAACTCTGTGCTCTTCAAAGACTGTCTCTTCCACAAAAGATTCAATCTTTATCTTCGTCTCTTCAAACCCAAATCCTCCTCCGGCAAGCTTCCTCTCATAATATTCATCCACGGCGGAGGATTCTGTTTCGGCTCGCGATCATGGCCCCACCTTCACAACTGTTGCGTTCGCATGGCTTCCGCGCTTCAGGCTACCGTTGTGGCCCCTGACTACCGCCTTGCACCGGAACACCGGCTTCCGGCGGCAGTGGACGATGCAGTGGAGGCCGTGAGGTGGGTGCAGAGGCAGGCTTTGAGCAAGGACGTGATGGATGGCGGTGGAGATGCATGGTTGAATGGTGACGTTGACTTTGACCGAGTGTTTGTAGTGGGTGACTCATCTGGCGGGAACATCGCACACCATTTGGCGGTTCGGCTGGGATCCGGGTCCCGTGAAATGGATCCGGTTCGGGTACGAGGTTATGTGCTGTTGGCGCCCTTTTTCGGCGGGGAAGTTAGAACCAAGTCCGAGGAGAGTGCTCAGGAAAAAATGTTGAGCTTGGGCTTACTAGACAGGTAATTAATGAATAATTCATAAAATTTCAATATAATTAAACTCACTTCGAGTAAAAACTTGGTGGGACTGGGAACTGGTGATTAACTATAATCTTCCGTTATTCACTATTTGATTCTTTTTTGAAAAAATTCTCTCACAGTTACATATTAAAAGTAAAACGTTCGTGACATCCTTGGAAAAGAGAACACACATGTATTGAGATAAAAGACAGAGAGTCCGAGAATCTTACAATTAAAACATGTGGACTCTACAGAATTTAAGCAATAAAATTTAAATTTGGCTACTTCCTCTTGGACAATCTTTATCTGTCACCCTCACATGCCACATCACTTTGAGCACCTTCATCAAATCGTGGAGACCAGAGAAACGCAAGTCATCAATAACTTATATTGTTTACTATTATTTTTCAATTGTTTTTGGCTTTTCATCGCTTTCAAAATCATTACTTCGTCGTAATTTTTCCCTTTTCTTTTTTTTTTTGCCCTTTTGAATGGGAACATAAAAAAAAAACAAAGAGCTGCACTTTTATATATGTACTGAATGATGCTAGCTAATCACTATTTTATTTTCACACAAAGAAACCAAGCATTAAAAATTACCAGATACTCATTATTCTCACATATTACGAAACGGTGTGTGATAAGTAATGAATAATTGAAGATATGCCGCTTAATGCAGAGTGAAAAGTGGTACTATTAAGGGAAAAAAGATAAGTTAAAACTGATTAACGGGTGGGGAATATTTGGACAGAAGATTCTAACATATCAGCCTTTCAGTATTCACTCAAAGAAACAAAGTGGGTACAGTATAGCACACACGTAATACATAGAAGAAATTGAATCCGCCAGTGTGCCTATATGTAATCTTCCAAAGAACAAAATCATGCTCAGAAACTTCATTTTTGTTAACAATTCCTGAATTAATCATATCAAATGATTTTACAGACCTGTGATGCCTAATCCCAACACTAATAATGCTTTACAACAAAGCAATGGTCCACTAATTACATGAATCATTAATTTATGTGCAGATTTTGGAGACTGTCAGTGCCTGTGGGAGAGAATAGAGACTACCCAATGGCGAACCCATTCGGACCTGAGAGTCCAAACCTAGAACAAGTGAAGCTTGATCCTATAATGGTGATAGTTGGAAGCAATGAATTACTGAAGGATAGGGCACAAGACTATGCAACAAGATTGAATGAGCTAGGGAAAAAGACTGAGTACATTGAGTTTGAAGGAAGAGAACATGGGTTTTTCACACAAGATCCTTACTCACAAGTTGCAGGAGAGGTCATGCAAATCCTGAAACGGTTCTTGCTTGAAAATTCTAGTTACAATAACAACAACAACAATAAATGTTAAAGTGCGAAAATAACTATCAACTCTTATAAAAAAAATGTAAAAATAACTATAAACTATTTTTAGAACAAAAGTAACCATAAACTTTAGAAAATTGTGTAAAATTACTAAGTTACTGTAGCAACCCCTCACAAAAAAATTAACGAAGCTACAGTAACTTAATGGTTTTACACCATTTTTTAAAGTTTATGGTTACTTTTGCTCTAAAAAATAGTTTATGATTATTTTTACATTTTTGGCAAAAATTGATAGTTATTTTTGCACCTTAACCCTAATAATAATAATAATAATAATAATAATAATGTGATATTGATTTTAATTTGATCAGCTTGTTACATAGTGTGGTAGGAAATTAATGAGGGGAAGAGATTGCATGCCTTCAATTATTGGGTAATTAATCTGTGGGCTCAACTGTAGAGATAAATGTTGGCTCTTTAAGTGCGCATTGGTTGAAATAAACTAAGTTGCTATACATACATACATATACATATATATATACACAGATACATATATATATATATATATATATATAGATCTCTCTCTTTCCCCTTTTGCCTCGGTGTAATTTATTTGTTGTTGTTTATGTCATCTTTAATTAACAAGTGGAAGTATGCGAAATCACAGTCTTGTCTCCTCACATATATTCGGCCACGCTTAAAAAGTTTCATATCTAAATATTTTTTCTTCTCATGTGCTTCCTTATTTGTGTGTGTAACTAGAGAATAATTTAGCAATGTAATATGGATGAAATTAGTATATATAGGGTCCGCATAAGGTATACAATGTTCGACACCATCACTTATAATCTAACATTGAAGTTGGATATGAACCTCTCCACATAAATCAGCCAATAATTTGAATCTCTAATCAACCAATAATTTGAACCTCTCTTATATCACTCGACTTAACTATTGGCCATCACTCCCTTGGTCTTTAATATAAGATATATTTAGAGAGTTGATCATGGTCTATAAGACATAGTTTTTATATTTGATAATATTTTCTTAATTTACTCATGTTGATGCTTTCTAAAAAGAGGAAATGATGAAATTAAAGAAGATGACTAGATTGTTTTAGAAAACACATGTCATGGGCCCTCAAAATAGTCTTACAGGCTCAATCATTTGAACTAGCCCAATGAAATGGTTTAGCCCAACAAACCCAAAGAGAATCACGAAAGGAAGTCTATCCAAGTTAGACGGACTACCCCAGTAAAAGCCAAAAACTTCCAACCCGAGAAAGGTGGAGTGCTTACGCGAAAGAAGAGGTCATGAGTAAGAAGTAGACAACAACGTCTCAGTCCACGCACAACTCTAGATTCGTAAAAATAGCAAATGCCTATCCCAAGGGATTAGGAGGATCATCAATGGCAAGTCCAACTCAGCCCAATGTGCTTGGAATATATCATGAAATACAATCTACCTAGGTAAGACAGACTATCCCAGCAAGACCTGAGAACCACCTATTCAAGAAAAATGGAACACATGCGCCTCATAACATAAAGAAATAGAACGTGAAGAGAGAGCAGCTGAACAGATTTCAGTCAACACATAAAGCTTCGACCTATGAAAGTAGGAACCACATTAACAACCTCCCACATAAGTAGGATCTTATCCTACCTAAAATGTAGCAATGAAAAAATGTGGAGAAGGCCTATAAATGAGGAGGAGAACAAGGCAAAAGACATCGAACTCAAGCACACACTTCTCTTTTATGAAAATTCTTGTATTCTCTACTTTTCTAGCGGTCTGCCTTGGTTAGACCATGAATCTTATGAATATTGTACCCCCTGTCTACATTGATTCAACAAGCAATAACACTATTTTCTTTTAGAATTCTATCATATTTTTTGCATTAAATTATGTTGTTGGCAACCCCCTTCACTATTTTATTGATCTAAAATTTGCTCAAACACGTGTTATATTAACTAACTTAACTAATCTAATCTAATTAGATAAATAGTCTTATATCATATAAGGATTGGAGGGAGTAATTAGCTTCCTTAATCACTCCAACCAAAATCAACTAGCTCTTATATTAAGATTTGGAGGGGATACTGTTTTTTTAATTCTTGATTACTCATTTGTATGGCACAAATGTATTATGTGTAGGAGGGACTGGATCTCTTACAAGTATAAGAAGAAAAACTGAAAAAGAAAGTAGTGCACAATATTTTCAAGATGTGGGCAACACTTTTCTTTAGGCTTAATTCACCCCTTATATTTATCTTATAGGGTGCAAGTTGGATTGAAGGACGAATTTCTTGCAAGATACAACAAAGCCACTTGAGTATGGATTGCACTTCCAACACTTAAACAAGATAATAGTGGTTTCTACAAAATGATAATTTGACTCTATATATCTTTGTGTACACTCAAGGATAAAGGAAATGAGTTTGATCTCTAATAGTATGATTTTTTATATGTCATATCTTGTGCATGTAAGTCCTAAATGAAGTGATAGGCACAATATTTGTTGACGCAAAATTTAGGTTTAAGAAATAAAAGATGGGGCTCACCAACAAATGGATTAATGTGAAATAAATTCCAATGAAGAACATGAAAAGAACAATTTTATTAATAGTGATAGTCGGAGATACAAGTGGCAAGTTGATTGTTAGACCGTAGTCTATCTGAGGCAAGTTACTAAGAATGTGGGTAGAAGAGAGTGAGTAAAGAGAATTTTTGAAAATAAGAGTAGGAGTTTTAGTTTGATAATCCTTTGCCCTCTTTCGCTTCGAATCTATATGCATGGTCTTATCCGATGGTTGCTAAAATTGTGGAGATAATGGGGTGAAGGTAGTTGCTAGATTCTAGAATCTATTATTTTGACTTGGCTTTATTCAACCGTTCTCTCCTCACATCCCTTACCTTTTTGTTATCTTGGACATGTGTCCAGAGCTCTTCGGAGGAGTAGCTTCTCAGTTTTATCGAGTTAATCTGTCGTATCGGGGTAGACTATTGTTGTGACTTGTTTTGGGCTTATTGGGCTAAATAGTGTTGTTAGGCTTGTTTAAATTATTGGGCTCGTAAGACAATTTTGAGGACCTACAATAAGTCCTCCACTCTTTTAATCTAGCAAAGTGAGGGTTAGGAGAGTATATGGTCAACCCTAACAATGTGTATGTCCAGTAAGTAGGCATGCTTATCTTACCAAATACGTCTTTCCATACAGCAGTGTCAGGGAAGGCACCTATACTAAGGTGTGTCACGTCTTATTGGAGTATTTGGTCTGACGCGATGGTTCCCTTTCTATTAAGATAACTTTCACATTATATGGATGTCCTAGTATATTCCATAGAATTTACTCTGGTGTGTTATGAATGATATGATAATCCATTAATGTCTTTGTAGGACTTACTCATAAGAGAATTTGACGTTTAGTAATACAACCATATGATCCAGTAGGACTTGTTATACGTGCCCGCCAAGAGTGTTGCCTGCAAATTAAGGCTAAGTTCCTAAGATAAACTTTTATGAATTGATTTGTATAGCTCAATCTACGACGGACTGGAGTTGGACTAATGGTTTAGGCCTATCTCTCCTACTGGGATCGTATGTTGGTTTACCAAGGCAGAACTAAAGAATTTTCTGTAAAGTTGCGTAGCTTAGCTCTTCATATTGCGGCTGAAAGACCATTCTTATAAAATAAAGCTAAATGACTATAGCTAGTTCAAATTATGGATCGATGCTATCGAGCCATACCAATGATCTCAATGTGAGACCATTTACGTGACAGAAGAGTGTATAACCTCTTATGCTTGGTCAAGCTAGATAACATAAGGCTGAAAATCCATCTATAACATAAAGAGGCTCGTCTTACTGGGCTAGGCAGAAAAGATAACTTTGACATTATGAGGCTAAAAAGCTACTCATGAACTATAAGGCTAAAAATATCATCTTACTGATTTAGACTATGAAGTCATCTTCATAATGGTAAGCTGAAAAGTTGCTTACATAATGAAGGGTTGAGAAGCTGTTTTCATGAAGCAAAGTTGAAAAGCTATTCTCATTAAAGTAAAAGTCATTTATACAATGCGAGGCTAAAAATCTGTTTATACAATACAAGGCTAAAAAGCAATATTAAAATGTAATTAAACTTAGCCATTGAGTGTGTCTGTCGAGTACTAGCGAGTTTGTTGATCTAAGCCAAATGTGGCCAGAGGGCTCACATAAGTGGGTTAACTCAACTACTTTGCATGATTTGGTTAGGTGGGAAGCTTACTAATTGGGCGAGGTCGTGGACCTGTTTGCCATATTGGAGCGCAGGGTCCTCAGTCTCGGTGAGGCATGTAGCTAGAGAGACATATGAATAGTAGGTCACTTAGCCTGCAAGGTGTGTAACCAGTTAGGTGTATAGCCTAAAGGGTACGTAACTAATTAGGCATGTAGCAGGATGGGTGCATAGCCAATTTAGCATTAAGCATGATGGGCGCGTAGCCAATTTGGCGCATAACTTGATGGACGTGTAACCTAGTGGGCACATAGCCTGATGGGCACGTAGCTTGACAGGCACATATCCTAAAGGGCGTATAGCCAATTAGGTGTATAGCCTAATGGGCGCATAACCTAATGAGTACATAGCTGAAGGACACGTAGACTGATGGGTGTATATCCAGTTATAATAAGTCTAAGGGCCTGTTTGGATGAAGGTTGGAAACCATAGTTTGGTGAGATTTGAGGTTAGAAACCATGGTTTGACTCAAAATTGCCAAACACCCAAAAAAATTTTGAAACCATGGTTTTCAAAAGCATATTTTTATTGCTCTTTAATTATGAAATCTAAGTTTGCGCAAATCGAGACAAAACTCCTCTCACATACTTACCTCAGAATCCGTAAAAGCTATTCTTACCCAAACACTCACATTTTATCCAAACCTATATTTTCACAAAAGCTCTTCTAAAAAATATATTATGCTCCAAAAGCTATTCTGTAAAAGTCAATCCAAACGAATCCTAAAAGTCAACAGATAATAGCTAAAACTATTTAATTTTTTACCCCTCATTTGTCATTTACGAAATTTGAATCATTTTTTAAAATTTTTAATATTTATGGGATATTTATTTATTTATTTCCCTAAAACTATTCACTAATATCAGCATGATTAATACTACCTCCCCTGTCTTAATTAACTTTTTTTAAGAAAATTAAATAATCTATTTAATTATAAAATATATTTATATAATTTGATTACATTAGTTCACAAGTTAAATGAATTATTATTTTAAAAATAATAATTATAAACATTTAATGTAAGTTAATTAGCTTCCTTAACTTTTTTTTAAAAAAATAACTGAATTTATATTCAAAATTGGATGTAATAATATATTACGTACCACTCTTTTCAATTCTATTTATAAACAATTTTTTCTCTTTTGAGACTAGTCCTTAATAAAGGTAACTTTTTGCCTCAAAATTTAAACAACCTATTCCTTTTTTACCCCCTATTAAATAAATGTGTTTATATTAATGAGCCATTCATTCTCTTTTATTTAATTATTTATTATTCATTCTCTTGTATATTTTTATTTATTCTCTCTCATATGTTCTTTTTATGAATATGGGTATATTTATAAAAAAACAAAATTGATATTTTTAACAAATTTATTATTTTTGACCAATCTCAATTCGTTTTGCACAATCAAAAAAAAAAACTTATACAAACAATAAGAGGGGGAGTACTATTTATAAGAAAGGGCTAAAATGTAAATTTAACAATGAAGTTTTATTAAAGGTGCATCTGACACAATAAATTTTGTTAGGCGCAAAACTACACACAAACAATTTAAAAGACAACAAAAATAACAAAACTGTTAACTCATCTCAAATGTCCGTTTACTTTACACTTTGGGAACCACAGAGTTTTCTATCTCTTGTATACCTAGCTCCCTTACTCTTATTGGTTATCGAGAAATTCTTACATGCACTCCATGCACCACCACATTTATGCACTAGCCAATAAAATCTTGACAGCTCAATTAATTTCTCCCTATGTGTCGTCCTACCTGTGACTTCTTCTTTCCCTTTGTTATTTAAATATTTGTTTTAGAATAATGTGCTTTTATTTCTCATTTATCGTCTCTTTCACCTACAAATTTTTTTCAGTGAAGTTTTTTTTACCCTATCTCAGACTACCACTACTCCTCCAGTCCTCCCATCTCTCTTCCTCCCCATGCCACTTTCTCTCTCTACCCATCCCCCATCTCTCTCATATGTGATCTTGTCTCAACGAAAGGTGTGAACCTCAGCTCCACAAATTTATGAAGGGATTTTGTCAGGTGCATGAGGAGAAGCATCTCCGACAAGGAAGCAGATGGCAATCGTGGAGGACGAAAGCCTTGGCGAGGTTAGAATCCGATGGTCAAAGCGAGAGCAGAGTATCGTCTTCTTTTTCATTTGTAAGTGCAAATGAATATTGAGCCTTAATGGATTTTTAATGGTTACATTACATATAGTGAAAGTTATAAACTTTTCTTAAAAGGGATTTTATTGATCGAAGTAAGAAGATGAATGAATTATTTTGTGAAGATGCAATGCGCTGGGGGAACGATTATGAAGGTTGAAAGATAATCAGAAGAGGAAAGGAGTGAAAGGTGTAGTACATTGAACGTGGATGTTGGCTACTCTCCCCAACCCATAAACTGAACTTCAACATATATTTATATTAAGAAGATACAATAACCTAAGCGATTTGCAGAGGTTCATCGGAGATGAGAAATGAGCAGCACACATGAGAGAGATTGGGAGGGGTAGAGAGAGGTGTTGGGAGGAAGAGAAAGGAGGAATGACGGTAGTCTTAAGAGGGAGTGAGAACTTCACTGAAAATATTTACACGTGAGAGACGGTAGATAAGAAAACAGAGGCACATTTTCCTAAAATATTATTTAAATAATAGTGGAGAGAGAGAAGTCACACGTAGGATGACACATAAGACACATAAGAAAAAATAACTTGAGTTGTCATGATTTTACTTGCCATTGCATAGATGTGATGGTGACTGAGTGCATGTAAGAATTTCTCCCAGTCATCGCCACCTCCCCCAACCCACTCTCTCTCTATCTCTCCTCTCTCTTTCACAGACCCAATTGATGGCCACTCGCTCTCTCTAGAAAATCGTGCTCAATGACACCACATTTCCCTGCCAATCTTTCGTCAAACAATGTGGTTCACCCTACTCGGAAGCTTAAATGTTGAATTTTACCCTTAATTTTCTATTCAGCATATAAAGTGATAAGGGTCTTGAAGCTCTTCTAGGAGAAGCTTTTCAAGGAAGATGAAAGATACTGGGATTTTCTTGATTGGTCCAATCATAATGACCCAATTAAGAATGATCTACGGTGTTGGGCATATCTAACAAAACTTGCTCTTAGCCTCCTTGCATATCCAAGGATCCAAAACCACAACTATTCTCGTTCTTAGTACTCTCCAACACCAACAAATCCTTTGGCACCGTCAAGTCGAGCATCAGCCCATGCATTGGTTCTAACAGCCACCTTTTACTCAAAAATCACATCACTCATCCAGTCTCTTTTTGATGCCGGCTACGACTTGCCAGATAAAACTCGTTCCCAACCATCTCTTCATTTTGAGTAATACTACATAACCGAAACAACATCAGACCCGAAATAATCCAGAAATGGCAAAGCTTTACTTGATGACCAATTCCTCTCCCTCTAGCAGGGCTATATTAGAACCCTATTCTCCATTTCCAGGAGAAAGTGAGTGGCTGGCGATGACATGTTTGGGTAGAAGAGGAAAGTAACTTTTAAATTACTTTTCATCAAAATTGAAGTTACTTTTTATTGTGAGGTGTTTGTGTGGGAAAATATGTAATATCCCAAATTTTGGGAAGTCTTTGAGATATGATAAATTTACTATTCATGATTTTATGTGTATTTTGAGGGAAAATTCTAGAAATAATAGTAATGATGGAAATAAAATATGAGAAAAATTGGGGAGTATCTTTGAATTATTTGGAGACTAATGACAGTCTGATTGGAATTTTTAGAGACAGTCGATATATCGGCTTTACCAGAAAATTCATCTGACTGGTCACATTTTCT